>JARYHS010013630.1:294963775-295311614 GCA_031002005.1 Vandiemenella viatica
AAAAAAATGCCTCATAATGGTATCATGTTACTTTTATATATGACAGCAGCTCTTCTGTAACTCTCAATATCTTCATTTGCAACTTAAGCCAAAAAAGTCGCCGATACACTTCAAGTGTTTCTTTTTGACAGCCACTTTCTTATCCATTTTAGACGTTTTCTTTTGTTATTCTTCATATTATTCAAAGTTATAATTAACAAATCAGCTACACTATTAATTCCTTCTTGTAATATGGACATGCTTTCAAGAAGATCACAATATACGACTAACAGTAGGACTGTCCAGACAGTAGAGTGTCTTCATATTGATACCAGCATGCTAGTTCACCGACGCTCCTGCCAACCGTCGTTTCAATCAACTCGCATCGTGTATACGCGGCCTAAGCGTCGCGGCGAGGACGTGCATGCAAGGTGCAAAATGGTTGGCCGAGGGTTTTCGCACCCACTCTGGGTGGCGTAGACAAGAGGCACGACCTCTGAGGATCATCACTTAACCTTTCATCTTAGGCTTCGGGGAGAAGCCGCCATCAGGTTTAGGTTCGACGGCAATAAATGGCGTTAAATTGAGAATCTATGGAGGGTCCTTTTAAACGTGCAGTATTTACGTTAGGGAGTACAATCACTAATTTCTCAGTGTTTTTCACTAATTTGCGGAATCGTAGGATACTAAGCACTTCTACCACATGAAGATATCATGTACTGGTAAAGTACAACTTTCCATACAGCATTGCATTGGTTTTACCAAGCCCGTAAGCGACTCAACAAGGCAACTTGTCACACAGAGAGACAATCTCATTGCTCTAATTATTCACTAAATAATTTTGTTTTCTGTATACTGTAAATGGTTTGAAAGACATTTATGTAGTACAACATATCGGTTGAATAAACCGGGTCTACTTAATCTATTGTACGGGAAGTATGACACTTGTATTTTTCATGTACTTATAGATAATTAGTATATTTCGTAACTTACCTTTCATTTCTGATAATCTAGGGGAGAATTAACTTTAAAATTAATATAATAGTGTTAAAATGGAAGATATCGCCTTTCTATTATTTTGGGTAGATGTCAGAACAAATTTAATTAATATTATTTTTATAACATATTTATTAAATTCAAATTATTGTGATAAGTAATAAGATTAAATAATTCTTTAATAAAACGGTATATTACAATATATAATAAAGTTCTGCAGAAACTATCATATGAAATAGATCCCTGTCGAGAGATTAGAAGACATCCTTAAGATAACGTCCAAGGGTTGCCACGAGTTGAAGTTGGTTGAAACGTCCAGACGCATGCGATGAAAGACACCGCTTCACTCTGTTTGCTTTGAAGATTAGGCGCAAGCTTTAGGAAGGAGACGTGGGGAGGTGGTGAGTGGTACGAAAAATGCCAACCGGCGTGGAGACTGAACCGAACCGCCAGCCTGTTGAATGGCGGAGCGAGAGATTAGATGGTGAGAACAGCACCGGTCGACGGCTGCAGAGAAAGAAAACGGGAAGAGAGAAGGAATAAATACGACACTAAAAAATGTGTGGGAGGAAGCGGGAAGAGGAGGTTTAAGTTAGAGGTGTAAATCTTGTGGGAGGGCTGGGTGGCGGTGGTGTAGGATGGTCGGCTACTGTGTGTGAGAGAGGTAAGGGAGGTCGGGGGCGGAGCCAGGCAGCGGGGTGGCAGACAGAATATAAATTTGTGTGAATGGGATGGATTTTCTTTTCAGAGCACGGCACGCGCTGGGAAGTCTTGGCAGTTTTAAGCGGCCCCGGGGCCATTACTCGGGGGCCGAACGACGCCGCTCTGCCCGGCGGGCGGTGCCATACTTCCCGACACTGCCACTCGCACAGTGCGGCGCCACCTCTGCAGGCCGTTATTATAGGACCGGGACGCTGTGGTACGATAAATGTTGTTTCATTATCGGCACTGAGGATGGCCCGAGCAACTGCTGGCCTCCTTTTATCGACACCTCGAGGGCCGATTTTTATAGGATCGTCTCGGCTCTACCCAGAGATAAATAAAAGGAAAGGGGATAGTTTATACGTATTGGACTCTCTGAATGCCATCTGGTTTTCCTCAGTAATATTTTCAACAATTTCTAGCGGACAGACAAGTACCACAAATCTTTAAGAGAGCCAATAAGATTAAAGTGTTAATAAAAAGAGAAAATAAAAAATACAATGAAAAATTTGCCAGGGAGCTTGAGTGATTGTAGACGCATGCGGGAATTTTCTGGATGACTAACTTAATAATCAGTAAGTTATGAAATCACGGAATATAGATCACATAGGCCTGGTAGTAGCTTGATGTGTGGGATCAAAGAATCCGGTGAAAATTATACAGGTGTAATGGATAAATATAAGTACTGTGTTAATATTCGTGAAAAGTATGCCACAGATGTGAGTGGCACTTCCGGTCTGGTCACGTTGCCTTGTTGACAAACCTGTTATTTTGGAGGCTAACATTTTTAACCCATACCTGTTCAATTGTAACAGCTTGTATGATACATTTTAAAATGGGTAAAATTTTTATAACGCGGTTTATAGGTTCTAATTTCTTAATGCTGAAGCTTCACTTAGCATGTTGTTTGAAAATTACATCCTTATTTGTCTTATTTTCTCTACATCGTTGTTAGAAAAAAACTTTAATCAATCATTTTTAAGAATGCTAGAAAGATAAGTTGTAACTTAAATTGAAACAATCTTTGAAATCAGTTATCTGATTTTGTTAAAATCGTATTTGGTAACAGCATTATTGTTTATTTATAACGCTTTCCCTTAAAATACTACATTGAATAATTTATTGACTTTGCCAATAATTTTCGTTTTTAGAGTGCCCCTCTGTTTGTGAACCTATGCCATAGAGACATCTTTTCCTGAGAAGACACTACAGCCTTAGTAGTAATTGAGAGTTGTTAGCCAACGTCGCTCAGCCTTCTTTGTTCTATCAAATACTGAAAAAAAAAAACACACACGAGGCTATTGAATAGACAGAAGAGGAAAATCAATCCTACGTCTGTTGGATAAAAATATTTCGAACGATAGTAATCAGTAGTCAATACAAAATTTAAATCTAAATAAATTAACATAAAAAGTGTAATGGCACATTTTTCTGATCACACAGCTACTCATATTTTTACGAATTATTTAATAATTATATGTGTAGAGGATATAATTTGTCATAGTTTAGTCTCTTTGTGAGAAGGCACGGATCTACGGGTTCGAGGTAATAGTAACCAGAGAGGTCGCTAAATCTCTTAGCACGGTCGAACAAAGCCACGTATACAGAGGCTGAAAATGGCACAAAGCATCGTGGAAGTCTTGACAGCTTTATAGCCGAGGGCCACGGATCAGTTTTCAGCAGTTTTGACGCGGACTAAAAATCATGACTTCTGGATTGATCTGCAATTAATTTTCAAGAGGTGATAGTTTGCAGATGCTTGTTGACTTGTACGACTCATCTGAAGTTTCTTGGGAATGTGGAACCTTCGCTGTGTAACGAGTTAAAACAGTGCAAGAACCATCTGTTCTATTTGGCTGACCTTTATTCGAAATTTATTCCATCTATCCATAATTTTGTTATTACTTTTTAGGATTATGGTAACAGTGCGAAATATTTCCTTTTTCTGTTAATATTATTGTTTAGATTTTATAAGATGTGTGAATTGTAAATTCTTTCTTTGGGTTGTTATGCAGGTCTCCTTATTGCTTAGCATTAGAAATGCCAATAATATTTAATGTTTTATTAAGTACTTAATCAGGTCGTTAAGAAAGCAAATATTCTATGAAAAGGTCGACGGGATAAAAAGTTTTGGGAGCCCGGCTCTAAACCTCCACCACAGTTTAGGACAGAACCATTTTTCTTGTGATGTGCTGATCAAGAAGTGTTCTCGGAAACATTTATTCGGGACGAGTGCCCGAGAGACTTCTAAGTACGACATGGCCGATTAAAAGTTTTCGTACGCGAGTCTCATCTCAAGAAAAATTTAACATTTTCGACGGTGTCTTGATCTCAGAAAGACTCGAGCTCGAATCAGCTCATGAACCACAATCAGAGAGACCAGTTAATGCTCTGTGATCATTATCTCAATAAATATTTTTAATCGTTAAATTACCTTTTATTTTGAATTTCAACAACTGAATAAAGTTCTTCTTCTCGTATCGATGACAGCATCAAATATGAGGTAGTTAAAGTAGGTAAAGGACATGCAATAGATGTCCAGGTGTTGATCATTGGTATAGATGTTAAATAAAGCCGGGGCAAGAATACTGCCATGAGGAACTCCATTTTTCGGTTTGCATGGGTGGCATTTTGAATTTTGAAAGCTTACGAAGAATTGCCTGTTGCTGAAACTAATTTTGTAAAACCAAAATACCGCGTCATGTTGTATACTCTAGGAGGAGGTTTTTTTTATGCTGATCCTGCCATAGGCTGCTGTTAGGTCAACGAACACTACTCCAGTAACAAAACCTTTTTCAAAGATATAGTACTTGGTCTGAGCAGGAGCTGGCTGTTCTGAATCCGGCTTGTTGAGGTATCAACTTATCCTCAATAACAGGCGACAGACGTTTCAAAAGCATCCTCTCAAAAGTTTATACACTTGGCTGAGGAGTGATATCGGACGGTAGCTATTGGTATCGTCTGGGGGTTTACCAGGTTTTAGTAGTGCTACAACTTGAGCTTTGGCCCAGAGCTTTGGAATCTTACAACTGTATAAACATCCATTGAACATCTCGAGAAGCCACTATACTCCTCTCTCCCCATACCGCTTGAGCTGATCTATTCCCTTTCCGTTTTGGAGGTCTTTAATACCGATTGTTATTTCTTTGGGAGGGAAGGGAGCACTAATGTGTTCGATATTTCACTGGTGGTGTCACGGATGATCGTGATTCCTGTGGTCCGTTTCTTGATTCTGCTGGCTGGTTTACTATTTAGAAGTAGCTAGTGGGCGGCATTATCAGGAGTGATGTTTTATAACTGCATAGCTTGACGAGGATTGAATATGAGTTTTTCAAGAATTGTCCACGATTTTTTCTATTGTGTGTTATGTCAGTGTTACTGATTAGGTCAGTCCACGTTTTACTTCTGGTGTTCCAATTGTTTGCATCAGTAATTCCCCGCATTCTCTAGATGTTTCAGAGAATGGATCTTCTTCAAACAGATGAATATTGAGTGTACAAGTCGGCTTCACTGGACTGCATTCCAGGGATGTAGTTCGTTTTGCACTGTCAGGAAGTTTTTTGTGTGATTTTTACAAACTGTTCATTGATTCACGGATCAGGTGCTAATTATGATATTTGCTTATCAACGATTTCCACTGCGCTCTTTTCTACATCCGTGAAGACAACCTGTTTTGCTGCAGGCATTGACATAAGGAAATGTTACAGATGGCTCTGAATTGAATACCCGCCAATGGGATAGTACGTTGGGCGGAACTTACAGGAGCTCTTAAGTTTCTTCGGAAGACATACTGTACGATGTTGCTGGATTGTGCGATTTTAGGGACTTAGACACCCATTGCCATTTTTTTTGTCAAAGAGTGTACTTGTTGCCGAACAAATCAAAACAACACAAATATTTTCAGAATGTTCGTTACTATTAAGGTCCTATATACATATCTTTCAAACGCTCACATTCTCCGTATTCATACAAGTCGACGCTGTTGCCTCCGCAGCCTATCATCCTATGCCATGTATATATATGTCTGGTTATATGTGGCATATATGTCACACGTCTCTTGGAAGGTTAGTCATTGGTGTAATAATTGGCTTGTGTTGAGTGGATGATATCGAAGATAGGTCTTGCTTCTCGCACATTTGACTGATGATGTTACTAACCATCAAGAGGTTGGGATTCTCTTTCCAGCGGATGCTGAGGAAAGATTGGGATTGTTTTGGGTCACCGATAAGAGTCAAGTTGTTGGTCTCTGCCCACAGTTCTACCGCCAAGCCATTAGTATTACTCTGTACGTAGCTCCGGTCTGTTGAAGTCTCCGATGACATTCCTATTTGGTTAATTGTGAATTTTATTTTTGGAGGGTTGAACTGAAGTCAGTTGTTGGTGGTTTATACACTGATGTGATGGTACATTTGTCTGTTTCGACGGTAAGTATTTCTATATCATTGAAATCCGTCAAGTATATGGATTTAATAACTATATTAGTTTTGGCAAATATAGCACTCTCTGTTAAAATATTCTAGCCTTCAACCTTGGGTCATGTGTGATTATTATCACAGTGAGTCTCTTGGATGCATAAGTTTTTGGCATAAGTTGGTTAGTAAAGTTTATTGGTCCTGAGAAGGACCGATTTTTTGTAGCTATTGTACAAGCTGCGTACGCGTCATCGTGGTGCAAGGTTTGGCCAGATAGGAAATTACCTTCTGTTACAGGGGGACACGGGACTTAACAAAATATAACGCCGCTCGTGGAGGCACCTAGCTTGTCCCCCGAGTATGATTATTATTATCGTTAACCATATGGAGAGTGGTGTGATTGTCCCGAAATTTCATCTAAAAAAGTTATCAGTTTACATATTTCATTTACAGATTACTGATTTGATACAGCACTGCAGTGCAAGGCTTATTGTGGTTCTTCTGTGAATGGGACACCACCAGCAGAAAAAAAAATAGATTTTAATCTGAATGAACTAGCTTTACGAAAAATTGCAAGTTAATTTGTCTTTACTGTTGTTACAGATATTATATAAATAGTCGGTTTATTAGATGTTACATCTCTGAAGCTTTCCTTCTTTAAGTGCCCATTTTAAGTGAGACCATAAGTATCTGAAACTAATGGAAATTCAATGGTGGTCCGTTAGCTCACGGTAGTTAAGAAACTAGGTGGCGCAACTATCAGGGAAGAAGAGTCTGCAGTTTTCACACCGCAGCGGAGTGGTTGCGGTGTTGGCTGCTGAGTCGGACGCTATTCCGGCCACGTACACGGCCCGGCGACCGGCGGGCCACTCGGCTGCCTGGGCTTCATTAGACCACCTTCCACCCCTCAAGACACGCCCACACGACCGCCTTTGTCTAACGGCGCACACCGCGCACAAATTAAAACTCCGACCACCGAGGCTCGTTGTTACTTCACAGCACACCTCCGAGTCTCGAATTTTTCAGCAAAACAAAGCAAAGTGTGCAAGGCTGAAAGGGAGGGTGGAGTGGCCTCACTTTGTGTTTGTTCTCCTTCTCTCCCCGCGATCCGGCGATTCCTTAATTTTCCCCCGACCCTTGTACCTGCACGGCACGGCACCGACCTCGGAATAAAGCTTTGGCGCGACAGACGCCAGGGTGTTTTCGGTCGGTCGTTGACGCGCTGCGGGCCGCGTGGCGACAATGCGCTGACCTCGCATTGTGCGAGCCTTTTGTCAGGCGGTGACGGCGGCGAGCGGCGCCGACGCCAGCGGGCGACGCAAAACAAGCGCCGCCACCCGAGCAGGCCTTGGCGGCGCCTTTGTTCGCCTCCTGTGTATACGTGTGTATTCTTCGCTCTACCAGCAACTTTTCCTTGTAAAGAAAAACGCAACGCTCAATTGCAGTCACTAAACAAATTACAATATTTACCTGCCATAATAACTATAACTAGGATTGCTAAACATCTGTTACTAAATAACTTCAAGCAAATGCTTTAGCTGTCTTTAATGTCATACGGTAGTCGATTTTTAAACCAGATATTTCTAGAAAACATTAACTAAGCTGTATTTACACATAAAAGAGTTTCTGAAGGTTTTTCTCCTAAAGCACATCAGACCAAAACAAAATCTGATATCATAACGGAGATTCTGCAGATTATGCTACATACAGTAGCGGGACTGTATTACCGCCATAGAGGCATTTGAAAAACGGAAAGGGGGGGGGGGAGGGATGGGAAATCAAACCGCATGAAATCGTAGTAAACTGATAAAGGAGACAGAAAATCTGTCCAATTGGCTGCGTGCTGTACTTTTCAGTGCGAAATTCTTTGTTCTATCAAAGGTAAGTTTCGGCAGATATATGTCGCAGTGCACATGTAAATATAAATTTAACTGTCAACAGTTATTAAATTAATGTACGCTCAACAGTTAAGGCATTACTGTATGCATCTATTGGAATTAACATTTATGTATGAGGGATATGAAATTATTAATAACAACAATATGCTACTCCACATTCGTTTCAAAATAGAGCACCCTATCTCACACAAGATTGTGAGATTTTAATACCGGAAGAATGTTCTGCTCGTTTGATTTGACTCAATTTTATAGAGGTTCCTAATAGACATCTCAAGTGAAAATATCTTACTAGAATATTTGAAGCCACTATAGTGCAATTAAAGCATTTTTGCAACTGTAGAAACACTGGAATTAGTGAATCAGTGTAAGATGCTGGATTGCATCGAGCTTTGCTGTTATTGAGTTCAAAGATTTTGTGTCACGCCGGTCGTAGATACTGGAATTCATAAGCAACAAAACTGAATATTTCTTTAACTAGCGTAACTACATTTTTCGAGACGTAGAGATTCTCTTGTTTTTATTTTTGTCCCCCACCTTTCATGATAGTCAGAAACATCATCAGATTTTTTTTTACCATTGTTGCACAATTAAATGAACCTCTACGCTGTCCGTTACAGTCGCTTACTTCAGCTGACTGGACTGCAGGAATCAGTCTCCGGCATAAGCAGGGGATTTTCTTCTAAGCTGAATGTTCAAATACTCACAGCCAGCTATTCAGTAATTACTGTGGAGAAAAGACCTTTAAGCTGAAACCGGCACGCACGGGCACTCGGTGGTTGTCGCAAAGGAGTGCGTAGTACTACATCCCCAAACTACCCTGCCAGTAATGGGCCCACGAAGTTCACTAAGGAGCAACATCTTAACAACATTACCTCTAAACCTTTTGTATACTATGCTATCAATTATTCTCTTTTATCTCACCAATACACAGCACCCAACGAAATTTTTAAACCAAAATACAGCACCACATCTCGAAAAACAAGATTGTGAGATTTTCATACAGGAAGAATGTGTAAGTAAAGTTCTGCTGGTTTGATTTGACTTAATTTTAATGGGATTCATTGCAAGACAGGAGGAGGGTGAAGAGGGTCATGTGAGTGCACAGGGCGTATACTGGTGATGAGGCATGGAAAGATATTGGTATAGGTTTGAAAAGTAGTGCATGGAAGGGAAAGATGACCGTGACTACAAACTGGCACTGGATTTCAGGCAGAACGGTGTGGGAAGATTTTCTTTTCTAGGAAAGGGTGTCAGGAATTAGAATAAGTTACCAAGGGAAATGATGAATGATTTACCAAAAACGTTGAAAGAATTTAAAGTTAAATTTTGTAGAGTTCAAATGTAGGTGGGTGCAGGAAAAGAGGAATATGGGTGTTTAGGGAAATTGCCACCGGAGCGTATGTTCGATTGCAATTAATTTAGATTAAAATTAAAAATGTTGCTGGTAGAATGAAATTATGTCTGAAGCGAAAATATCTTACTACTATCTTTGAAATAACGATAGTGCAACTAAAGCATTTTTACAACTCTGGAATCAAAGGAATTAGTAGGTCAGTGGGAAATGCTGGATAGCAATGAGCAAATAATTCGGTAATCGAGCAGCACTGTTATTGAATTCAAGGATTTTGTGGCATCTTTCTCGTCTGCACTTGAGTCAATCAGCGTATCTGTCACCAAAGATACTGTGTACAATTCAAGCTTGTGGTCGATACACGCTGCCAAAATAATTTTTTAGTATCAAAATGAAATAATTTAAAAGCAAAATGGGCTCCGTTTTGGTTTTCAACGGTTCTACAGGCGCGAACCGCTGTGTGTCCGACCCGAATCTCTTCCTTAGATCGTCATTCGATAGTGTAGCACGAGAATTGTACCACGGTCGATGGCTGCTGCCAGGGTCGGGTTGGTGACTTTTCTGGACGGAGGTGTTGGTAATTGAGGATGTATTCTGGGCGGCTGTTGTGCGGAGGCCGTCTGGGCGGCAATGGCCCATCAGCCCCAGTGGCTGCACGTGGCGGGTGCTCTGCACGTGGCGCCGGCCTTATAGAAGTCGTCGTAATTGTGGGAGCCGCGACGTCTTGGCCAAACGTCGCCTCTCTGCCGAATTAAATGGGGAGAGACAGAGCCAGCCAGCCAGACACCAGCACTAAATTGAATTGAAAACTCCTTGGACCGGCGCCAATCCTATATGCAAATTCCAGAATTCATTTGAAATGCTAACAAAATGTAGCTGTGGGCCTACTTTAAGGTTGAGATCCAGATAAAAGGTTAAAACTTAATGATGCGGATATCCGCTTTTCTTTACTGCTAAAGGCTGCGGATCCGTTTTATGTTTGCCACCAGAGGATCTTGAAAGGAATAAAAGAAAGTCTGAAGGAGGAGATAGATACTGGAGCTATGAATGTTGAGGGTTCTTATCTGCAGACAATAAATTGGCAGAGTCTCGTCCGGGTCTATCAGCAGAAAAGCAGCAACAGCAGCAGCCAAAACCGGCGCTGTGTATCTGTGTGATTTACAGAAGGCAGCTCTGGCTCTTGTATCGCATAATACTGTAGAGTGAGAATGAAGACTTCCCTCGAGGAGGAACTTACGACAGCAGCAGAGCGGGAAACTGGACTGAAACACCCAAAGCGTATTTTCCTTCTTCTGTTCCGTCTGGTTCGTGGAGTATGTTACGCACGAAAAAGAAATTCCACCTGTCTTTTCTTAAGACAGTGAAACATTCCATAAGCTGATCTGACATACAGAAGATGTTTCATGCCCTGTGGAGCCAACACGGACAAGCTGAAAGATCACAGTAATATTTATTATTTTCCGGTGTTCCTCCAATTATGCAGTTTTTTTTTAAGTGACACTGATTTTGTTATTTTAAATAAAAAAAGCCAAGCTCACTTGTAGGCGTTGGGGCTTTTCTTGGAGTAGTCATTTCAATGCCTTCATTGATGGCATCATTTCTGTTATTTGAACTCTCAATCATATTATGTTACAAAAGAGAGAAATTATCAACCCCAAGGTGTTCAAACTACATATATGTTATATATTTTTGAGAATATGATATTTCAACTTCTTTGTCTTACACGTAAGAGGGGTCGATAAAATGTGAACAGGATTTAGAGATTTAAAAAAATTATATATATATATATATATATACAAGGCGTATTTTTTAAGTAAGTACCGTTTCGTCACACCGAGGCTGCAGCGCTACGGTCGGCGTTCCGCGCATGCGCACTGGGTACCTGCATCTCTTGCCTACGCACTGACGCCATTACAGTCTAATTCTTCCTTGTTTACGTTGTTCACTGAGTGTTTAAGATACCTCCGATAATCGTGAGTCCCCCCGACTGTGAACTACGGGCTGTTATAAGATTTCTATGTGCTAAAGGCCTAAAACCGATCGATATTCATCGTGAGATCTGTGCAGTTTACGGACAAAACATTATGAGTGATGGAATGGTGAGAAAGTGAGTGAGAGCATTTAAAGATGGCCGCACAAATGTGCATGATGAACAACGGAGTCGATCGTTAATGAAAGTTTGGTGCAGAAAGTGGACAATAAGGTGAGAGAAAACAGACGCTTTACGATTTCATCCTTGTGTGATGACTTTCTTAATGTTTCTCGTAGTGTTTTGTATGGCATTGTGACCGAGCACTTGAATTACCGAAAATTGTGCTCACGTTGGGTACCGAAAATGTTAACGGATGTGCACAAAGCCAAACGTTTAGGCAGTGCATTGACTTTCCTTGAGCGGTACCACAACGATGGTGATGATTTCTTAAGCCAAATTATTACGGGCGATGAGACATGGGTGTGGCCTACGTCACACCTGAATCAAAGCAACAGTCCATGGAATGGCGGCATTCAGATCCACCCAAAAAAGTGAATTTCAAGCAAACGATTTCTGCCCGAAAAATCATGTGCACAGTTTTTTGGGACAGAAAATGAGTATTACTTGTGAAATTTCTGCCTCGTAATGAGACAATCAATGCAGCAGCTTATTGTGAGATATTGAACAATCTGCGCCGTTCAATCCAGAACAAAAGACCTGGCAAGTTGAGCAAGGACATCGTTTTGCTGCATGACAATGCCCGTCCAAATGTGGCTAATCAGACCAAAGATCTTATCACATCTTTTCGATGGGAAACTCTAGATCATCCTCCGTACAGCCCTGATCTGGCGCCCAGTGACTACCTCTGTTCCTGCAGATATCTAACATATCTTCTAATTCCTTCGAATTTTTACATAATTCAATTCTGTGTTTTGGAAGGAATATATATCAAAAAAACCATGTCACCGATACCATGGTGGAGAAACAACTGCACAAGGTTTGTATACGAAAAGGTACATTGAAATCTTTAACTCCTAATTTTGAAAGATCACAGTACATTTTTCGAAACTGAGAACTGAAAAAAATTACGGAGGTATTATTTTCTGAGGTTGCTCCACGGGGAGATTCATAATATACATTTTGCTAGCGATGACGAGTGCAGAAGTAAACCCTTTTTTCCGATGGTATACGCGTTTCGGAAATAATGAAATGTTTTTGATTCATTGGATTGCTGATGCTCTAAACACACAGCGGTATCTGCTATTCAGCCAGTTTAACTGCTGTTTACAGCAAACGTTTTATATGAACAGCTGCCTGAACAAATGTTTGGGCAAGTTTCTCATGCGAAGCAGTGGAAACATAAAACACGCAACAAGTATTTGCTCGGTGAACACAAACAACAGGCTGCAGTTCCTCTCTGGAGTATCTCCTTCTTTCGATGTTTGAGCGCTTATCGCCCGACTCTCGATTTTGGACCTTTTTCACTGTGTTACATGAAACTGCCATCTACGAACCTTGGGCTCAATCTGTTTTTTTGGAAAACTCCTTTGGTGTTATTTATTGTGTCAATAACATTTCATCCAAATTAGAGCAGAAACCATCTATTTTATAAACAGCACATATTTTATAAAACGATTCAATTTTACTTGTAAGCGGCGTTTTAAACGAATTCAGTTTTATAATTATCATGTACTTCGCAACACTGAAACATGTTGAAGGAGTCATATTTACTTATGTATTGCTTCAATTAGAAATAAAATTTTCTACAATTATTAGGAACATATAATTCATATAGCAATAGTAATATGAGCCAGTGAAAATCGAGAAAAATAATGTGGGTTTTCTCCGAGGACAGCGTCAAATGTCTTGAAATCAAAATGTGATTTTATGACTTCTCTCAGTATTCTACGGAGCGTAGTAGGTGACCGATAACGCACTGGCCTCGATTCGGGAGCCATACAAATTTGGTTTTCCTCAAATCATACCAGATGAGTGATGGGAGAGTATCTTCATAATGCCACAGCCTAATTCCTTCCCGTTTCTTGCTTCTTGTCCGTTTCGTCTACCATGACCTCGATATTTACGAGATTTGAAGCTCTAGGTAAACAAATCTAAAATAAAACATATTCTGGCCTCTGACTTGATCCCCCTACTCCGTAATAAAGCTAGAACGGAATGGAACAGAGAGTGGATATCAAGAGAACTATACAAAGCTAATCATTATAGACAGATCCACCCAACAATCCCACGGACCCACTGGTACGAAAAAGACGCTTACTACAAGGAAGGTCACATCATTGGTCTCCATACTGAAATTCAACCACGGTCGCTATCCGAGCCACCTCTACAGAATCAACGTGGTCAACTCCCCCCATGTGTGAGTGTGATGGTAGAAGCTTTGGGAATATTGACCACATATTTTTTTGCCTGCAGACGACATTGGGATGAATCATCAATATTAATAGCAGAATTGTGCAGTCTCGTGGTAGAACTGCCTACCAAGGTGCAGACCCTCCTTCAAAAGAATAAAGCAGAAATCTTCATGACCCTGTTCAAGTTTGCAGCGAGGAACAACATCGAAATATGACACCTGAACAAGCCGAATAAAGAGGTCACACGGGTGGACCTTAAACAAAACCATATTCACCCAACAAAACAACGTATCCTATAACAACGCTGACCAACAGAATAATCTCAGTGAAACATATTATTATCTTGCATGTTAAATATTTAATTTTTTAATTTGTATGTCACATATTGTACATATATTGGTATGACATTTATCGGTAAATGTATTCGCACTTATAAATTGTAAATCTGACCCTGTACTTAAGCAAAGGATAAAATGTTGTACTTAATAAGTTGTAATCCACTGGCTGTATGGTACACACCAAATGCCAATAAAAATAAATAAATAAATAAAAAATTTCAGTACTTCTGCCAAGCTGACTATTCCGATTGAAAAACATTTAAAAGTTGCTACAAAGTTTTCATTTTCTCAAGTATATTTAAATATTACTGTTTTATTAAGGTAAATTTGAAAAAGAAATAAAGCCATATGGATAAACTAAATGTTTTCAGAATAACAATTAAGTAGACTGATCTGAATTTCACTGTGTTTATTTATTTATTTATCAATCATGTTTCATGGATCCCTGCTGAGGAAGCACCTCTGGGATGTGAAACATGTCATGGTTAATATACATACATACAATATGAGTCATAATCATAGTAAGAAAAAATTATATGTTACAAAGAAAAAATAAAGACAATAAAATAAACATAAATTTTTACAACTGTGATTTGCAAAAGTCACATTGAATACAATTAATTGTTTTGTTCAAATTCTTGAATGGAGTAGAAGGAGTTGCCATAAGATAATCTCTGAGTTTTTCTTTAAATATATTTTCTGCAAATTGTTTTATACCCTTGGGAAACTTATTAAACAGATGTATACCAGAATAATTAACTCCTCTTTTTACTAATGACAGAGATGTTTGTTGTTATTTCTGCTTCTTGTATTGAGATTGTGTACCTGTGAATTAGAAGTAAACAGGTTACAATGATCTATGACAAAGCACATGAGAGAATATATATACTGAGAACTCATTGTAAAAACACTGAGTTTTTTAAAAAGTTGTCTGCAAGAAGATCTTGGTTTTACCCTACACAATATCCTAATAGCTCTCTTCTGTGCTATGAAAACTTTTTTACTTTGTGAAGAGTTTCCCCAAAAAATTATGCCATATGACATTACTGAATGAAAATATGAGGAGTAAACTTGTTTCGTTAATTCTAGATCTGCTGTTAGAGAAAGTGTTCGTATTGCAAATGTGGCACTACTTAACTTCTTCAGTAGTGAAGTGATATGTTCATGCCAACGGAGTTTCTCATCTATTTTAATACCAAGGAATTGTATACTCTTTGTTTCTAATATTGTGTTATTTTTATAGCTTACTTGTAAATCTGGCTGTACATAATTTTTTGTTTTAAACCTAATATAATGTGTTTTTTCAAAATTTAGTTTTAATGAATTTGCCTGAAACCAATTTGCTACTTCACTAAGTGCTTCATTTACATTAAATTCTGCAGTGTCTTTATTTTACAATTCTCCTTGTTTCCACTAACGCAATGTTATCACTCTACATACTATAAGAATTATCAAGAATGTTATAAAATTTGTTTCTCCGGTCTTAATTACTTGCGTCAGTTTTATTACAGCATAGTATGTCCTAAAACCTAAATAAATATTTAGGTAAGTACTTGACATATTCGAAACGAGCAGATCAAATTATTTCATACCCCAAGAGTTAATATTTAATTATATGAACGTATAAAAGAGCTACAATATGTTTAGTTTAGCTATTATAAATTAGGTGCAAATTCCAAATAGTATTAATCGTCGTGACATATTATTTCTTATAATCTATATATAAATGAGAAAGTTTGGATGTACCATCTGCCTCAATCACGCCTTGATTGCTTAACAGATTTAAATTAAATGTGACACGGATTTAATAAATTATGTGCGTAGTAACATAGGATAGTTTTTATCTCCAAAAAAAAAAAAAAACAAACGAATAGTTCCTTTAGAAACTGATATTATCAATTCGCAAACACCAAAGAGTTTCCTACTTCGTAGACGGGGGTGCCATGTTTACTCTTTGCTTTTTGCGTACATCGCAAACATTTCTTTTCAGAAATAAAAGCAAGAACCTTCTGATGTGTGTGTTTAGTTTAAAAGCACTTCCACTGATGCACTTGATAAATGATAGTACGGAAGCAGGAAATAATCTGTTCTTAAAATGAAATTAAAAAAAAAAAAAATGTCCTGTCGGTAAGTTCGCAAAGAGATGTCTTTAGTTGCGAACGTGAAATAGTATAAGACCTGAGACATCACACCTATATTCCGTTCGTAATATATGTAAAAAAATTTTTAAATTTTTTAATAAAATTATTTTTAAAAGAAGAAAAACAAAGGGTACTATGCCGTTTTCGAAACCTACCCGAAACTAATACTAACCTGTTAAAAATGGATTAACTGCTTCGTTATAACGTCCTTTGCACTCTTATTTTACAGAAAAGTTGCCACAAATTGTATTAAAAATGTCGAAATATGAGAAGCTGTGCAACTGCGAAATACTACCAGCACTGCAAAAATAACACAAAAATTATCGGTACTGGGATCATATCAACCTAAACAGTTTCGTTTTGTCATAGAGGTTAAAATACGGCCTGCACCAAGAGCAAAAAATTTACGAAATTTTCGTTCTACGGCATCCATCTCAGAAATAGAGTATCTGTGTATGTACAATTGCTTATTTCGACATAAGACGGCTTGCGTTGCTGAAAAATATTTTCTATTTGTGCGATTTTTACATCGGAAGGATGCTGAAATGGCAAGATAACATTATAACAAAGAATTTAAGCAATATTTGAAGAGTGTCATTTATTTTGCAGCGCTGGCGGCATCTAATAGTTGTGCGTCCATCTCATATTTCGGCATTTTTAATTCAATTCGTAGCGAATTTTTCATAAAATAAGAGTGTAAAACGTGTAGAGGACGCTATAAAAAAGTAGGTAATCCAAATTTCAACAGGTTAGCATCAGTTTCGGGAAGGTTCCAAAAGTGGTGCAGTCTCCAAAAGAAATTGTAAAATGCTAAGAGTATACCAGCACAAAAGTCGGTTCACTTAATGTGCCAAAATGGTCGTGCGAGAAATGTCACTGTATTGTTATGTTCATGACAAATATGTTACGGTTTCGGTTCCACTTGGGTTCAATTTTTTCTTGTGTGTCTTTTTCTTTGCTACTACACTGTAACTTTAATTTTCAAATTATTTTTACCAAAATTTAAAACTTAAACGAAAATAACAAACCCTTTTTTATTTTGTATAAAAATTTTAGCAGAAATCAGTACAAAAGAGTACTTTTTACTTACTGTTCAATATTCTGCAAATTCCTGTTAAATCTTTCGCTTAAAGCGAACGTAGGCCTATTTAATAGCCTAAGGTAGAAACGTTTTGTTTCAAGAAGCAATATTGGGAGTAGTTTTCATCGCGATACACGTCGTTACTAACATGGAGCTTATGAAAGCACCTAATTTGTTACTAACATATATAAAAAAATCCTCCTGCTTGATTCTGCAACAATAGCATTCTGGTCCAGGCAGCATTTCAACCTATCCACTATCTCCGTTAATACTGCCACTACAAAATCAAACGATGCGGCCACACCTTTCATGTGGTTGAATGTAGTTCCTCGAGTATTCAACATTTACTTCGCTTTTTACGAGCGCTATATTACAAGGTTCATTATTCAGCCGGTTTTTTAGCGGTTGCTTTGGTATCACGGTCTGAAATTGTGGGTCAAATTTATATTACCAATCCTAACGTCAATGACAAGCAATATAGTGAATCTATTAAGGGGCGAGTAATAGAAACTTTTATTTTATAACGAATATATTAATGGAGTTTGTGCTTGGTTGAAATGCACCAGAAAGACAAATGAAACTTTATTAGTAATCTAAGCTAATTTCATGAGCGCCAATTTAGAGACGTCATGAATCGCGTTATACCGGAATTGTATAAAAAGATCGATAAGAATAGTTCCGTAGCAGGAAATATAAATCTAACTTAGTCTTAAAATATTTTCAATTTGTACCGTCGGTAAATTCACAAGACGATGTATTCAGTTGCGGACATGAAATAGTATTTCACCTCAGGTATCACACCGTAATTCTGATTGTAATATATGTATGTCATAATATATACGATAAATCAAAATCTGAAAAAAATGATGATTTTTAAGGAGTTGTGTTAACGAAGGTTGTGACTGGGCGTTGTGGATGAGATGTAGCGTTCTGCCTCGCATTCGAGAGGACGCGGGTTTGAATCCTCGTCCAGGCATCCAGATTTGGGTTTTCCATGGTTTCCAAAAATCACTCCTGGCGAATGCCGGGATGCTTCCTTCAAAAGACCAAGGCCGAATTACATCCCATTCCTTGCCCACAGTCCTTTCCCGCCTCTAATGACCTCGATGTAGATGAGGCGTAAAGCCATAAGAAAGAAAAACCATGGTTGTGGCTGGGTTAAAATTCAGCCTGGACTAGAATGACTACTAATATTCCATGGTGCAAAGCTGATTTGGGTGAAGAAGTGGCTGACATGACAAATTCTGAATATAATGACGCCAGAATGAACTCGAGACATCTATTGCGGCTAAGTGCGTAAACGGCGCGTGTTACACCTTTGTTACCTATTTCCTGACTTTGAGATACATTTTCCTTTCAAGGGTAAAAGACAAGGATGTAGTTAAACATGTTTTCAACTCCAAAGGAGAAATTTTTCTGCTGCCCGTATTTTGAACAATAACGAAAACTAACAGTATTAAGACACTTTTAAGCGGACGAAGCAGCAGGTAACTACTAATACGTAATAATTTTATACTTCTTAATATGTCAGAACTGATAGGTAATTACTAATTATCCTAAATGACAGAAATAATACATTTCATTATGTGAATTATTTATTTTCAGTTACAGCTAAGCATCTAAGAATTTTTTTTTTTCGCAAATAACGATTTGAAATGTTATCCATTCTTCTGGCTGCAAAACATAGGCAGTAAACGCAAAAACATAAGTAATAACAAAGCATGAAAATTCTGGCCGTATTGCCTTACGCCTCAAATCGAGTGCCGGGTTGATGTCATTGTCTCTCCCCTACCAAGTACTGCTCTTAATTCTCCTGCCAATATTGTCCTCACCCCCTATATACGGCCTATAATCTTCCAGCACTTTCTTTAGGCGCCTCCTGTATTCCAATGACTCCCAACCCAACTCCTTTATTATGTCAACTGATTTAGTTCTGCGGTCATGTCCACATATCTACAAACAAACCTAGCAGCCCCCCTTTGCATCTCGTCCATATCCTATATTTGATACACAAAATGTGGGGGTCCTATTCTATCATATTTCTATAACATTTTTTTTTAACTGCCTTTATCTCCCTTTACACCGAACCGAAATCGATAAATGAGGTATCGTTTTAAAGAGTAAGGTATCCGCTTTGGTAGCATCGTATTTCAAGAAAGTAATTTTTTTCCAAATATGACCCTTTAATGGGAAAAATGTCAATATTTCTAGAATGCTGTTTTTTTGTAGCATGATCCATCTATCTCCCTGTATTCCTAACAGAAATCAATAAATGAAGCTTCATTTTAAAGGTTAAGATCTCAGCTTTGACGACATCATATATTAAGAACGGATTTTTTTTTTTGAGGGTGGGGGAGGGGAATATGACCCTTAAAGGGCAAAAATATCAATATTTCTACAACGCGTTTTTGAATCACGAACCATTTTTCTAGATTAATATCTAACCGATATAGATATAATGAGGAACATTTTAAATATTACGGTTTCCACCTAGGCAACATCATAAATTAAGAACGAAATTTTTCTTAATTTGACCCTTTAACTACAAATGTCGCGCGTTTGAGACAGTTCAGAACACAGCCGCTAGATAGCAGCAGCACAAATGACAGATATTTTAAGAAATTACTTTAATGTCGTCAACATTTGTTACGTACCTATTACACTAAACAAGTAAACAATTGATAAAAATGAGGCAGTTCTTCTTTTGTACTATTACACAGCACCAACCTTACTATTCACCGTATTCGCGACATTTTCGTACAGATCATCTAGTTTCACTATATTCAAGCAGTGCTCTGACTAGTGTTGCAGAATTTGGAAAAAAAAGGTTTTTATTTAGATTTGTTACAAAAAAAAAAAAAATGAGAAAAACGTAGCACCCTTGTTTTTTTTCTAAATTTAGTTTTTTTCAGAAAACAATATATTTCATAAATTATAGTTTTATTTACAGAACTTATATTTTACATGTGTGTTTTAAATCTTACTAAATCATATAATGTCTTACATAATAATTCATAAATGTATCAATACAGGTAAAATAATTTTTTATTCATCCTCTATGTCAGTACCACATTCACTAGGATCATACTACCAACACTAGTTCGGTCGGAGTCGGAATTTTCTGTTTCTTCTTCTGTCTCCTCTAGATCCATAACTTCAGAAATAGTTACATTTTATTTTACTGGTTGTACTGTACGCTAAAGCGTTTTAGATTGCAATATTAAATTGTGAGCAAAGAACACACTGTGTATAAAGACTGCGCCGATAGTTCTATATTACGGTCTTTTAAGTTTGAATTTAAATCTATTATCATACAAAATAGGAGCTTTATTTCTTTTCAATCGTTTTACGCCAACGGTTGCAAGGAAATGATTCATAATTACTGACAATTTAATGACTCAGTATCACTATGCGATGCGAGTTTAACAAGTATGCGAACATAAGGAAAGCACAATAAGTAATAAAAAGAGACAAAAAACCGTTAATAAATTTAAAATTCCTAATTTTTTGAAAAAATCCGTAGGTATACAGATAAATTTGTAGGTCTGGCAGCACTAGTTCAAATAGCGAGTATCAATCCAAACAACGGGGAACGGGGATTCCTTCTCACGCAACCTAGCCTTTTCAGGAAGTCCCCGTTCGTAAATGAAAACATCAGTCAATGTTGCCAATAATTTTGTACTTTTTTTTCTAATGAACCAGAAAAATAAAGTAGATTTAAAAATTAATATAAGTACTTCAGTATAAACTCTAAAACAGTCATATTAAACGATCAATGCCTTAAAAATTTGAAATTTAGTAGTTATGAAAAAAAACATGTCCAGGGAAAAAAACCGTGTTTTTTCACATTTTTTCATGTTTTTTTTTTTTTAAGTCAGAAAAAGAAACCGTTTTTTTTACAAGCCAGAAAGACACTAGGTCTGACCAATGTTATGTAACCCATTTTACCCACTTCCCTGGCATATCTTCGCAACTAACGATTGTCTATAAGCTTCCTTGTCCACGCTTCGATCGTTTTTTTTTTTAATCTTTTTCCCTATGTCTATATACCTAATAAGCTAATTCTTTTTGCCATTTGTCTTCATTCCATGTTGACTTGCCCATCTAGTTCATTTTGTCCAGATCGTCATGTAACTATTCACAGTCCTTTTGTATAATCGTATATGTATCGAACTAATTTAGACCCGGCCCTAGTACACATGCAAAATCACGAAACGCGCTCGCCCTGACAGTAGTTACAACCATAGTCATTTCTGTTGATTATAATTCATACAGAAGTACAGCAGCATCACTAGTTGTGTTGTCAACGACTCGTTTGTATGCAATCTCAAGTTCGATGTTTTTTTTTCTTTTTTTTTTTTTTACGACTTTACGCCTCGTCGACGGCTAAGGTCACTAGAGGCGGGATGGGACTGGGGGACAAGGAACGGGAATGAATTCGGCCATAACCTTTTTGAAGGAAACACTTCGCCATTCACCTGGAGTGATTTGGGGAAACCATGGAAAATCGAAATCTGGATGCCCGGGCGGAGATTCAAACCCGCGTCCTCCCGAATGCGAGGCCAGAACGTTAACCTTTCACCTACCACGCTCGGTATGTTCGACGGGCTCAGTTGCATGTTTGAGGATAGTAGGTATAAAAGGCCGGTGCGCTGCCAAAAGATACAATGTATCAATCTATTGTTCTATTGTTCTCTCCCCTCCCACCTGTCAATCATTTTCACACCTCTATTGTTCTCTCCCCTCCCACCTGTCAATCATTTTCACACCTATTGTTCTCTCCCCTCCCACTTGACTTGAAGGCCAATTGACTAACCCCAGTTTCACCTCTATGTTCTCCCCCCTCCCACCTGTCAATCATGGCCACTTGACTAACCACTTGAGGGCCACTTGAGCGACCCAGGTGTGTCCCCACCTGTCAATCATGGCCACTTGACTAACCACTTGACTCGAGGGCCACTTGACTAACCACTTGACATGAGGGCCACTTGACTAACCACTTGACAAACCTCAGTTACACCCCTATTTTCCTTGACCACGCAACCCTCTAGCCGCACCAGGTGTGACGCAGCCGTTGCCAGACCACTTGAGCGAGCAACTGGACTTTCGGACAGATGTCGACATGCCGCTCCTTTTTCGAACGAGGAATTCGCGGAGGTATTTGCCAGTGCGTGCCGAGGCAAATAACAGGTACATGCCGAGGCAAATAACAGATACATGCCGAGGCAAATAACAGGTACATGCTGCGGCGGTAGGGGCGGGCGCCGCCACGTGGTTCGCCGTCGTGTTGGCCACGTGCTGTCGATTTTATTGCATGGATGCTCAGACGGGGGTTCGAACCAGAGCCAACCTCAGCTTCACCACCCTAGTACCAGCTGTCGATTCTATTGCTCATTTGTCAGGCCATATTCGCCTGGATGCTCAGACGGGGGTTCGAACCAGAGCCAACCTCAGCTTCACCACCCTAGTACCAGCTGTCGATTCTATTGCTCTTTTGCCAGCCCATATTGGCCTGGAGTGATTTGGGGAAAAACGAGAATATGGATGCTCAGACGAGGATTCGAACCAATGGATGCTCAGACAGGGGTTCGAACCAGAGCTAACCACAGCTTCACCACCCTAGTACCAGCTATCGATTTTATTGCTCTTTTGCCAGGCCATATTCACCTGGAGTGATTTGAGGAAAACGAGAATATGGATGCTCAGACGGGGGTTCGAACCAGAGCTAACCCCAGCTTCACCACCCCAGTAACAGCTGTCGATTTTGTTGCTCGTTTGCCAGGCCATATTCGCCTGGAGTGATTTCAGGAAAACGAGAATATGGATGCTCAGACGGGGGTTCGAACCAGAGCTAACCCCAGCTTCACCACCCCAGTAACAGCTGTCGATTTTGTTGCTCGTTTGCCAGGCCATATTCGCCAGGAGTGATTTCAGGAAAACGAGAATATGGATGCTCAGACGGGGGTTCGAACCAGAGGTAACCCCAGCTTCACCACCCCAGTAACAGCTGTCGATTTTATTGCTCTTTTGCCAGGCCATATTCGCCTGGAGTGATTTCAGGAAAACGAGAATATGGATGCTCAGACGGGGATTCGAACCAATGGATGCTCAGACGGGGGTTCGAACCAGAGCCAACCTCAGCTTCACCATCCCAGTACCAGCTGTCGATTTTATTGCTCAATTGCCAGGCCATATTCGCCTGGAGTGATTTCAGGAAAACGAGAATATGGATGCTCAGACGGGGATTCGAACCAATGGATGCTCAGACGGGGGTTCGAACCAGAGCCAACCTCAGCTTCACCATCCGAGTACCAGCTGTCGATTTTATTGCTCATTTGCCAGGCCATATTCGCCTGGAGTGATTTGAAGAAAACGAGAATATGGATGCTCAGACGGGGATTCGAACCAGCGATCGTTGTTTGACGGCATTCAATGGACGGGAATAAGCAATATACTCTATATTGAGCGCTTAATAAAATGCGATTTAAACCAATGAGGTTTCTTTCTTAAGTTAGGAATTAATGTCTTTAAACATACGACGAAACACATTTCTGAAAGCTCATTTAACGTAATATTAAGCACGTCATTTCTACCCCAATCACACTAAGTACGATGATAAAATTTATATATTGTAAAAAACTGAGCTTTCTAATTACCTAAAAATACTTTTTAAAAAACTGCTATTTCCGATAGCTGATAACAAATTTCGTTCGCTGAGCCAGAGGTTGGTGCCCCCAAGGAGGGTCGAGTCTCACACAATGCTTCGTTTTGTCATCGCCCACTCGAACGCGCCAGCTGCTCAGCCTATAACTCAACTTCATTTCGCGTAATATTAAGCTTTTAATTTCTACTCTTGGCATAAAGCGAGAAAAAAAATGTTTATATCGTGATAATTCTATGAAAATAACCTTTCCAATTAAACTATAATATTTTTTTAAAAACTTGTACTTCTGATAGTTGATCTTAAATTTGGGGCTCTGAGCCACGCTTTGTATTTCTGGGGGGGTGAGGTTTCTATAGCGTATGTGGCGTTACTGCGTGGCGTTTTAATATTAAAAAAAAAATACGGGGGTGGGGGGGCGGGCTTGGCCACGCTGTCTACACACACATACACACACACACACAAACACACACACACACACACACACACATCGCGTTAAATGCGCGCTCATAGCGTTACATATTGGACGGGGATAAGAACCAGAGCCCTCCTAGATGCATGGTCAGAGCGTGCCAGTATGGCGTTACACATCGTCGTCATTAGAGGCGAGGAACGTTTCTACCGAGAGTGGTGGTGTAACGGTTAGCGTTCTCGCCTCGCATTCGGGAGGACGGCGGTTCGAATCCCCGTCCGGGCATCCAGATTTGGGTTTTCCATGGTTTCCCAAATCACTCCAGGCAAATGCCAAAGACAAAACTCGTCAAGAACACAGGCAAGATATAAATGGCAGGCTCCCGGTTCGAAATTCCGTATCGGTGGTGGATACTCATAGGCATGTAACCAGACATAGCTTACTGTGAAGTATTCAAGGTTCCGCTGCGTGAACGCTACTTCGTTGTTTGCAGAGTTTAATTTTCTAAACAGCCGCTCACTCTTAGCGCGCACAATTAAAAGTGAAGTACTTTAAGCTTCTGGTTGAAACCTTACCGAAGGAGATATATTGGAGATAGGGTGGCTAGTTCCTTCCATCCTTATCTTACTTAAGGGCACCTGCAGTTTAACGTAGAAAAATTTGGGTTTTCCATGGTTTCCCAAATCACTCCAGGCAAATGCCAAGTGCTTCCTTCAAAAGACCATGGCAGAATTCC
Source organism: Vandiemenella viatica (assembly GCA_031002005.1). Lineage (NCBI taxonomy): Eukaryota > Metazoa > Arthropoda > Insecta > Orthoptera > Morabidae > Vandiemenella > Vandiemenella viatica. Next base: position 294,988,827 of record JARYHS010013630.1, read on the forward strand.
TTCCCAATCCTGGCCCCCCATCCTTCCCCCCACCCTTTCCCGTCTCTAAAGACCGAACGGAGCTCCGTTACCTTATTTCACATGTCTAATGTTGCTGGCTGCAACGTTGTATGACAGATCAATTTTGATACGGAGGTGGGTAAAGAACGTGTTTGAAGTGTGTAACTTATATGTAAGCAACCAGGTTAGTATGGATATCACCCGAAAAATTAATGCTATGGAAAAGCCTTTTTTTTTCTGGCTTCACTTCGTTGACGTCAAAATCGTTAGAAGTGGGAAAGGACCGGGGAGCAAGTAACTGGCAGAAATTCGACAATGACCTTTTGAACAAACCAAGGCGAAAATTCAAATGTAGGTGCCCGGACAAGGATTCGAAACCGCATCTTCCCGAATGCGAATCTCATGTGTATTAATGTCAGGCCACGAACTAAGGGATCACCATCGTAAGTGGATAAATTATTAGCGTACCAGTATGGCTTTACACCTCGTCAACATCGACATCATTAGAGGCGGGAAAAGGATTGATGCAGGGAACGGTCACCTGGAGTGATTTGGGGAAACCATGGAAAACCAGAATATGGATGCTCAGACGGGAATTCGAACCAGCGTCCTTCTGAATGCATGGTCAGAGCGTTAACACTCACCCACCACGCTCGGTAATTTTCGTGGACAATACTGAAAAATATCTATTCTGAGAAGTATTTTTTTTTTTTTTTTTTTTTTTTTTTTTTTTTGCATGGTGCTTCGATAATTATGAAATTTCCAAACATCTGAAATGACTGGTTACGCCGATATTGCTGCTACCAGAGACACAGCAGGGAAATAGTGTGAACTTTGACAAAACATCTTTAGCTGGGACGCTGAATGTTAGAGACTAATACAGTAACTCTAATCAACTACACAATCTTGCTGCTTATCCCGTTTCTTTGGCAGAGGCATATTGCATACTGTACGGATATTGAGTGACCAAGACTTACTAACTGCGATAAGCTCGGCGAAAGACGTTTGTGACGGCGAGTGTTTTGGACAAAGTTTTGTGCATATTCTTACGGCTCATACCGAGCGTGGTGGGTGAGCGGTTACCAGAGACAGGGAAATAGTGTGAACTTTGACAAAACATCTTTAGCTGGGGCGCTGCATGTTAGAGACTAATACAGTAACTGTAATCAACTACACAATCTTGCTACTTATCCCGCTTCTTTGGCAGAGGCATATTGCATACTGTACGGATATTGAGTGACCAAGACTTACTAACTGCGATAAGTTCGGCGAAAGACGTTTGTGACGGCGAGTGTTTTGGACAAAGTTTTGTGCGTATTCTTACGACTCATACCGAGCGTGGTGGGTGAGCGGTTAACTCTCTGGCCTCGCATTCGGGAGGACGCGGGATCGAAACCCCCGTCCAGGCATCCAGATTTGGGTTTTTAATGGTTTACCTAAATCATTCCAAGCGAATGCCGGGGTGTTTCCTTCAAAAAGGCGATGGCCGAATACCTCCCCGTTCCTTGTCTCCAGTCACATCCCGCCTCTAATGACGCAGATCGTTGCATGGTCTGATGAATTCCGATACCTTTCTTCATCATGCCGGAGTAAGGGTGCGAACTGGTCGTTTTCTACAGGAACAGCTTCTTGTCACCTGTACTTGCGGGGGAACATTCACGTGGGGGGCTCGTGCAAGGCACCGTGACGATCGATAAGTATCGTACACTGGTTGCAGGCCACGTATTCGTGCTGTAGTATCCCCCCCCCCCAAGATTACTACGAAAGATTTTACACAATTTCTAACAGTCTGAACGTTAGCTATATTTTTGACCGAGAGTCCTCGATAAGTTATTGACATTCAAAAGTAACAGAGTTTCGACTTGCCGCGCACTCTGCTTATGTTGTGGCTAACAAGTCTATGGTATTGCGTTTCGACGTGGGCAACGGCCAAGGCGTCGGTCACTGCAAGTTGCACGCTGGTGAGGTTCCTCCAAAATGAATCACCGTTGGTTGTTAGGCTCAGTATTTGGGTAAAATGATACTATTTTAACCCCAGCAACTGTTAACTCGAGGGCGAATGACGGGGATGATTTCTTCATTTACCATGGCCGAATTCCCCACCGTTCCTCGTCCACTGTCCTTTCCCACCTCTAAAGGCTTCGATGTCGACGAGGCGTAGAACCATAAAAAAAAGAAAACCATGACCAGCAACTCCAGATGAATGAGTTATTCATTCAAAATACCATGCCCGAATTCCTTCCCAGTCCTTGCCACCAGTCCATACAATTATGGCCTTTACATTCTCGCAATCACCAAATTTTAGTGCCATTCGATTTACAGTAGACCTATCAACGGCATTGCCGGTATAAACAGCCTTGAAATGACGATGAATCGCAGTAGGAATCACTTTGTCAGCAGTTAACTCACGTTGACACAACACTAGAACACTTCTCCATAATTCAGGACAACAAATCCTTACTTCCCAGTAGTTTCAAATAAAATGTAATGTCGCTTGGTATGTATGGTCTGGCGTCAGAGTTTTTCAGTCGTAACAGCCTTACCTAAGGACAGGACTGAACACGTTTACCCCCACCACCACGGACTAGACCTGATTACTACCCAAATGGACTGCTAGTGCCAGTGTACAGAGATGGCCAGCCCGGTACTGTTGTTTTCGTCTGTGTATCAGCTCAATGCTGCTGATTCTAAGCGTTTGACGATAGGTTTATCGTCCAAACATGAATTTTGAACCAGTAGTAGTGCTCGAAAAAGTTTGGATACCGCACCAAGGTTATACTAACGTATGAAGAATGGTCGTGCTGACTCAAGTATTGGATGTAGTGTCAGATTTGTTCTACACAGGCAGCTCCCAGACAAACATTCCACTTGGTGAGAACGCCGTCTCCTTCCGTACGATTGCCAGGACGAAAACTGTATGTTTTTACCCAAATGTTGACCCCACCAGCGGCATCTTCTTCAGCGATTCAACTTGGAAGAACCTCATCGACGCGCAGCCCTGCAGTGTCCACGCCTTGACCGTCAAGAAGAGGTGGGGATACCTAGTTGCAAGATACTACACAGAATTTGTGGACATTTTATCTAGTAAAGTGCTACGAGACTATCATATGGCAACAGTGCAAAAACTGGTTGATATGCATATTCGTGATGTTTATGTGACTCAATTGGCCCACAGTTCGTCACTGGACTATAATCTACTCAAATATGAACTTATTGCATATAAAAAATTTACTTGTATTACCTGCTATTAACAATGTAGTAATTAAGAATTGATAACCCAGGATTACTACATTGATGTGAACAGTGTGAATAAATACACATAGTAAGTTATTCAATTTTGTTTTATTTTATCCACTTTCCATTAATAAAAACCCTTTACAGAGTTATTTTTATGAGTTCTTGTAGTGGCGTGACGCTTCATCACTTACATACTGGTCTGAAGAGCGAATTGTAATAGACGCCAACATTCGAAAAGACATAAATTTGTTGGATATAAGTACGTATGGCGGCTGTTTCTATGAATATCATAAAAAAACAGTGTGAAAATGTACAAAATCAAGAAATTTGGTCATATATAACAAAAATCGGTAAATTTCGTCCATGAATGAAGTCAATGGTTGACATAAAAATCACACCTGCGTGTATCACAATTCGTTCATATAATGTGTGTGGATTACAGAAATACGTGTTATATGGGGGAAAAAAAAGTGTAATGGCAGTCACCGGATAAACTAAAATGTGGTATTTTGATTTTTTTTTCAGTAATAAATATTTTCTGATGAATAACGAAACTTGGTAGAGTTCTCCAGAGTCAACACACACGTCACCGTAACCATCATGATAGACGTGTCAGTGGAAGTGCATCGGATGCTGCATTCACATGTGCATATGGAGTACTCTTTAAATTTCCTCCACAAAAGATGTAAATTGTATGAATTACATGTTTGCTCACTCTTTATTTTCATAGCAATAACATGCAGAGTCTAAACACACATAACGTTACCAGCATTATAGACACGTCAGAGGAAGCGCACAGGGTGATAACTATATATACTAGCCTAGTGTCTGTACCAAACGAGGTGAAACAACGTATATGTGTGTGCAGAAACTGACTTAACGCAGTACACGGAAGGTAGTCTGCGTTTAAAGACAATGGCTCTCGCTCTCTCTCACACATACACGCATAACGTTACCATCAATATAGACACGTCAGAAACAAGTGCACAGTCGGAACAAGATCGTGAAAACAGGTAAAACATCACCGCAATTATACCACTTCACTATACGAAAGATGTCATCGGTTTACATGGTTAGAAGGTGTCCATCATGCCATACGATGTGTATTGAGTGCATCACCAAAATAGAAAAAAAAACGTGCGACATGATGCGGTGTTCCATCATAAATGAAACTCATTCTGTTCACGGCCCGATATGACATCGGACAACTTGAGTAGTACATCAGATATACCTGTCGAAAGTCACACTAAAGTACTGAAGTTGAACTAACCAGAGCATGCAGAAGATGAGAACATCACAAGTTTCATTAAACAACACGACCCTCCACAAGACCCGCATGCAGAAGATGAGAACATCACAAGTTTCACTAAACAACACGTCCCTCCACAAGACCGAAACATAATGGGCTCAATACCAGATGAAACATAAATTATGTTAGATATCAGTTAGTAAGTGCCACTTTCGATGAATTTCATTTAAAAAGTGCAAAAATAGATAAAAATTCGGGAATACTGGTCAAATATAGCAAAATATTGGTTAAAAAACTTATGGCACTTTCTGAGACAGAACTTATGCTAAAGTCTGGTTAATACAGAATGTTAAAGTGTTTGTTATAGTTGGTTAGCGTAAATTAAGGTTAGGTTATTTCAACTCACCATCTCATGGTGCCACTGATACATGGATATCCAAAAGTGATTGCTGAGGTGGCTTGGGCCCCACAGTAAGCTGCTGCTGTAAAGAAAAATACAAACGCGTTGCATCCGGAAAACCGGCGCGCGAAATTTCGGTCTTCTTAGGCCGCGCAAAATACCGGTCTCTTAGGTATATCTAACATAATTTATGTTTCATCTGGTATTGAGCCCATTATGTTTCGGTCTTGTGGAGGGTCGTGTTGTTTAGTGAAACTTGTGATGTTCTCATCTTCTGCATGCGGTCTTGTGGAGGGTCGTGTTGTTTAATGAAACTTGTGATGTTCTCATCTTCTGCATGCTCTGGTTAGTTCAACTTCAGTACTTTAGTGTGACTTTCGACAGGTATATCTGATGTACTACTCAAGTTGTCCGATGTCATATCGGGCCGTGAACAGAATGAGTTTCATTTATGATGGAACACCGCATCATGTCGCACTTTTTTATTTTTTCTATTTTGGTGGATGCACTCAATACACATCGTATGGCATGATGGACACCTTCTAACCATGTAAACCGATGACATCTTTCGTATAGTGAAGTGGTATAATTGCGGTGATGTTTTACCTGTTTTCACGATCTTGTTCCGACTGTGCACTTGTTCTGACGTGTCTATATTGATGGTAACGTTATGCGTGTATGTGTGAGAGAGAGCGAGAGCCATTGTCTTTAAACGCAGACTGCCTTCCGTGTAACTGCGTTAAGTCAGTTTCTGCACACACATATACGTTGTTTCACCTCGTTTGGTACAAACACTAGGCTAGTATATATAGTTATCACCCTGTGCATTTCCTCTGACGTGTCTATAATGCTGGTAACGTTATGTGTGTTTAGACTCTGCATGTTATTGTTATGAAAATAAAGAGTGAGCAAACATGTAATTCATACAATTTACGTCTTTTGTGGAGGAAATTTAAAGAGTGAATGCAGCATCCGATGCACTTCCACTGACACGTCTATCATGATGGTTACGTGACGTGTGTGTTGACTCTGGAGAACTCTACCAAGTTTCGTTATTCATCAGAAAATATTTATTACTGAAAAAAAAATCAAAATACCACATTTTAGTTTATCCGGTGACTGCCATTACACTTTTTTCCCCCCCATATAACACGTATTTCTGTAATCCACACACATTATATGAACGATATTGTGATACACGCAGGTGTGATTTTTATTTACTCTAACCAACTATAACAAACACTTTAACATTCTGTATTAACCAGACTTTAGCATAAGTTTTGTCTCAGAAAGTGCCATAAGTTTTTAACCAATATTTTGCTATATTTGACCAGTATTCCCGAATTTTTCTCTATTTTGCACTTTTTAAATGAAATTCATCGAAAGTGGCACTTACTAACTGATATCTAACATAATTTATGTTTCATCTGGTATTGAGCCCATTATGTTTCGGTCTTGTGGAGGGTCGTGTTGTTTAGTGAAACTTGTGATGTTCTCATCTTCTGCATGCGGTCTTGTGGAGGGTCGTGTTTGTTTAATGAAACTTGTGATGTTCTCATCTTCTGTATGCTCTGGTTAGTTCAACTTCAGTACTTTAGTGTGACTTTCGACAGGTATATCTGATGTACTACTCTAGTTGTCTGATGTTATATCGGGCCGTGAACAGAATGAGTTTCATTTATGATGGAACACCGCATCATGTCGCACGTTTTTTTTTTCTATTTTGGTGGATGCACTCAATACACAATCGTATGGCATGATGGACACCTTCTAACCATGTAAACCGATGACATCTTTCGTATAGTGAAGTGGTATAATTGCGGTGATGTTTTACCTGTTTTCACGATCTTGTTCCGACTGTGCACTTGTTCTGACGTGTCTATATTGATGGTAACGTTATGCGTGTATGTGTGATAGAGAGCGAGAGCCATTGTCTTTAAACGCAGACTGCCTTCCGTGTAACTGCGTTAAGTCAGTTTCTGCACACACATATACGTTGTTTCACCTCGTTTGGTACAAACACTAGGCTAGTATATATAGTTATCACCCTGTGCACTTCCTCTGACGTGTCTATAATGCTGGTAACGTTATGTGTGTTTAGACTCTGCATGTTATTGCTATGAAAATAAAGAGTGAGCAAACATGTAATTCATACAATTTACGTCTTTTGTGGAGGAAATTTAAAGAGTGAATGCAGCATCCGATGCACTTCCACTGACACGTCTATCATGATGGTTACGTGACGTGTGTGTTGACTCTGGAGAACTCTACCAAGTTTCGTTATTCATCAGAAAATATTTATTACTGAAAAAAAAAAAAATCAAAATACCACATTTTAGTTTATCCGGTGACTGCCATTACACTTTTTTTCCCCCCATATAACACGTATTTCTGTAATCCACACACATTATATGAACGATATTGTGATACACGCAGGTGTGATTTTTATGTCAACCGTTGACTTCATTCATGGACGAAATTTACATTTTTTACCGATTTTTGTTATATATGACCAAATTTCTTGATTTTGTTCATTTTCACACTGTTTTTTTATGATATTCATAGAAACAGCCGCATACGTACTTATATCCAACAAATTTATGTCTTTTCGAATGTTGGCGTCTATTACAATTCGCTCTTCAGACCAGTATGTAAGTGATGAAGCGTCACGCCACTACAAGAACTCATAAAAATAACTCTGTAAAGGGTTTTATTAATGGAAAGTGGATAAAATAAAACAAATTGAATAACTTACTATGTGTATTTTATTCACACTGTTCACATCAATGTAGTATCCTGGGTTATAATTCTTAATTACTACATTGTTAATAGCAGGTAATACAAGTAAATTTTTATATGCAATAAGTTCATATTTGAGTAGATTATAGTCCAGTGACGAACTGGGGGCCAATTGAGTCACATAAACATCACGAATATACATATCAACCAGTTTTTTGCACTGTTGCCATATGATAGTCTCGTAGCACTTTACTAGATAAAATGTCCACAAATTCTGTGTAGTATCTTGCAACTAGGTATCCCCACCTCTTCTTGACGGTCAAGGCGCTGGACACTGCAGGCTGCGCGTCGATGAGGTTCTTCCAAGTTGAATCGCTGAAGAAGATGCCGCTGGTGGGGTCAACATTTGGGTAAAAACATACAGTTTTCGTCCTGGCAATCGTACGGAAGGAGACGGCGTTCTCACCAAGTGGAATGTTTGTCTGGGAGCTGCCTGTGTAGAACAAATCTGACACTACATCCAATACTTGAGTCAGCACGACCCATTCTTCATACGTTAGTATAACCTTGGTGCGGTATCCAACTTTTTCGAGCACTACTACTGGTTCAAATTCATGTTTGGACGATAAACCTATCGTCAAACGCTTAGAATCAGCAGCATTGAGCTGATACACAGACGAAAACAACAGTACCGGGCTGGCCATCTCTGTACACTGGCACTAGCAGTCCATTTGGGTAGTAATCAGGTCTAGTCCGTGGTGGTGGGGGTAAACGTGTTCAGTCCTGTCCTTAGGTAAGGCTGTTACGACTGAAAAACTCTGACGCCAGATCATACATACCAAGCGACATTACATTTTATTTGAAACTACTGGGAAGTAAGGATTTGTTGTCCTGAATTATGGAGAAGTGTTCTAGTGTTGTGTCAACGTGAGTTAACTGCTGACAAAGTGATTCCTACTGCGATTCATCGTCATTTCAAGGCTGTTTATACCGGCAATGCCGTTGATAGGTCTACTGTAAATCGAATGGCACTAAAATTTGGTGATTGCGAGAATGTAAAGGCCATAATTGTATGGACTGGTGGCAAGGACTGGGAAGGAATTCGGGCATGGTATTTTGAATGAATAACTCATTCATCTGGAGTTGCTGGTCATGGTTTTCTTTTTTTTTATGGTTCTACGCCTCGTCGACATCGAAGCCTTTAGAGGTGGGAAAGGACAGTGGACGAGGAACGGTGGGGAATTCGGCCATGGTAAATGAAGAAATCATCCCCGTCATTCGCCTCGAGTTAACAGTTGCTGGGGTTAAAATAGTATCATTTTACCCAAATACTGAGCCTAACAACCAACGGTGATTCATTTTGGAGGAACCTCACCAGCGTGCAACTTGCAGTGACCGACGCCTTGGCCGTTGCCACGTCGAAACGCAATACCATAGACTTGTTAGCCACAACATAAGCAGAGTGCGCGGCAAGTCGAAACTCTGTTACTTTTGAATGTCAATAACTTATCGAGGACTCTCGGTCAAAAATATAGCTAACGTTCAGACTGTTAGAAATTGTGTAAAATCTTTCGTAGTAATCTTGGGGGGGGATACTACAGCACGAATACGTGGCCTGCAACCAGTGTACGATACTTATCGATCGTCACGGTGCCTTGCACGAGCCCCCCACGTGAATGTTCCCCCCGCAGTACAGGTGACAAGAAGCTGTTCCTGTAGAAAACGACCAGTTCGCACCCTTACTCCGGCATGATGAAGAAAGGTATCGGAATTCATCAGACCATGCAACGATCTGCGTCATTAGAGGCGGGATGTGACTGGAGACAAGGAACGGGGAGGTATTCGGCCATCGCCTTTTTGAAGGAAACACCCCGGCATTCGCTTGGAATGATTTAGGTAAACCATTAAAAACCCAAATCTGGATGCCTGGACGGGGGTTCGATCCCGCGTCCTCCCGAATGCGAGGCCAGAGAGTTAACCGCTCACCCACCACGCTCGGTATGAGTCGTAAGAATACGCACAAAACTTTGTCCAAAACACTCGCCGTCACAAACGTCTTTCGCCGAACTTATCGCAGTTAGTAAGTCTTGGTCACTCAATATCCGTACAGTATGCAATATGCCTCTGCCAAAGAAGCGGGATAAGTAGCAAGATTGTGTAGTTGATTACAGTTACTGTATTAGTCTCTAACATGCAGCGCCCCAGCTAAAGATGTTTTGTCAAAGTTCACACTATTTCCCTGTTAACCGCTCACCCACCACGCTCGGTATGAGCCGTAAGAATATGCACAAAACTTTGTCCAAAACACTCGCCGTCACAAACGTCTTTCGCCGAGCTTATCGCAGTTAGTAAGTCTTGGTCACTCAATATCCGTACAGTATGCAATATGCCTCTGCCAAAGAAACGGGATAAGCAGCAAGATTGTGTAGTTGATTAGAGTTACTGTATTAGTCTCTAACATTCAGCGTCCCAGCTAAAGATGTTTTGTCAAAGTTCACACTATTTCCCTGCTGTGTCTCTGGTAGCAGCAATATCGGCGTAACCAGTCATTTCAGATGTTTGGAAATTTCATAATTATCGAAGCACCATGCAAAAAAAAAAAAAAAAAAAAAAAAAAAAAAATACTTCTCAGAATAGATATTTTCAGTATTGTCCACGAAAATTACCGAGCGTGGTGGGTGAGTGTTAACGCTCTGACCATGCATTCAGAAGGACGCTGGTTCGAATTTCCGTCTGAGCATCCATATTCTGGTTTTCCATGGTTTCCCCAAATCACTCCAGGTGACCGTTCCCTGCATCAATCCTTTTCCCGCCTCTAATGATGTCGATGTTGACGAGGTGTAAAGCCATACTGGTACGCTAATAATTTATCCACTTACGATGGTGATCCCTTAGTTCGTGGCCTGACATTAATACACATGAGATTCGCATTCGGGAAGATGCGGTTTCGAATCCTTGTCCGGGCACCTACATTTGAATTTTCGCCTTGGTTTGTTCAAAAGGTCATTGTCGAATTTCTGCCAGTTACTTGCTCCCCGGTCCTTTCCCACTTCTAACGATTTTGACGTCAACGAAGTGAAGCCAGAAAAAAAAGGCTTTTCCATAGCATTAATTTTTCGGGTGATATCCATACTAACCTGGTTGCTTACATATAAGTTACACACTTCAAACACGTTCTTTACCCACCTCCGTATCAAAATTGATCTGTCATACAACGTTGCAGCCAGCAACATTAGACATGTGAAATAAGGTAACGGAGCTCCGTTCGGTCTTTAGAGACGGGAAAGGGTGGGGGGAAGGATGGGGGGCCAGGATTGGGAAGGAATTCTGCCATGGTCTTTTGAAGGAAGCACTTGGCATTTGCCTGGAGTGATTTGGGAAACCATGGAAAACCCAAATTTTTCTACGTTAAACTGCAGGTGCCCTTAAGTAAGATAAGGATGGAAGGAACTAGCCACCCTATCTCCTTCGGTAAGGTTTCAACCAGAAGCTTAAAGTACTTCACTTTTAATTGTGCGCGCTAAGAGTGAGCGGCTGTTTAGAAAATTAAACTCTGCAAACAACGAAGTAGCGTTCACGCAGCGGAACCTTGAATACTTCACAGTAAGCTATGTCTGGTTACATGCCTATGAGTATCCACCACCGATACGGAATTTCGAACCGGGGGAGCCTGCCATTTATATCTTGCCTGTGTTCTTGACGAGTTTTGTCTTTGGCATTTGCCTGGAGTGATTTGGGAAACCATGGAAAACCCAAATCTGGATGCCCGGACGGGGATTCGAACCGCCGTCCTCCCGAATGCGAGGCGAGAACGCTAACCGTTACACCACCACTCTCGGTAGAAACGTTCCTCGCCTCTAATGACGACGATGTGTAACGCCATACTGGCACGCTCTGACCATGCATCTAGGAGGGCTCTGGTTCTTATCCCCGTCCAATATGTAACGCCATACTGGCACGCTATGAGCGCGCATTTAACGCGATGTGTGTGTGTGTGTGTGTGTGTGTTTGTGTGTGTGTGTGTATGTGTGTGTAGACAGCGTGGCCAAGCCCGCCCCCCACCGACCCGTATTTCTTTTTTTTTTTTGGAATATTAAAACGTCCAGCAGTAACGCCACATACGCTATAGAAACCTCACCCCCCAGAAATACAAAGCGTGGCTCAGAGCCCCAAATTTAAGATCAACTATCAGAAGTACAAGTTTTTAAAAAAAATATTATAGTTTAATTGGAAAGGTTATTTTCATAGAATTATCACGATATAAACATTTTTTTTCTCGCTTTATGCCAAGAGTAGAAATTAAAAGCTTAATATTACGCGAAATGAAGTTGAGTTATAGGCTGAGCAGCTGGCGCGTTCGAGTGGCGATGACAAAACGAAGCATTGTGTGAGACTCGACCCTCCTTGGGGGCACCAACCTCTGGCTCAGCGAACGAAATTTGTTATCAGCTATCGGAAATAGCAGTTTTTAAAAAGTATTTTTAGGTAATTAGAAAGCTCAGTTTTTTACAATCAACGCTATATAAAATTTTATCATCGTACTTAGTGTGATTGGGGTAGAAATGACGTGCTTAATATTACGTTAAATGAGCTTTCAGAAATGTGTTTCGTCGTATGTTTAAAGACATTAAATCCTAACTTAAGAAAGAAACCTCATTGGTTTAAATCGCATTTTATTAAGCGCTCAATATAGAGTATATTGCTTATTTCCGTCCATTGAATGCCGTCAAACAACGATCGCTGGTTTGAATCCCCGTCTGAGCATCCAAATTCTCGTTTTCTTCAAATCACTCCAGGCGAATATGGCCTGGCAAATGAGCAATAAAATCGACAGCTGGTACTGGGATGGTGAAGCTGAGTTTGGCTCTGGTTCGAACCCCCGTCTGAGCATCCATTGGTTCGAATCCCCGTCTGAGCATCCATATTCTCGTTTTCCTGAAATCACTCCAGGCGAATATGGCCTGGCAAAAGAGCAATAAAATTGACAGCTGTTACTGGGGTGGTGAAGCTGGGGTTACCTCTGGTTCGAACCCCCGTCTGAGCATCCATATTCTCGTTTTCCCTCAAATCACTCCAGGTGAATATGGCCTGGCAAAAGAGCAATAAAATCGATAGCTGGTACTAGGGTGGTGAAACTGGGGTTAGCTCTGGTTCGAACCCCCGTCTGAGCATCCATTGGTTCGAATCCCCGTCTGAGAATCCATATTCTCGTTTTTCCCCAAATCACTCCAGGCCAATATGGGCTGGCAAAAGAGCAATAGAATCGACAGCTGGTACTCGGGTGGTGAAGCTGAGGTTGGCTCTGGTTCGAACCCCCGTCTGAGCATCCAGGCGAATATGGCCTGACAAATGAGCAATAGAATCGACAGCTGGTACTAGGGTGGTGAAGCTGAGGTTGGCTCTGGTTCGAACCCCCGTCTGAGCATCCATGCAATAAAATCGACAGCACGTGGCCAACCCGACGGCGAACCACGTGGCGGCGCCCGCCCCCACCGCCGCAGCATGTACCTGTTATTTGCCTCGGCATGTATCTGTTATTTGCCTCGGCATGTACCTGTTATTTGCCTCGGCACGCACTGGCAAATACCTCCGCGAATTCCTCGTTCGAAAAAGGAGCGGCATGTCGACATCTGTCCGAAAGTCCAGTTGCTCGCTCAAGTGGTCTGGCAACGGCTGCGTCACACCTGGTGCGGCTAGAGGGGTGCGTGGTCAAGGACAATAGGGGTGTAACTGAGGTTAGTCAAGTGGTTAGTCAAGTGGCCCTCATGTCAAGTGGTTAGTCAAGTGGCCCTCGAGTCAAGTGGTTAGTCAAGTGGCCATGAGGTGGGGGACACACCTGGGTCGCTCAAGTGGCCCTCAAGTGGTTAGTCAAGTGGCCATGATTGACAGGTGGGAGGGGGGAGAACATAGAGGTGAAACTGGGGTTAGTCAAGTGGCCCTCAAGTCAAGTGGGAGGGGGGAGAGAACAATAGGTGTGAAAATGATTGACAGGTGGGAGGGGGAGAACAATAGAGGTGTGAAAATGATTGACAGGTGGGAGGGGGAGAACAACAGAACAATAGATTGATACATTGTATCTTTTTGGCAGCGCACCGGCCTTTTATACCTACTGAGGATTTTACCCTAACAATCCAAAAACGTTTCTTTTGTTAGTAGTACGTGTTGAGGCGATACTCAAACACTCACTTCTTATGCAAAGTTGAAATCATAATAAACTTATTCATGCTTGTAATGATGTCGGTAGCGAGTATGCTTTGCTATATTATTAAAAAAACAATCAATAGTGGTTGCGGTAGCTGCCATGATACTACAATCTTTGTCAATAACAGTGAACCTATGCATTCCAGTAGTATGCACAAACGTTTTTGAACTCGTCGAGTTACACGTCCCTGTTGGCGTGGTCATTGTGAATATGTTTGACGGTTATGTGATCATTTTTTATTATGTGATTTAATTTATGTTGACGCTGACCAACAGTTTCGTTGTCCTAATGTAATTCTGATACGGAAGTAATCGACTTACCATTGTCTGCCCATATCTAATAACTGATTCTTTGGGTAGAACAGCAACTCGGAAAACAAGCGTTTTCAAATGAAAGTCCATTGGGATGTTATAGTAGTCAACGTTGTCAGAGCTATTAAAGCAGGAAAAGAAGCAAACAGTAATTGAGAAATGAGACAGCGAAACAGTGGAGACACTTATAACGAATTATAATGGTCTATATTTGAAACTTTACATAAACGCAGGAAAAAAGTTCATGGGGCCTTTGTCTGATGAGGATATATGCAAATTTGTCAAGCACTTTCTGAAGCCATTATTCGTGATGTATCCGTGCGTGTTGCATTACCTGCTAAAATTCGTGTACGTGAATGTGTAGTCCTCAATATACACAGTAGTGAAGGTGCTAGATCACAATGGGTGGCATACATCAAATACAAGATTTGTATAGCTGGCCTCGGTAGTGTAGGGGCTAGCGTGCTAGCTCCGCGTGCCGAAGGTCGCCGGTTCGAATCCGGCCGCGAGCATGGATGTTAAGTGTTGTGTGTCTGTGTGAATGTCCTGTCCGTCCTGTGGTGTCTATACTTAGGAATCATAAAACGTACTGGAGAACTAATTCACATGAAGAGATACCGTAAACTCATTGAGCTGGCTGAATGGCTTAGTCGCCGAAAGCCATTTAAAAAAAAAGGTTTGTATAGTTAAATACTTCGACAGTTTGGGATAAATTACAACGTAACATTTCAGGGAACCAGATACTGCAGAACAGAATTTTGACAACCACGTATGTGGACATTTCTGTTTAAAGTTTTTGTATGAAAATGCACTATCGTTAGCTAAAGTAACGGATGTCTTTAACATTCTGCTTTTTTGGCTTTAGAACAGTTTTCAGTTGTGATTCCTTTTCACCCGTAGATGTGAATGCGGGCGTGTATGTGTGCGGCTTAATAGCCTTTCAACGTACAACTCGATAGAAAATTTTGACTAATCAATTTGTAACTTTCGAGAGACGAAGAAGCTTAAGGTGGTTGGTACACTAACGACTATGACGAAATGGCAATATATTTGAATAAAAAATTGACAATGATAAGCTTGCTGTTAAAGCAAACAACAGTTTGCTTTGACGTGAGAAATAATTACCAGTGGAAATCGATTTCACTTAACGAAACTCAATTTGACCACTGTTTGGCTTTCAGAAACGTGCGTCAAAATGTGGTATTAAATTACATTCATCCGAGAACACCGAACAGGTTTCCAAAGTTAATGCCTTAAGTGCAAGTAGTAGTACGAGTATTAGTAATTAAGTCAACGTTAAGCACAAGTTCTTCACATCAGTGCAATAAGAGTAAAAATTGTTGGTTTACGTGCTAGTGTTATCTATCTCTCCATTACCGTGAAGATACTCAACAAAATCCTCATTAGAATTGTCGACCAGGTAGGCGAGTTGGTGGATTTCAGAGGAGAAACCATTAAATATATATATGACATAACAGCAGCTTGCTGTTATAAGAGGCTGCATACTTAAAGTTATACATCCAGAAATGGACGACGTACTGTATATCTATACCAGGGTCGAATTTGATGATTGATGACATGCAAACAGCTTTTTCGCATTAGCCGAATGAAGCAATCAGTTTTGACAATAATGAAGATATTCGTATACCTGACAAGAAAAAAGATACTTATATACACTGAAATGCCAAAAGTCATGGGATACCTCCTAACATCGTGCGGAGCACCTTTTGCTCGGCGAAGTTCAGTAACCCAACTTGACGTTAACTCAACAATCCGTCGGAAGTCGCTTTAAGAAACATTCAGCCACGTTTCCTTTAAATATGTCCATAATTGCGAAATTCTATAGGAACTGACATATCAATTATGTCATCTTCGATTTGATTCATCTAGATGACCAAAACATTCTTTAGAACTGTCCAGGAATTTCCTGAAACCGTTCGTGCAGCATTTTGACTACGTGATATTGTGCAGTCTTGTCCTGTATAAGTCTATCGTTGTTTTGGAACATGAAGACCATGAATGACAGAAAATGGTCTCCAAGTAGATGAACATAACCATTTCCAATCAGTTTGTACGGTTCACGGTTTAGTTTGATAAAAGGTCCCAGTGCATTCCAAATAAACACGACTCATACAAGGATGGAGCCACTAGCATCTTGCACAGTCATTTACTGATAACTTGGGTCAATGGGCTCGTGGCACCTACGACACTCTCTATCCATGTCACCAGCTCTTACCAACTAGAACAGTGACTGATTTGATCACGCAACCTTTCCCCAGTGATGTAGGATCCAACCAATTTGTTCACGATCGCAGAAAGGGCGATGTAGCCGATGGAGTTTTGTTAGTAGAGGCACTCGCGTTCGTCTTCTGTTACCATAAACCTTCAACGCCAAATTTCGCTGTATTGTTGACATATACACTATGAAGTAAATTGATTGCTGTTGTTCTTTGATGCAGCGTTTCCTGTTTGTCATCACTGACAGCTCGACGAAGATATCACTGATCTCGGTCATTCAGCAGATGTGGTCGGCTGCTGCGTTGTCCGTGGCGGGACGTAATTTCGGATATTACGTATTCACTCTTGACACTGTGTACCGACGAATGTTGAATTCACGAATAGTTACCGAAACAGAATGTCCCAAGTGCTTAGCGCCAACTACTACTCACAAGAGTACAAAAGAGAGCCCCGACACTGCACGGCAAATTTATACGTTTCTTCCATGGTGCCAGCATCTTTCTATTCCGAGATTTTTGAACCCTCAGTGTATACCTAGGATGTGTAATTTTTACTGGTTTATCAATTAAATAGGCCCAAGTATTACAAACAACATTTTATACGACGTATAAGGTCTTTGTACTTGTCATTCGATACTGAGTTGTAAATTACATTAAATGACACAAACATTTATTGAGTAATCATAGCTAACAGTTGTAATATTTGGCATTATATAAGCAGGTAAAAATAATTTTGAGTTATATTTCTTTCATATGAATATAGACAGACGCATTTATACTGTGGCACATAGCCTTACTTGATCTGAGTGAAATGAGACATTTTCTCTCTTCATTACAAAATTAATGTTGTCAAGCAATTATTAACAGCAAAATAAAAATTACCACTACATACGTTACATGCAAAGAACAAAAACAAATAGATATGAACGTGATCAAGGAACATGTAGGTCTGAATATGAACTGGCCAAACTCATAAATTTCGTACTGTTCACTTATATTTATTACAAACTATGATCTTTATTTTACAAATTGCACTGTTTACAAGTTATACGATTACTACAAAATTTTCTGACATGAGAAATTACATGGCGTATATATTTAACACATTAGTGAAATTGTCTGTGTTTCCAAATCACTCGAAGTTATTAATGTTAAAATTCTAGCTCATGGATTAAAACCTGTGTTCTCTGCTGTTTGTGCAGATTTCCCTTTCAGGTCATCTCAGATAACAACATTTTATTAAAACGGTACCTAGGACTTTGACGTTTCAACCATCAGCAAATTCAACTTTATCATTTCCATTCATGAAGCCGTGTTGTACATCAAAACCATTATTTCATATATTGCATCACCATTCCGCAGTGTTAGATCAACGTTTTCACTTTTAGAAAAAATAAACAGGTGCACCCTAATTTTACAATTGGACTTCGCATCTTCCAAGTTCAGCAATGTACAGTGCCAGGTTCATCGGTCAAATCATCTCACAATGTCCTCTTACAAAGCCAAGTTCTTCGTTCGTTCTTGTGGGAATCAGTTGTCGCGAGGCGCGACATACCTGTAAAACATTCGAATTCACCGCTTCTGAGTGAGGATTGAAGTCAGTCATACTCACATTCTTTCTCCCCAGAAACGGCACGATTCTTTCCGAGCCAACAGGGCCGTAGCATTTCTCGCGTAGGTCTATGGTCTTACCCCACGCTACATCTCAATGCAACGGTTGCCATTTCTGAAAACTTACGCCCTCAACAATTTCTTTACATAATTTTTTACTTAACTTGAAGGTTTAAAACCGTATAAAATTGTCAAATAATAGATATATATTTTAATTATTCACAAAATATGAACATTATTACCTAGTGCAAGTTGGCGATAATTAAGGGAGTGGGCCTTTGCTCAAGTTAGGTTTGAATTAAGTTTACTGTTAAACGATGTGTCTCTGTGTTTGCTGTCGCTAAAATAATAATCATTAAATAACCAGTCTCATGGTAACCGTTCTGGTAGATTATTGGTAAGATCTCTGGCGAAGGGCACAGAGGTGCAGGTCGATTCGCTGTGAAGGCTAGGATTTTCAGTGACCCTAAACATGTTATTTATTCTTATCAATGCAGAGTGTTCAGATAGGTCAGTGAATATGGCGTCTGGAGATAGCAAGGTCCTCAGTTCAAATCTCGATATTGGTTGGGGAAAAGCCCTTAATCCCACCCCCACTGAAGTTTCACGTTTAACTATAGATCTGCTATATCCCGTAGGACTGCCAGGTTGTATTAGGCGGCTGCGATTGGGGCAGAGTGCTCAGCCGGTAAGAAATCCTGTCACCTAGTCATTATGACCACACGAGTTTGGTTTAGTGTATATGAAGTACGCTAGAAAAATTCCGGAATTCACATTCCATGGAAAATTTTAAGTCCCTGTTATCCCGCAGAATTGTCAGACTTGTTTAGATTCTACGATAAAACCAAATTACACAGCAGATAAAAATGTCACTCAGTCATTATGAACACACAAAAATAAAAACTCGAATTGTCTTTTAAAATATTAGACAGAAAAAAGTTTAACCAATTCAGGATCCCCTCGAAGGGTAAGGAAATGTTGCATATATTTAACAAAATGTATTAAACGTTTAAACAAAATTCGTCAAATCAGCACATGGACTGGAGTTCGAGTGAGATGGAACGTCACATTATTGTATTTTACCTTTCTCATGATTAATGGTGTCTTGATCTTCCAACAAATCTGCTATCATGAAAAAACGTAATCCTTTTAGTAATACTATAAGTGAGAAAGTTTGTATGTTTGGCCTATTTGCCTCGATCATACTGTCATTGCTCAACAAATTTAATTAAATTTGTTACGGAGTTAGTATATTGTGTGGACAGTGACATAGGATTGCTTTATCTAGCAAAAACGAATGGTTTCTTTGGAAATTGTAACTATAAATTCAATTTCACCAACATCAAAGAATTTTCCACTTCGTAGACGGTGCTGCCACATTTACACTTTGCTTATTTCGTAAATAGCAAACACTGCTTTTTAGTGATCAAATTAAGAATGTTATTATATATTCAATGGTGTGTTCAGTTTAAAAGTGCGAAAATTGAGACACCTGATAAACGAATATTTCAGGAGGGGGAAATATAAACAATTTTTTTAAAATGGTTTAGTTGATTGCTTTCAAAACGGTCGCTGCTCTGGTCCCGGGTTCGAATCTCAGTAGGCGCAGGAATTTTGAGAGTTGTGTTTGAGCAGATGAGCTACGCAAGGTCGTTCCGTGGCTCGGATTCCACGTTAAACTGTAGGTTTCCTCTAGGATTAGCAACCCTAGTTGTAAAATGATATGTAGACATCTACAACAAAAATTCAATCCAAACAAAGGCTTAATGTGGTCTTAGTTGATCCAGACGAGCATACATACATACTTAGTTTCTAATAATTTGTACGTACACAAACAGTTCTGTTGGCAGATTGTGGAGCTGAAAGTAAAAGATAGTATTTTCTTTTCCTCAACTTAACTAAATGAAAATATATATATTCTAGCTATATAAATATTGTTTTCGGGTGACTAGCCGAGTTATAGGAGTGTTATAATTACACAATATTTCGGCGCTCTCAATCGTTATCGCCGAGAAAAACTACGTAATTATGTAATATGGCAGCTGTTGATAGATTTCAGTTCTAAAAATATATATAACACAAAAATTTAAATGTTAAAGTAGAAATTGATTGTTTTTTTAATTAAACTGTAACTAAGCTATTGCTTTCTTTTCTTTTATGTAGTTTTGTGGTTCGTTGAAGTATTGAAGTTTCACTTCTCACCAAAATCAAGCTCTCAATCATAGTGATTGGCCGAGAAGCATTCATTTCCTTTGATAAACAGAAAAACTATGATTATAATTAAGAAACAATCAATTACTGATTTAACATGCAAATATCTATTTGAAAGCGGAATTAATTTATCGAAGCGATATATCGGCAAAACCAAACTACTATCCAAAGAGGAAATGAAGTACTTAAAAAGAATAGTAATTTTAAGACGTGATGGATGTGTGTAAGATAAATCTTTCAATTAAATGAAGTAAAGCTAGGACTATGAAATTAATCAAAGACCACGATGAAGAAACGATTAATTCGTACTTTATCAATTAAATCCTTAACGAGAGAATTTTGTGCTGGTTATACTTCGAAAAAATACTCACGTTTATCGCATGCAGAACAGCACAAAGACGATAATGATGGCAGCTACACTTTGACTATTACCGCACTAATCCGGCTAGTTACATTTTATTACTTCTGTCTTTCCTGTCTTTTTTTTTTTTCTTTTTTTCTGCTTCGCGTACAGTTTACGTCCTGTAACAAAAACACGATTACCATAATATTTAACCTCTATTAGATCAATCAATAAGCATATTATAATACACTTTCAAGCGGACGAAGCGGTGAGTAGCTGCTAGTTCTCTATATATACTTGGCAATCAAATTCTTTCATGAGATACTCGCCATTTCTTCACAGCTATAGAACCGGCAAGGTGATTCGTATCGACACATTCTGTCTGTAATAGATAAGTTTTTTCTGTCTGTTGATATGATTTTGGATTAAGAAACTTTTTTGTGTGTTTTCGGCTATAGTGTTTTTCTTTTGACTGGCGAAGGAGAGTAATTAAATTATGTCCGTGGGTAGAACAAGAAGAGGGCACCTGTGTGTAGTGAACCGTGCAGGTGAGCCCAGTGAAGCTGAGCGAGAGCAATGCCAGCGTGGACTGCCCCTGGCGCTCGCCAAGTTGTAGTCTTGCCCGCGGCGCGGCGCGGCCCCAGCGCCAGAGGTCTGAGCATGAAGAATTCGAGGAACTCGTCAGAGAACACAAAGTTGTGCTCAGTGTGCTCGGGGGGAACGGATTCGCTCCTGCATTAAACGCAAGACGGCTGCAACGCCAACGAAATGAACTCCGCTGAATTTATCAACGGCACTGCGATTACTTTCTCTATTCTGATACTCTAAATGTGCTGTGTACTTTAAACCTGCTGCTTCATGATTTCCAGGTAACTAATTTTTAACACGCTATGGCGGCATGATTTTTTATTTTTTTTATTTTGTATGTAGCTTTGCAGTGGGAGATAGTAAGAGATTTAGCATCATCATCAAGGGTTCTCTGCTATACAGCAGGTCCACGCACAGTGACAGCCCTCCACGCCTCCCTCTGTTCCGCCATTCTCTTAGTTTCTATATATCTCCCTTTTATCATTATATCATCCATCAATTTCATCCTTCGCCGACCTTTTCTCTTCTCTAAACCATGTCATCAGCAAGTCTTATGCAGGTAATCCTACGACCACCCATGCATACACCTCCTTTACCTCTTAAACTTCTTTTCATAATTTCCTCCAAATATATGTTAAGTAATATGGGTAACAAACAACATCCCTGTCTTACACCTCTTCCAATCTTTCCTTCTTCTGTAAGATCATTCCCCACTCTCACTCTCACTCCTTGCTCGATGTATAATTTACTTATTAGCCTTCTTTCCTTCCAATCAATACTTTTAGCATGTTAGATGGAAAAAATGAGCTATGCGCGATTGTTTGGAGCAACAGAGAGTTACATGATTAGAAATAAGTCGGAAATAAAATTAAAACGACAAAATAAAGCTGCTGCTGTCAATGGTTGATGTAAGATCCTGGCTGACGGAGAAATTATTGTTTATAAAGGACAAGACTCGTGAAGCTTAGTGCTGTTTACCGATCACTAGCAGTTGAGTATTACAGATGTCGCCGTTTCCCTGAGCAGTATAATAACTTTTCAGAAGAGATTAGGATTTGTTAACTAACGGGCAAATAACAGTAACTAGAGGTTAAACTAGCAATATGGAAATTAAAGTCTTTGATCTATAGGCGTTTATTTACAAGATCTTCCAAGGGAAGGTAATGATTTCATTTGATGTAGTATCTGTATTAGTCAACAGCAAATAATAAACCTTTGGTCAGAGAAGGTAAGAGGATATAGTGGAGCCGGTCCCACCAGCAAGGATTAGGCCGTCATGTGTTATACAACCTACCCCTGTCTCGTGTCCCCAACGGAGCCGACCAGCTGGGTACCGAGAAGGTTATCAAGGTCACTAAACATGCTACTTCAAGTCAGCTGCAGTCACAGCACATCGCCAAGCTGAAAGCACTAAAAGTTTTCCTAAATCTGTGAAGAAGTTACAGGTGCCACACCATATTACAAAGCACATAAAGCCACACTATATGAATAGTAATAACATAACCAAGATATAAATCAACACCATCATATATCGAGTGACCTGGAAAAGAACTTACACGAGCTGAACATTTAAGAGTGGTGATTGTCGAAGTCTTTCAGCACCACTATCAGCCCTGATGAAACACACACTATTAACTTGCAACTGGTAGTTCACGGTATCGAATTCACAGGTGTTTTCTGTTTCAGCTAGTGCAATAGAAAGATGCATCTATACTAGATGACCCACTAAGATTAATATATTTCAAGCCTATGCAACAGCATTAGGTATAAGTAATGAAAATATTAGAGAATTCTAAGGAGACCTTAAATAACTAATCTTTTGAATGATTAAAAATCTAGAAATATCGTAACTATAATTTGTTATTGCATATCAAATATGGTAAAGAGAGCGAGATATAAGAACTTGGTGAATTTTTATCGCAAAGTACAAAATGAACTGCTATTTTATAATTAAAATATTTTTATTATAATTATTAGTTTTTAGACTATCAAAGAGAAACCTCTACACATAAAAGCTCCCTTTGGATTTACAAAGAAATATTATAAGTAAACAAACTGACTTGATCATTATTGATTAGAGATGTGCCCTAACATCCAGCACTAAACGTACCATCCGATCACATACTTGTTATACAAGTAACAGCAAATATCTAGATTTTACCATCCTGTGACTCAAAATCAAATTATATTAAAAGTCATTTTAAAAATTCTCGAAGTCAACAGAGGCATTATATTAAAAACACAAGGGATAACACAATCAAATCATAAGTGATCAAAATAAACCACTACTTAACGAAGCCATGAACGAATATAAATGTACTACAATTGATGGAAGAATGAAATTAACAAGAACCGACAATCAGAAGCTGTACAGAAAAACAAATGCAACGAAATGAAGTAGAAAAATACCGACTGAAACATATGTACAACACAGATAATAACACCACACCTCTTTTTAAAGCAATGTGAACCAATGGATATCAGATTAAAATAGTAATACGATGCTAGGAATGGAAGAAGAACTTAAAAAATTGAATGATTATAAAAGGAAAAGTTTTCGTCATAATTGTGCTTAATCACTCAACCTTGGAAAATCAAAGAAGTGGTTATGGATAAAACAGGAAAGAAATAAGGTAACTAAAAAAGTGTAAAACACGGAAAAGAAGATAGTCCAAATGAAATTCCAGCAGATACCAAGAAATTTTCCCGTGGTAAGCCTTTTCAGCTATGGATCATGTGGTTTAGTAATATTGTAATGTATAGGGAAAATGATAAAGAATAATAATTATTCCATTACACGTAGAGAAACAGATGTGCCGAAGGCAGAAAGTAATTTTAACTGCAAAATAAAATTTTCAAATAAAATGTTTTCCATAGTATGAGAAAACAAAATAAGGAATTAGTATATTGATACAATACTGTTTAGTTAATTGAAACTAAGCAATAATTGACATTAAGGAATGATGATTTTACAAGTTATAGGTCACCAGAGAGATGTATTAATAATACTCGGTGAGATGTAACATTCGGTTGAGCAAAGTTCAGTTCAATTTGGCCCAACACATATAGCAATTATCAGGGAAAACATTAATTCAACTGAAATTTTAAGTGCTTTTAATTTGCGGTGCAAATTTGGGAGAGAAAACTCCGCTATTTTCATTCAGAGCACTTGCGATTTTGTAGACTCTTTTTTCGTTTTTCTTTTTGCTTTCAGTCAACTTATTTACCACTGTTTAAAAGGATCCACAACACCTTCTTGAATAAAGAGGGAACCTGACGCTGCTCAAAGGGGAGTTATTTGGCAGAAGGGAGCGGGTTAAAACTGATAGTACGAATGAAATATGCATTTTTATGCAGGCGTGACAAGGGAGGGAGTTGCGGCGGGCTTATTTAGAGAAGCGTCTCGCCGAAAGAAAGGTAGCCAGCCAGCCATCCGGCGGTACTCTTTTCTCGCCGGCTCAAAATGAAGCCATCTCTTGTGTGTTGTTGCGGAGGGGCGAAGGTAGAGGACGCGCATCTCATCTCGCGTGGGGGAGGAGTAACGAACGAACGCCCAGACCTTGCCCCACACATAAAGCGGGCGTCTATCTTCACCCCTCCCCTCCACACAGCGAGGCTCTCGTAAAACGGCTGATGGACAGGGAAAAGCCTTCACCAGAGAAGTACCAGCCACACGCCCACCTCTTTCAACAGATCCCCCCCTCCCCCCCCCCCCCCCTACCTTCCTACCACCCTCGGCATAGGAGGCATCTCTTTCTGCGCACACCTACACCTTTCTCTTCCGAAAAACGTAATCGACGTCGTCTAAATACGAATACACATTTACCACCTTTCTCTTGTTGTTCTCTGGGTGTCTCTTACGTTTCTTGTGGTAATCAGAAGCTATTTTCGAAAATCCAGGTTCATTCATACCAAGTAGACTCTCTGTTCGCTTTCTATTTCTGGAGATAAACCAAGTTCTTTACCTACATTACTGAAGGCGGAAATAACTTATCAGAGTGTAAGGTAGACAATTTAATTAGTCATATCATCTGCGAAATTGTAACCTAAATAACTACTATCAGATACCTGCTGTATCAACTTATCATTTTTGTTGTTTTTGCCTGAGCGATATTTGATTTTAATTCCATCGACTTCGATTTCTTTATCATATTTATAATCTCACAACCTTTTTTAATCAGTTCGAGCGTAAATACTTGTTCCTGGCGTAGGTCTTCGGATTATTGTAAGTCAGCTTCATCTTATGAGTATCTACTCTTGTGAATGTTATTTATGTTAACTCGCACGTTTAATTTTTAAATATTGATATTGATTCTCTTTGTCATGTAATCATCTGCAAGATTTATTGCTTACCATTCTTCGGGAATATTTTTTACTTTCGTTAAAAATTATTTTATTCCAGTTAGACAATTTTTCAAGTAAAGCATTGAAAGCGCAAAGGCTTTATTTTATAAGCCGCAATTGAATCGGTGATACCTGCACTCATTGGCTACCAGAAATTATTATTATATCTTCAGGTTCATTTGGTGTACGTCAATTACAGATGATATCTTTAACACTTCAAGTGATTTAGGTTTATGTGCAGAATCAAGTTTTTCTTTCTTTCAGCTTCTAAATTTAAATTTTGATTAATGAACTATTGGAACGACTCAAAAGGCTCATATTCATACGTATACTAGTATTTTTTAAAAAATATCTCATTGATATAATACGATTATTTCCACTAGAATCTGTTAATTAAAGAATGATTGCTCACACTAAGATTCACTGAACGTAATTAAGTTAAGTTACCCCGTACTGCACTATTACTCTTTTTTCAGTTTAAAATATATTTAAAAAAGTGTGTATTCCTTTTCCAGTGTGATCAATGCCAGTAAGACTCAAACATCTAAATCACTAATTATAAAATGGCTGAAGATATGTCCTCTTATTTGGCATATATTTTACGGTTCTTGATACCGTTATCAGAACTAATAAAAATTGTTATGTTACTGAAAATCTGTAATAACAAACACTTGTCTTTACTATAAATACAAATTAATAGCTTTTACAAGAGTGTACGTGAGGCAATAACGGTAAAAAAAGATTCTTAATGCTTTATTGGTTATTAGAATTTATCGCAGCTAATATTAAATTTGAGAACGGTGTTGTTAAATGAGATCTGGCTATGCTGGTAGTCACCCAGCTTGTGCGAGTGCGTACTTTGTGGCCCCACAACTGCTGCGGCATTTCTGTGGCGCATTCGTTTACTACTTGCCCTTTAATTACAAACAATTCCACTTTGCAACGACGACGGAAGCTGCATCAGAAGTTGAGTTAAATCCACATAATTTAAGATATTTTAATTAGCTTTCTGAAAGCGTAAAATTGCTCTTTTTATTATTCTGCTCGGGCTGCGGCGCGTGTTTTTACAGATGGGCAGCTCTTCTCAGTTCTACCGTGTGTGGCGCCACGGTTGCAGCAAACTCCGCCAGAAACAATTTTCCGCTATTCCTGTCTCGCCTTGACAAGCGTTTAACAGCAGCAGAAAAGTAATTCCAGCGTCAACTGAATTAAGATTAATGATGCTGAGTATCCATAATTAAAAAACCGGCAGTTAGAAAATTCTCTCAAATGTTATTTATTCAGGTTACCATACTAAAGTCGTAAACAATTCACAATGAAAGTGTTTGATGCCTCTCCCTCCTAAAGACAATGCACATATTTCTTTTATACGGAACAAACAAATACATCCAATTTTGTCTATTGTGCAGAAAATACATATAACAAAGACTGATTTTTTTTTTGTCATCGGCTTCTGCTATTATTTAACACATTCCTCTATCTTATTTCTTCATATGCGTTTAACACGTACAACATACCTTCTCTGTTGTCTGCTCCATATATTCTATTCTCTATGATTCTATATAGTCCACCCATTCAAACTGTTTTTGTATTTACTATTCCAATCTAATCTTATTAGATTATTAGGCTATCATATTATTCTTTTTGAGATGCCTCATGCACAAACTCTTTTATTCACTAATGTAACAGAATGACCAAGTATGGGTCATTCCGTACATTTTTATATATAATATTTTGTATATTTTTATATATAAAAAGAATAAGAAAGGAATTATCGGAGAGGATTGTCAGTGTTTGTGGGACCTCCCAGTTAGACGCGCCAGATTGTCGCGCCAGGCTGGCGGCTGCCAGGGACAATGGACACCAGCTACCCTTTCTAATGGATTTGGTCAAGCGTATAATCCCTTAGCTCCGGGAAACTGTACACTGGGGTGAATGCTCGTATCCCAACCCCAGGTCTCCGAACGGGCAGTTTGGAGGTCACAGATGACGAATAAGTCCGAGGCTAGGCCGAGTTCGCACGAATCGAAAAAGACAATGTTCGCCTATCGTCACAGCCGTTAGGAGGAGCTTGAAACGGCGGAACCAATCAACGAGAGACTATCCTTTGCATTTTATAATGCCGGTGTATTTTTGCTCTATGTAAACCACGAGCGACGGGAGGAGGCTTTTTCTGGCGGACGCTGGAGAGGACTTGACGCGGAGTCTTCAGACTGGAAGGAGCGGATCTTCCGAAGTTGGAGATCGCTCCGTCTTGGCATCGAACCTGAGGGTCGATAAGCGTGTATTGTACAGTGAGGTCACTGTGCACTCATTCAGTACGCTGACTGAAGGACGTGGTGCATTGTCCGCTATAGCCAAGGGACTATAGTAATTCCGCCATCGCGGGAAATACATCGCTGTCTCGGTATTATTTCTACAGTGCAGTGTGGTACTTTCATTCGGTCATTGGGTACAGCCCTGTAAAGACCTCTGAATGATTATGAGTTCTCGCTCCCCCAAATATTATCCTGGCGCCCGGCATTTGAAATCGGATACAGTTAATGTCAATACTGTATTTGATTTATGGTTCCCGATCATTGTGAATGGAACTTTCATTTAAAAAACCAAGTATGAAGCTTTCTTGCTTGCCAATTAATATTGGGAGTTTGCTTCAAGATCAATTTTAAATGTGGTGGTGTTTTAATGCTTTGTTTGTTTGTTAATATGTTGGCAATTGTAAGAAGAGGCTGCTTAGTTCCTTTTGTTAATATTTCAATGTGTCAATATTAAAGATAAATAAGCCTCGCCTGTACGCCATTATGAGTACCCAATAAATTAGCAGCCTAGGGTTTCTTTGAATTATAAAAAGAAGTAAAAGGTTTTCACTTTTACCTCCCTCCCGGCACCTACCACTACACTAATAATTTCCGAACTTAGCTGTCTATCCAGATTTTTGTATATCATTCTCAATAGCGCCACAATACATACATCAAATAATTGCAGTGCAAGAAATTGTTACAAAACATCCAGCGCTAACAATGCTCGAAAAATATTTAATTATATGGGTAGAAATTTCCGGAGAAAATATCGTCGTTTACTGTTAAACTACGGTGTAAAATTAAATGTAATACTACAGCCGCGCATTTCAGCTTGCGATTTTATTAACTGCATTGTTCCGACGTTACCAGATTCACAAGGCTCCTGATGTGTTATGTCATAACGTGCTGTCAAACAACTGGAGAAGAAGGGAGTGAAGGGAATACGTAATCTTGTTGATCACTTTACCTTTTAATTACTGATCGACTATAATTGTAATATATTTACAACGGCGGCGCTCATTGTACGCCATTTGAAATATTTCATAACTAAAGGGGTTTAAGCAGTAATCAGATAAATGAATTTTTGACTTAGCATCATACTTAATCTACGATAAAGAGAAATATATATCATCTGCATTTATTACGAAAGTTTAAAAATTTGAAACCATCTTATTTTCTCACTTATATACCTGACGTGATTGTTTATACATGTTTCTGCCACTGAATAAAATTTAATTCTGCCTCCTTTAAGAACTGATAGTACCGTGACATATTTCCGGAGATCTGGATACAGTAATTCTCCAGACTGAATTTGAACAATATTGTAAATGGTAAAGGTGTGATGTTGCACCTGAATATGTTTATCGTATAAGTGGAAATATTATCCTTATCAGCCCGTTAACCTATCTGTTTCCCTCATAATATTCTCAATATGTACTTCTTATTTCCTACTCTACTAATTTCAATGCATTTAGAAAAGGTCGTTGTCTAATATACCCAATAGTTTTTCTCAATTTAATCTCAAATATATTGCATCATTTTCCATAAATGTATTACACTTACCCCTAATTCCTTGAATGTGCTCCCCTTTTCTCTCAGTTTCCTAACATAGCCTCCAGGAATAATATTCATAAAATAGCTTCCATTTTGTAGCTGTTACTTGCTTGTTTAGTTCTTTGATACATTAACTACTTTCTCCCTGCTTCCTCATTCTATTATGGTCTCTTCAAACCAACCACTCTACTTGCAGTTGTATCTTCATTGGCTTTCTTGATTTTTCTGTTTTGGAGTATGTTACTTCGTTCATTCTTATAATCCATTTTATATATGCATCATATCCTTCAGAGTTGGTGAAGAAGACACACCGAGCGTGGTGGGTGAGTGGTTAACGCTCTGGGCTCACATTCGGGAGGATGGCGGTTCGAATCCGCGTCCGGGCACCAAGATTTGGGTTTTCCTTGGTTTCCCCAAAAAAGAGAAGACACCCAGTGTGTTTTTTCTCACTAATACGTTTTAAAATATTTGTTTTTGTTTGGTACTAGTCCTAATTCTTTTGAAGTATATATCTTGAATTTTAAATCTCCACAAATTAGGGCGCTTCTACTACTTCCTCTTAATCCCGAATATGAATTCATTCCCCGCTCCCCTTTAGGCTGTCATCTTCCCCATACATCGTCCCACTAACTTATTTAATCTTTTGTATTTACCCAGAATTCTAATAATGGATAAGGTCTCTGAAAATTAGCAAACTGCGATCTGTGAGTGTTAAGACTGTAGTATGTCCTGAAATCTACTGTAAATTCTGACTACTTAAAATGTTATTAGTGAGATTATCAGAACCTGTTCCGGCTGAGGCCATTTAAAGTCACAATGGTTGTGAGCGACGGAGGTTATCAGTCCGTGATGCCGCTACTGTTGAGGAGGTAGTGCGGTCAGCTCAACATTACAGCCTCTTTACTTTTAGAGTAAAATCCCTCTGCCACCTCTTCAACTCCCCCTCCCTATGATCCGGTGCTCATCTGATTGCAGGACAAATAGTCAAACTTCTAACACGTCTAATTCTCAGTCAGTTACTAACAAATGAACTCCGAGTCATATATCTATCTATATATCTATAAATGAGAAAACTAGAAAGTTCGGATGTGTGTTTGGATGTACGTCTGCAGTCAATCACGCCTTAATAACTCAACATATTTAAATGAAATTTGGCATGAAGTCAGTTAATTGCGTGCGAAGTGTTATAGGATAGATTTTATCCCGCAAAAACGCATAGTTCTTTTAGAAATTGCCATTAATATCAATTCGGAAGCAACAAAGAGTTTCCTACTTCGTAGACAGCCGTGCAACGTTTACTCTTTGCTTTTTATAAATCGCAAACACTGCTTTTCAGAAATAAAAGTGAGCACCTTCTTACATATGCAAGTTTGTGTTTAGTTTAAAAGCCATAAAACTGATGCACTTGACAAACAATAGTTTGGAAGCAGGAATTATAAATATGTACTTAACCTTAAATTAAAAAGGTAGGTACTGTTGTTAAGTTCGTAAGAGATTTTTTCATTTGCGTTAGTATGACATCTCAAATATTGCACCATAATTTCGATCGTAATATACTAAATGTGAAAAATCAGAGCTTGGAAAAAAACAACGTAAAATGCTATGATTATACCAGCACGAAAGTCGATTTACTAAAAGTGTAAAATGGCGGTGCTCGAAATGTATTTATAAAAATGTTACGGATTCCATTCTATCTCGGTTTAATTTATTTCCTGTGTGTCTTCTTTTTTTCCACTATACATTCTCTGTAATATTACAAATTATTAACAAATCCTTTTTTGTTCAAAATTTTTGTATAAATCAGTATAAATAGTAGACTATGATTTAGGAAACAGTGCTTTTTACTTACTGTTCAATGTCTACAAATATCTAATAAATCCGGTTCAAGTTTACGTCGCGATACACGACGATGCTAACTTAGGATAAAATAATTGTTTCAATGCGCGTGTGGTTGAGGTTTTGAATTTGTAGCGCGGCAGTTCTATCATTACCGTGGCGCCAAAATCTGATGATGAATTCTTTCAGAACTCGACGAAATAAATCGAAAATAAAGAATAAAGTTTTTTGAGATCTCGCTTGGTTTCCAAGATATAGCATGTTAAAAATCAGCCACAGGTATAGTTCCTTCTGCTTTTGATGTTTTTTCTTCTGGTCCAGGCCGTATTTCAACCTAACAACAATCACTAGGAAAAATAAAACACCTATAGTTCATTTCCACCATGTAGATATGGTGGTTTTGGTGAAAAAACATTTTTTTGGTCCAGGCCGAATCTCACCCTAACCTCATCACTTTTGAGATACAATATCTCGAGAACTAAGCGAGACATCAAAAAACTTTATTCTTTATTTTCCATTTGTCTCATCGAGTTACGTAAGAATTCATCATCAAATTTGGCTATAGCTAAATTTTTCTTCTGGTCCAGGCCGTATTACAACCTAACTACGTAATTTTGAGATACGATTACTCGAGAACGAAGCGAGATATCAAAAAAAATTATTCTTTATTTCGATTTGTTTTGTCGAGTTCTATAAGAATCAATCATCATATTGTGGCGCCACGGTAATGATAGAATCCCCCAAGTCAATAATATTGTGGTTACATTGATATTCAGCCTGGACCATAATGAAAACTGAATGTTTTTGTCACAGCCAATGGCATGAGAAATTTAGTTATCAGTTATTTAAGCAAATATCATAAGCACTATGTCACGTTGTGACGTTATGTATCGCCACGTAAACTACTCCAGTAAATCCTTCACTTAAAACGAATGTATTCAATGGCCTAACGTAGAGACTTAATGTTTCATGAAGAAATATTGCAAGTCGTTTACAACGCGATACACCTCATTTACACGGAGCTTATGAAAGCTGCTTATTTATTACTAATAATAACTAAATGACTTCTGCCTTATACTGTAACAAAAACATTCTGGTCCAGGAAGCATTTCAACCTAACCACTATCTCTGCTACAAAATCGAACGTTATGAACACACCTCAACACATTAAATGCATTGGAACTGTATTTCGAATAGTAACAGAATTTTCTATATCAAGATTCCTAATTAGTGTAGCATAAATTACTATCACAATTAATTTCATTATACGCCTTACTAAATCACGAGCAGTAACAGTCACCTTATCGCGATGTAAGCTTGACCAGCAATATTAACAAAAATTGTCTTAGAGTTGTAGAGAATTATGAACTTTCCGTTGTACACTGTAATTTACAAGCATTTTAGTATAAATTTTTTAATTATGTAACTGCAATAATGAATGAAGTTTCATATGTATTCAGTATTTATTTTCCTGCGATCTGAAATAATAATTCACGTTTCTAATGTATTAATGCGCGAGTGATAGAAGCTTTGATTTTCTAGCGGTATTATTAGCGGAGTTTTTCACTTTGTTGAAATGCAGCCTGGACCAAAATGAGAACTGAAACATTATTAATAGCTTAAGCTTCTTTCACGAGCACCATTTTAGTGACGTCATGTATCGCTTTATAATGATATTGTATCAAAAGATATATAATAAGCTTGGATGATTTAGCAGAATACACGGCATTGCTCGAAGTAAATTTTTGAAATTTATAAATGTTTTATTTAGATAGTGGAGAGTCAGAAAAGCAGAGTGGTGATTTGCCGGTAGACATTCAATTCTGTTTGCAGATTCAGAAACCTATTATGAATAAAGAATCTATTACTACTTTAACATTGTAATTTATATTTCAGAGAAGAATTAATGGATCGAAACGAACAAACTATAGTATACTGATCTACATGCAGTCAACTGTTTTCACAGATAGAGAAACGAACACTGAACATTATGAATAAAAGAATCAATTATTACTATAATACCTAAATTTCTGATTTAAAACAGAATTAGTTGATGGAACCGACATATCTTCAAACAAAATTAATATTCAGAGAGCAAATTAAGTTCACTTAAAAAAAAAAAATTTATACATTTTTAGTTTCGCAATTTTTTAACGAGATCAACGTCCTTGGGCCACTTAGGTATTTATTTGCTCTTTGAATGTTAGTAAATTTTTTGGATGTTTAGTCGCTTCCATCATATTTTGACGTTTTGAGTTTCCATTAATTAAAACTATATTAATTTTTATTCGCAAGTCTTGAAATTAGTAATTTTAAGAGATGCCGGGTAAACGAAATTCAAATCTCTCAATGAAATGTAAGAAAACTACGGCTGTGAAAAAAGCCAAAACCCAGGAACAAATCCTCTAGCAGAGTTGCACAGGGTTGAGCACTTAGCACGTATTGCGGCTTCTGGAGATGCTGAATTGCCGGAGCAGTCACAAGTTGGGCGACAACACCAAAATGAACGCTTGGTGTCTGGAAGATCACACCGGGAAAATCGCGAGCTCGGTGCTTGCTAAGAGCAAGCGGGTTGGCAATCGATCTCAAAAGCTTCTGAAACACCGAAGCAAACAAAAAGACGGCAATAACAATATGCCACATATTTGGCATTGCTACGAGTTGCTGAAACACCTGAACAAACGTGAGCTCATTTCTAATGTTTTCCCGAGCATTCAACTAAATATTATCAATGACGAAAACTGGTTATGTGAGAAGACAATACTTGCCCCGAAAAATGATTCTGGAGCAAATATATATATATATATGGAAATAGTCGGGGAAGTGACAAAACACTCTTCCATCGATACAGTAAGGTTAACTGACGAAGCTGCTACCTACCCCGTCGAGTTTTCAAATTCCTTCGAGTTATCTGGGCTATCGTCCCATAAACTCGAGCTTAAGGTTGGCACTCGAGGTCTCCTGATGCGTAATCTCGACCCCCCCCCCCCTCCCCTCAAGGTATTGTAATGGCACCAGATTACACATCACAGAACTAGGAAGAAACATTGTGAAGGCGACAATTCTTACCGGTGCATCTAAAGGGGAAGCCGTTATAATTCCGTGTATCCCAATTATTCCCAGTAATATTCCCTTTGAATTTAAAACATTACAGTTCCCATTAAAAATTTCATTTTCAATGACAATTAATAAATCGCAAGGTCAAACGTTGAAATTGGTGGGAATACACTTGGATACTCACTGCTTTTCCTTTGGTCAACTATATGTTGCCTGCTCGCGGGTACCGAGTGCAAAAAATTTACATGTTTTCTCGGAAAATAACAAATCCTACAATATATATACCGATGTATTAAGCTGAAAATACTACTAACATACAGAATATTTTTATTGTTTTAAAAGTTCGATGAAGTTGTTTGGAACAAATACATTTTTGTTATTTTATTGCAGTATTTATTACTACCATCACCAATAAAAATAGCTCTAAAATTAATTATATGGTCATATTGACCTGGTGGCAAGGCTTCATTACGTCTACGCAATCAGCCCCTTTCGTAGCCACTTAACCTAACGCAGTAATCCTACTGGGCATAGAGGACCTAAGTTCAACGTGGAATCAGAACCACGTGAGCATTCTGGCACACTTCACATCACACAACAACCTGTGCCAGAGGTTAAGGTCGAGCTAAGGACCTATGAAAACCCTCTGCGAGACTGGGATTCAAGCTGGGGACTTTTCCATGTCCAGTTGGACGCCCTAACCACTGAGCGACCAGACCTCTCAACAAAATCTTATATTACAACACTCTTCCACGCGGACGAAGTCGCGGGTAACTGCTAGTACTGGAATAAAATGTACTGTTCTACTTCAAAGAAGGGCTTTAGAATCTTATAGACTAAAATCAAGCCAATGATACATAGTCTGGATCACACTCATCACATAAAACATTTCTGTCGTGCATAAAACAGGTCAAGACAATGGCCCGCTTTAATTACGAGAGTTTCGGCAATAGGGAAGTACCGATCTCACAAAACTAACGAGAGCACCTAATGAAAGAATTTAAATAATCACACATCTCTAAATTTAATAAGGTCGCCGTTATCAAGTGCTTAAACTAAACTGAATGATAAAGTTGTGTCTGTGCATGTAACTTGATGCAAAATGAGTAATTGAAATGTACATTACTGATGATGAAAGAGAAAACAAAACCATAAAATTTGGAATTTTTGTCTATCTGTGCGATCCCCGCATCACACAATAGCTGATAGACGAATTTTAACTAAAATGAACTTAGTGAAGGCTTATGTTATTGTTCAAGATAAAGGATACATTATATTCGGATAAGTCGTTAAGTTCCATATGTCACAGAGTTTAAAACTACAATTATTCAAATTGTTGTCTGTCTGTGCACGCATCACGCAAAAACTAATGGACGAATTTTAACAAAACTGTAGTGAGTGATACTTATGTCGTAGCTTAACATATAAAGTACTTTTTATCCAAGTTAGTAATACATTTTCTTATCATGCCAAGGTCACAACGTAAAAGTTGGAATATTTGTCTATCTGTGCACGTATCTCGAAAAAACTAAAATACATTTTTCAACTGCACTAAACATAGTGATAACAAATGACATCGGTCAATATACATTATAATCTTTATCTCGATACGTTACAAAGTACCTGATAATACAGAGGTCTAAATCCTAAATTTTGGTATTTTTGTCCTTTTGTACACAGATCAAGCAAAAACAAGTGAACAGATTTCGACGCTACACGCGGTTCTAGATTTTGTCATGGGTTAACGAATGGGATAATTTCCTTTCAGATAAGTTACATAACTGGCCTAATAACGTCATAAAAACTTCGTAGCTCATAAGAGTCTAAGTGATTTAATGAACTGTAATTAATTAAGATTTAGATACTAATAAGTTTCTTTAATAATCACTACAAAATATAAGCATCAAATAATAAACTTGTGGTGTTTCGATCTTTGTATAGATTTATAACATTTTATTACCTCATATATACAAAAAAAGTTTAATTAATTTCAACAGACGGCAAGATTAGTCCCATATACGAAGTAATGATGTGGTTAAATTATAAAAAATATAACAGATCGAATGTGAGTTTCAATTTGGGATTTTATATCATAGTTTATATACACACAAATAAAGCAGTCAGTCCGTACAGGTGCAATGCCAGACCACTTCAAATATTGCTTGCTAGTTAACAATGGTGAAGTTTCTCTTTGGGTCGTCCACTGTCATAAAACCTTTCAACTTATTGGTATTTTCAAGTGGTGATAAACAAATGATATCTACAGATGGCATTTACATACAACCTAAATTCCAAAGAAGATAATGGGGGCATCCATAAATTACGTGAGGTGTTTTCCGGGTTTCCGCACCCTCCCCCCTTTCTGGTGAGACTTCGTGAGATCTGGTACAACTCCGCCCCCCCCCCCCACCCCCCCCCCCTCTGGTGAGATGTTGTTCGTGAGACCCCTCCTCCCTAGAAATCGCCCTCGCAACTTTCCCGTCATTTGTAGACCTTTTTTTTAGCTCTGCAGTCCAACAAAAATTTACAAAACCTCACTTGCGATTTCCGTCGACCCCCCCTATTTCACCTCACGTAATTTATGGACACCCATAAATCGATATGGAAATCCAAGAAAGAGAAAAATGGAACTGTTTCTCTGCTTTTTTCCTACCCGACCAACAGTTCATTGATACTTCATCTGTGAATTAACAGCACAAATCTCAAATTCGCGGGAACAGGTAATATGAGGCATTATCACATGTACTTCATTCCTTGGTGAATTACTGTATTCGTAATTTCTTATCTTTAATCACAATGACCTACATTAAATAGCAATACGACGATTGGAACGAAATTTAACATTTCTCTATTAGATCTAACCGATTTGAACGCGAAACCAATAACTTATTAATCGAATTAAAATTTTAACAAAAAATTTCACATACATGCTGATGCTTTAACCAATTCAGACAAATGTAAAATCTAACTGTAGCAGATACTTAACCGAAATATTTATGATCTTTCAAAGTTTGAAGTAAAAATTTGCTAGAATTCATTATTTTCTTACGCTGTCATGCACGAATAAATCGAGATTAATGAACTTGCCTCTTTCTGTTGATGTACAAAAATATTTTTAACGTAAGCAATTAATATCAATTATTATTTAGTTTTGAATAATGTGAACACTATATCCCATTGCTAATACACTGATTCGTAATAAATTCTCTTTCAATATAGAAATGAAAGAAAATGCAGCAAATAATAAATAAATAGGACATGATAAACTATTGCCATAAAATGGTAGTGAATTTGGTAAAAACCATTGGAGTGGATGAGAAAGTGATTTGCTGGATAGAAGAATTCTTAAAAGGAAGAAAGCAAAGAGTTAGGATAGGAAATGCAGTTTCAAAAGAAGTAGAAGTTAGAGTGGAAGTGTCAAAGAGGTGTAGGGGTGTGTATTGGGTAAATTGCTGTTCCCGATTCTAATGAATGATTATATTGATGGTTTACAATCAGAAGTTGTTTGCAGGCGTATAATCTTATACAACATATTAAAAACAGGAAACCACTGTGAACAGCTGCAGGATGATCTGGACTAGATATCTAGCTCGATAAGTCAACATGGGATGAAGATAAATGGAAAGAATAGTTAATTAGCTTAATAAGTGTACAGATAAAAACTTAATGGTTGATTATTATTATAGAATCTGGAAGGAGATGTTTGTTGAAGACTTGAAATTTTCAGAAAGCCTTTGACTCTGTGCCACACAACCGCCTTTTAGCGAAGCTACGAGCGTACGGTATATCAGATCAGCTTTGTGAATGGATAAAGGATTTTCTAACTGGTCGGTCGCAGTATGTCGTCGTTGAAGGAGAAAGTACTTCTAGTCTAGATGTTACATCGGGGGTACCTCAAGCAAGTGTAATAGGACCACTTCTTTTCTTAATTTTTATAAACGATCTCGGAGACAAAGTGAAAAGCCTTTTTAGATTGATTGCTGATGATGCGGTTATTTATAGGGAAGTAAGGAATTGCTTAGAAATTCAGCGTGATCTGATTATTATTTTGGCATGGTGCGCTGAGTGGGAACTTACGCTAAATTGTAAAAAGTTCAAGACAATGAGCATAACTAACAAAAAGAATCCAATTGTTCAGAAATACGAGTTAAACAATTCAGTTATTGATATGGTCGATATATATTTGGGAGTAACAGTACAAAGGAACATGAAATGGGACTTACACATTAATTCTTTGGTAGGTAGAGCTAATTCTAGGCTGCGATTCATAGGTCGAATCTTGAAAAATTGTAATGAACAAACAAAGGAGATAGCGTACAAATCTCTTTTGCGCCCACATTTTGATTATTGTTGTGCCATTTGGACCCGTTTCGTAAGGGGTTGATCGAAAGTATAGAGAAAGTACAGAGAAGAGCCGCTCGATTCGTGACCGCTTGCTACAGTCCTTATGAAAGCGTCACAGAACTGATTAGTAGAATAGGATGGGAGTCTCTGGTAGATAGACGACGCACGTTTCGTTTAAACTTATTGGTAAACATGCGCACTCCCACTTTCACTTTTGAGTGTAGTGAAATACTTCTTCCACCAACCTATTTGAGCCGGAATGACAGGAAAGATAAGATTAGAGAGGTGCCGCAATGATTCTTATATGAATTCTTTTTTCCCTCTTACCATTAGGGATTGGAATGTAAAACAAAGAGATTAGCTTTGGTGCTGAGCACCCTCTGCCACCCACAATTTTGTGAATTGCAGAGTATATATGTAGATGTAGATGTAGATATCATGGAATAAAATTTGATAATAAACTCAACTGGCCAAGACACTTTAGACAAGTGGTAGAAAAATGTTTCAAAATCCTTAATTTATTGGAGAGAGTGATGAGGAGGTGTACCAGAGAAGTAAGGGAACTCAGTTATAAACTTAGGTCATATTTTTGATTGAGTATGGTGATACAGTATGGGATCAAACATTATGGGTTACAACACTTTGGTCATACTACTGCTTGAATATGTTAGTATAGTATGAGGCTTATATTTTTGGCACCAAATATGAGAGTTGAGGGGAAGGAGTTCAAAGAAAAGCTGCTAGCTCTGGAAATTATTGCGAAACACAATCACTAACTGATATAATAAAGGAGCTGCAATGGGATTCATTGGATGAGAGGAGGAGGATGAATAGAGCGCTGAGAATGTACTAGGCGTATATTGGTGATCAGACGTGGAAGGTTATTAGTGGTCGAATTAAGAATGGTGCATGGAAGGAAAAGATGACCATTAACTCAATCTGGCATAAGAATGAGGTAAAATTGTTTTTCGTTGGTTGGGAGTTGGAATAAATTACCAAGAGAAATGATTGATAATTAATCAAAAACAATGAAATAATTAAAAAATTCGTAGAGGAAAAAGTAGGTGGGTACAGGTAAGAGGGAAAATGACTGTGTAAGGAAATTGCCTCTTGAGCGTGGGCTTAATCGCAATTAAAATAAATCCTAAAACGTTAACTATGCGTTCTTCGCCAATCAATGGCCGTGCGCCTTACAGTTCTGCTACCTGCTGCGCGTGTCATTGTGACCCATATTGTATGCGCGTACTGCGCTGCTGGCTAGTTGACTCGCAGCTGGTTGTTTCTCCTAGCGTGTCACATCACGCATGGCGCTTCCGTTGTCACCTATCTTCTGGTGTGCTGGGCGTGTGTATCGCGCGTGTGTTTAAACTCATCTGTGGTAAGCTTTAGTGTGGAACATTATCAGTTGAGCATACATGCACGAGAACTTCACAAATTCTTCGAAAAAGTTGTTGATGACTAACTAGTGGATTAGTAATGTCTTATTTTGATAACGTAATCAATATGATATAAGTGCCTCTAGTTCCCGGTTGCAATTAATAATTAGAAGGTACGTGTTTACGATAAAAACAAATAGGTAAAATCGTTTTACGCGATTTCTTTTTCTTAATGAAAATGATATAGGATAAGTTATTATCCTAAATAGAAATTCGTAAAAGAAACTTCTCACAGTGACTGGGAATATGTATGATTTAGAAATTTTACTTGCATCTAAGGAGCCAAATCGTCCTTTAGACCTTTGGATGCGGTCTGTTTTAGTTGTGGTTACTAAGATATGTGGTTCACGATATACGCCATGCATTCAGTAAAAATAAATTCGCTATCGATTATATATCAACATTTGGATTTTTTTTACTACTATTCAGATACGCGCGTAGGAGTTTTGACTCATTCTTTCTTCTTACTTATGACTTTACGCCTCGTCGATGTCGAGGTCATTAGAGGCGGGATAGGACTGAGGACAAGCAACGGGAAGGAATTCGGCTATGGCCTCTTGTAGGAAGCATCCCGGCATTCATCTGGAGTGATTTGGAAAAACCATAGAAAACCCAAATCTGGATGCCCGGACGGGGATTCAAACAGGCGACTTCCCGAATAATTTTGACTCAGATGTATTGGTAATCAAGTATCCTGTATATGATTGATATACTTCTTAGTTCGCTATTAATATCAGAACTTATAGACCTAAATTTCTTACTTCGAATTAATGCATCCAACATATTCATCTTGCATTTTGACTTCAATGAGCGAATATTTACTGCTTTTTTGATCAGTCATATATTTGTTATGTAGAATATGGTATAGATTTAGTTTTTACGAATTATTTACTGTGATAAAATGGCAAAATTGGATTCATACGGCAAATACGACACAAATTCATCCAAAAGACCTCTTAATAAACATCTAGTTTGACAAGTTCGTTTCCTATCACATTCCACAAGTTTTTACGTATTCAAATTATTGAGACAAGTATATATTATACAATGTCCTAACTTTAATGATAATCAAGCGAGGATTAAATAAAGTCACATAATTTTCAGAAGAAGGGAGGACAATAACATAGTTGCTTTTTGCATAACTCTTATTTGAACACAGAAATGACTGGGACTGATTATTTAACAGAAAATATTTTACTTATTTTGAGAAGTATATCTGGTGTTGAAATAATGGAAGCTTTTCTGTTATATCAAATGTATAAAACGTTTTCTGGACTCCTACCGTTGAATGTGAAGTTTCGATGCCTATCTCCGTCTTCATCTTCCGAAAGATGATCAAATTGTTCAAGAAACCATCAGAAGACGTATAACCACCGTTCACAGTGTGATTGTTAATTACGTATGTCATACACTGTAAGAATATTTTTTTTTATATAGAAAACAATTTTTATCGCTTTATCTGCTCAGTAACACACTAACCTGATAGACTTCCAACAATTATTCTTTTAATATTATCACTTATGAATAAAATTTGAAATTATTCAATTGTACCTGTAAATGATATCCTATTTCATACATTTTAGAGAATTACAATTAAGAAATTCAAGGTGCACCTAGTGACGGATAACACCATGCAACGAAATTTTGTTTAAGTTAATTTTTTTGTTGTGTCTGATGCATTGTGTTTCAAAACACTATGTAAACACAATTTTGCATGTTGTAAATTATTTTTAGGGAAATGACATCGATTTTCTTAATTTAGAAAAATCTATTTAATTAGAACAATAAATGCTCGTTTACATATACCAATGAAACAAGACAAAATAAATTCTTAAATACAACGTTTGAAAAAATGTAAATGCAGTAAATATATATCACAAACGTTATAAAGTACATGAAAATGTTTTCATGTCATGTATAGTGTGTTAAAAATGTGTTGTCTTCCTACATTTCCTCTTACACGTTACATCACTCTCTTTGATCAGTCCCCAGATATAATCACCAACCATTCGCTCATTATACTGTCCCTGGTACCTTCTTTCAAACAAGTGTAAGTCCTGATGGAACCTTTCTCCCTGTTCCTCTGAATATGCACCAATATGATACTTGAAAACATCTAGGTGCGAATGGAGTACATGCAGCCTCAGAGACATTCTGCACCCCATTGCTTTGTAGTTCTTCAAAAGACCCTCTACCACATCTCTGTAATTTTCCACTCTGTGAATACCTAGGAAACTATTCACAACATCCCCGAAGCTCTTCCAGGCCTTTCTTTGGACTGGTAGTAGCTTGCTGATGAATGTGTCATAACGAAGTAATTTTTTCACTTGGGGCCCACAAAAATTCCACCCTTTATCTTACCTTCGGATAGTTTGTGGAACACGTTCTGCAGGTACTTCATTGCATCTGATGTTGTATCTATGGCCTTTACAGATTGATTGATGAGTCCAAGCGTCATA
Source organism: Vandiemenella viatica (assembly GCA_031002005.1). Lineage (NCBI taxonomy): Eukaryota > Metazoa > Arthropoda > Insecta > Orthoptera > Morabidae > Vandiemenella > Vandiemenella viatica. Next base: position 295,031,285 of record JARYHS010013630.1, read on the forward strand.
TGGAAAGGAGGCATTAGTATCTTTTCCTGCTTGACAAGGAGTATCTTGCAACTCTTACTCAATAGGTTCCACTGCTTTAGTCTTGGTGTTAGAATTTCTGCTTTGGATTTTGTAAGCCCTAGATCCATGTTCAAGTCATTTAACTCATATTATGTGTTTTTTTCTTTTTTTTTACCTCTTATGATGAAACAAGTCAGTAACATAGAAATAGCAGTTGGAGGTGTGATCTGTTGGTTCTCGCCAAATTCTAGGTACACCAAATTTCATTTTTCTGTTTTCTCTTGTATACCAGCCCCCGAGAGTGGATCTGCAACACCCACACACAACATGTGGTACCCAGTTCTTGTCTTGATCTTGCACAGGCATACCAAAATAAAACCTGTATGTTAAGCAGAAGTTGTTAGCTTCCTTTATTCTATGCTTTACTGCTTTCGAGCCCAGGAAGACGCCGCACACAAATAAAAACAGTCTGGATTATGCTTACTGCAACGGGAAGATGTAATTATTAATCAATAACGGTAATATGAAATAAATTACATACAGTTGAATCGTTTATTCATCTCATATATAATTTCATCTCTAATATAATTTTAAGCAATTAATTTCATATTATTGGGCATAAAAAGCAAATAAATGATTATATAAAAGTAAGAATGTTCAGTGTAGTTTAGTTGTGACCCAATTCATCCAAAACAAGCATAAAATTTTCTTAAACAAGCAAAAAGTATTTTTTTGTTGCATTGTGTAATTAATAGTGATCTTGAAGAGGCATTGGCTCAGAATTGTGTTTAAACTTTACATCATAAATTCACATATGTGAATCAGACCTGCAGCAGTAAAGATAAGGCTGTTATTCAACTCACATAGCACTTTCCGAGCAAGGGTGATACGGCTCCCTGGAGACCACTTTCACCGCATAAGCTTAGAGAAATAACGGCATGGCTTCGAGATCGCAAAGCGACACAGCTCAGTCTCATACGTGTATGACGTTCGCTTTTCTTACGTCGGTCTTCACTGCACTTCCTTTACTATATTTGTGCCATTTGAAATCAACAAAATATCTCCTGGAGCAGAAGCCGGTTTTTACTGGTCTTTGAAGGAAAGATAAATAAATTTGGGACTTAATTGAGCACATGTATTGCTGGTAACTTTTCATTAGTCTATGTTGTACAGGTGCATGATATGAAAGTGTGGTACTTCTGATGATTTCAGAAGCGTTTCTAGTGAACAGTAGAACCACGTAAGCGTTCACAAAATTTGCAGACACGCAAATCTTACCATCTAAAGTGAATTAGGATTTCCTATAGTTAAAAACTGGTTCGTTGATTTCCATGCCGGCAATTAGTTCTGGTCGTCCCGCAACGCCTGTCGAAGCTTTGTGGACGTGCCTACAAACCGCGTGGCAGTTTGTTCCCAGTAGCATATCCAGCTTTCTTTGATTCCATGTCACGACGTATGAAGTCTCTGATTGCACCGTACTGAATTCTCACGGTCAAAGTATATAGTTTTGTAATTATAATCATTTGTGTATTATCTTGTCTCCAACCCGTGTGATAGATTTCATTGTAATCACACGTCTCCTTCTTGGTACTGCAATTTTCCCAGACAGTAATGTAGAAAGGATAATATCCGATCACACTTCATATCTTGAAACCTGGTATTCCAGTTGTGCTGGAGCCATACGCGTGGCTATGCCGCGTCTTCTGTTAACCGTGTGATCTTAGTGGAAAACGCTTAACGTTTAGCGTGAATGCAGTCCGTCGTCACGTAGCTCACTTACGAAACAAGATACATGACCATTTCATGTACGGGTTTTCTGATCACTGTATGCTGGAAGATGTGTAATTTGGTACATTCAAAACTCGTAAACCCTCAGAGTTTCTTGTTACGATATCTCAGACCCATAACGGAAAAGACAGTACCTTTGGCTGAATTAGTAATCTACGAAGAGTACGAGTTACTGGGATAGGTGAGTCGAGTTAAGTAATCTCAATAGTGTACTACAATTTCTACTTTTTGGTGGTTCATGTCCCACATACGCCATTCACGGAATAAGAACAATCTGGTTAATAGTGATGGCAGCCAAAGGTCATTGCTACATTATTTACAGAAGATTAACATGATCTTCGTAGGAAAGTTTGTTTTGTGATCATGAAGGACGTGACGAACGCTTCCTGGTTTTTCCTCCATATTAAACTGTAGGACCAGCAGTTCCCAAGAATTTCAAACTCAGTCACCTGATCTTATGTAGTTAAATTTGATTAAACCAGCGAAGTGATCACATGCATTTCATTCGACTCATCGTCCATTGCTTCATTGTGCCAGATACCTATATCAAATTCCATTCTCAAGGGTATATTTTCAATTTTTTTTTTTTTTTTTTTTTGGTACTCATATGTTGGACAAGAAATAGATGTCTAGTTAGTTAATCATTTTCGCTACTGTAAAACACGCCATGTTCAGTTACGTCACCTGCACTAACTGTACTATCATTTGGTACAGAATTTAATTAGTAAAAACCATTCATGATGAAAACTGGATCTCTTCTTATTTTTCACCACCTTTTACCAACATTTAATGGTTGGCTTTCTTCGAAGAGTTTTTCCTCGTCGCTAGCATGTTAAAATTTGTATCTATGTTTCACAGCCGCATGCCCTTGCTGACAGTAAGCGTTTTATATCTACTGCCATGTCATACTAAGTACTAAGGGGGAAGTGAGGGGTTGCCATCTGTCAGTGAAACGTGTAAATACATTCCGCGTGTATAAGGACTATTTTTTGTTTGCAGAATTCGTAGTTTATGAGCAGAAGTTTGGGGATCGTTCCGACATTCGCTTTGATTGCTACGGCTATCTATTTCGTATGGCACAAGGATACAAAGGCAGTAGTTACATTGACTCACAATAGACAGAACCAAACATGGATGTTACTACAGATTGATGTTCAACGATTGCAGCCATTCAGTTGCTTCTGTGGTTGTTCGTGAATCGGATGCATTGTAGCACTGAATCTCCTAAGAGAGCATTCCATGGCGATGTGTGAATGATTTGCTGATGGTTACCGCAGTCTTAAGAAGGATTCTCTATCATTTCCCATTTGTCCGTCCAGTAGTTGCATCTACCGTGGTCTGCACTCGATTTAGTGTCGTCCAGGTATTCCGAGGTAGGTTGAATCCCGGAGGCTGTCTCGTAGGATCTTGGATTAATGCCTGTTTGCCAGGATTGGATTTGGTCCACTCAGCGCAGCGTGTGTGTTGAAGTGATTTCGGACGAGCATTTGATCAAACTTCCACGTTGAATATCTATATTTTAATCTATTTGGAGTTCTATGTGGGCAGTCCTGATAAATTGGAATGTGTGGATATCTAAAACACTTTTGCCATTCCTCTTTAAAACCCGCTGGTTTCCGGGGACTTGGTGGGGGGATGTTAGAGAGTACAGGCAGCCATTCTGCAGGTGCAGATTTATTTTACAGTTCCAGATATTTTTATTGCTGTGTCGTTTAGGTGAATGTCGATATTTTTTTGTGACTACTATTTAGCCTTACTGGACTGGACTGCAGTATACCAGGGCCAATACTGATGTTCTGAGAGCTTCTGCATGTGCTCCCCAACCCGTTCCTGAAGGTTTGTAAAGGATGTTATTTCGAGTTTTGACTTTTGTCGCTATTTTATGGATATATTTTTATTTGTCTGTGACCGGTCCAGAATCACGCCTAGATACTTTGGGTGAGTATTGTACTTCAGTCTCTGAATCTTATTTGAAGAATATAGTGGGCTTGACTACTGTTTAGGTGAAGTGAACTGATCTCTGTCTTATTTATATTCAGTTTTAGGCGCCAAGTGTTGAAGTATTCGTTAAGTTTCTGAAGTTCATCTGCGAGAATTTTTTCAGATGTTCTAGATTGTGCTGTCATGACTATTTAATTCTACATCTACATCTTCATATATACTCTGCAATTCACAAAATTGTGGGTGGCAGAGGGTGCTCAGCACCAAAGCTAATCTCTTTGCTGTGCATTCCGATCCCTAATGGTACGAGGGAAAAAAGAATTCATATAAGAATCAGTCCGGCACCTTATTTCTCTAATTTTATCTTTCCTGTCCTTCCGACTCAAATAGGTTGGTGGAAGAAGTATTTCACTACACTCAATTAGCGTATATGAAATTGCTAGAAGCAGTGGATGGCAAGTATGTGGTGTGGATGTTGAAAAGTAGTGGAACAAGGAAAGATCCTTGTGTTAGCCCGTAGTTTAATCTGTAAGATTTGCTTCTGTTACCACTTCGCTGAACTTCAATCATTCGATTGCATAACATGTCATTCAACAGACAGGCAATCGTCATGCATGGGATAATCGTTAAGGAATTTCAGGATCATTTTCTTTCTCCAGACTGTGTCATACAGCAAACCTATAAACACTGCCAAGGTCTTTTTCCGATCCTGGAATCCGTTTTCTATACGGTTGATCGGTGCCATTACCTGGTAGCAGCAACTCCGGTTTGGTCGAAATTCTGCCTGCTCTGTTGGTATGAAGTCAAGAATTATTTTTGAGATCCTGTAGTAGTTGGCTCTTTCTAGTAACTTGTAGGATGAAGGGTTAGTGGTCTATAATCTTCTGAGCTGCAGCTAGTTTTGCCTGGTTTCAATAAAACTATTAATTTTAAGGAGATATTACATTTAAGGAGGGTTGGGACTTTATCACATTGTAGGGTATTGTTGAAAAATTTGGCAATCCAATCTAATGTTCTTGGACCACAATATTTTAGAAATTCTGGGTGTATTCCTTCTATCGCTGCAGCCTAGCCAGATTTGGTATCTTTCAGTGTCATCTGAGACGATGAAATCGACTGCAAATGGAGAGTTCCTATCAGCTTGAAGTAATCTGAACTTTTCGTTTCGGATTTCGTTGTTGCTTAAATTATTAGTTGATTTTCTAATTAGGTTAACGATTCTTTGTGCTACTTGATCTTTTTTTGTCTTTGAGCTCTTGCTAGTGATATCTACAGCATTACTTCCTAATTTGCGCAGAAGTGACCAAGCTTTTCAGATTGAATACTGGAAATTGACATTTTGGCGTGCTAAAGTAGACTAGCCTCCTCGTGGTGCACCCTGGGCAAAGTGACAAAACCACCACTGAATAGTCTACAACTGAATAGGCTGCTGGACTTAGAGCTTAGGTTGTGAATATCCCTGCATTTAGAGGGTACGGAATAAAGATGGCGACGGTAAACCGCCTGAAGTTAGGGCGGCGGGTGCGCGGGGGCCTGGCTTGTGCACTGCCCGTCCGTTGTACCTCTCTGATCCAGAGTGGTGGTTGGGTTGAGACCTAGATCAATGGTTGTTCTATTTACTGTAATAATTTTGATGCGTTTTCTTGTGAATTTCTAAAATCTATTGACTACACATTATAGGAGTTCACACATAAAGAAAGACATATAAGAGATTCCTTTAGTTCCTTAATCTATGGTAAATTCTACGACACAAAATGAATTTGCTTCACCCATGATTTTCTTTATCTCAGCATTGAGAGCAACGTTTTATTAATTTACCCATGACCTTTAATTAGAAACAAATTTCAGACAAGTGTTTTCCACGATCGTATCCCATAACAAAATTTTACACAGGCATTTATATATACTAAACGGTTAAACAGCATGAAAATGAACCTTTCATTTTAACGTTTCATTTCCAACCAAGTAAATTTGCAGTGACATTCTGAAAGAAGGAGATTATATTATATGGAGTTGTTTCCAGGACGGAAGCCACAATTTGTGAGGCTGTTTGCCAGAAGGCCCGTCTCGCTGCGCACTCGGCATCGATTTCCTGCTGAGCACTCTGACGCAATCCTCTTAGATAAGCTTATGTTCACTACCGTAAAACTTCAATCCAATCTTTCTATCTGGGGGAGTGAATACTCTGATATCATTAAAACTGATTCGGAAATGTGTATCGCGGTACACGGCTGGAGGGTATGTCAACATGGCTGACATGCTTTGTAATACACCAGTGAGAAATCAAATCCTCTATTAAAATATTGGATAGATATCTCGAATTAAACTAAGAGTTCAATATGGCTTCTTTTTATGGTTAAAACTGATGATTAAAGACGTGATATCTGAATAAGAGGTAGCATTAAGAAATCAAATATTTTGTCAAAAATTGAAATTAGAATGTCGACAAAGTCGCTTTTTGTTTTAATTTGCTTACTCCTCCAATGATATCAACATTCATCTGTTACCTGAGTCAGTGCTCTTACTGTTGGTACGGTGAATCGACTTCATGTTTGAGATATCACCCAAATCACAGACCAGCACACAGTCTAAAGCCGAGTAGTTGTATGCCACACGGATAGGAATTACCCAAAATAAGTTTAGCTCGAAATTTTGCTCGTTTCTGCGTAATGAAAATTTCTATAATTTGAGATGAAATCTTGTTGTTTCAGATGGGGCAAATTTGAGGATAGAAAATACACTACGTTTTTGACTAGATTTCTCCACAAGACATTCACTTAATTCACCTTATTATCTGTTTTAGTGATCTAGCCATGGTATGTAGAATTTCTCCTATAAATTATTCCATCATACATTACTGATAGAAATAAGGAAAGTATGAAAATTTTTTCATTTGAAAGACATTTGTTGAATAAATATAACAAAAGTGAAATCACGAGCAATATAGAAGAGATAACAATTTTAGGACAAATTATATGTAATTTAAAGGAGTTTTAGAGCCTAATAGAATACCTAAATTTCGAGAGAAACTTCTAAGAAGCATGGAAAAATTGATAACATTCGAAGAGCAGAAAAAGATAAAAAGCGATAGTATGAAAGTTTGAGTAGGTAATAAAAGACCGGTCAAGAAGCTTTTAGTTCTATGCAAACGAGAGTCGGCCGAACGTTAGGAAAAGAAAACCACAAGCCTGAAGAAATTCAAAGGACCGTGATGAAATCAATATGCTGCAATATACTTAATGCATTTTGTTTCCAGTGAATGATTTCTTTATTTGATCAAAATATTTTTTATACTTATAGCACAATAGGTTAGCGATTTTGAACTCCTCTGAATTGTCTTCTGTTCAAAACGACCAAATAGAGAAACGTTAAATGATTTATGTGGAAAAAAAGTAATAAAATTCAATGGGCATAATGTATAGTCATAATATTTCATTTAATGAATTGCGTTTTATGGTACATTCTGCACTTTGTCCATTTATAAAAATTGTTATCAGTTGTTCCCCTGTTTAAGAAATATGAATCAAACACACCGTCTGTATCGATCAAGTTAGAAAAGCTTGTTGTGTGTTACACAATCCAAGGGGCCTGTATAAATCAACAATACTCAATGTTTAGTGTGATGTTCCAATTTTATTCTTTTAATTATTATCGTCTAATAATTACTCTATTTATTTCTGCTATTAATAATTTCCAGAGAATTATATTTAATATTGCTTTTCCGCTGTTTGGGGCTATCACTGAGTGCTGCACCTTGACGCTCATTCTTACAGATTTTCCTTTTCATTTTATTGTTAAATTAATTGTTTTTGATTTTACAAATTAGGTTGGTGGTCTTAAAAGTTCTGGATCGTGTTAAAGAAGTGACTGCGTAAAAATACATACATTCATACGAAGTAAAATTTTTTAGATTTTTCTATCAATGTCCACATTAAAATAAACTATTTCTTTGCGTTTTAATGCATTTTTGTGATGTAACTGTGGTATCAACTATACTAAAAAATTATAAAATGCATACGAGAGAATTGATAAGTATATTTTGGTGTTGTGTAATTCTTTTAAAGCGACTGTTTGAATGCAAATAGAACCAATTTAGAATGAAATATCCATCAGATAACCAGTTTGAGAAAAAAAGATGGACTAGTAGCTGCTGCTTGTTCCTAAAGTTTTGTCGCTTAGTACATTTATTCCATTACCATAATGAATTAAAGTTTATTATTACTCTAGCTGTTTTTGTGCGTTTATTCTGTGGATAAAAATGTAAACTATGGACACAATAAATGAATTATTACAGTGTTTGCTGCTAAAATCCGAAAAAAGTTTTCCGAGCAATGAGGGCTTCTATTTTTATCTTGTGCAGGAAAAAATTTACAGGATGAAGTCGAGCAAATAATATTACGAAATTCTTTCCTTCGTTTTTCATTATTTATCTTGAATTGTTTGGTATGTTCAATTTATCATATACCAGCCGATGATCACAAGCGGGTCGTGCTATAGCCGCGTGTATATTTTTCCACCATTACGCTATGCCAGTAAGTTGAGTGCTCTATTCACAATATTACTTACTGTACTTAGGTGTGGACTGAATAAAGGTGGCACCCTCCGTTAGATCCAACTGCAGTCAGTAAGGAAGAATCAGTTTGTATGTAAACATATAAAAGCCAATTGAATAAGCTTATTTGAATATGTGAAAGCAAGTTTTTAAGTGGCAGCTGTAGCAGCCGATCCTGTGATCGGTATTTGATACGAGAGAAATCAAATCACACCTGCGGAATGGCCATGAGGCCGGTCGCATTATGCAGCTGGTTCAGGAACAAACTCAAGCTGGGAACCAAGCAGTAACATGTTGAAGAAGAGTTTATTTACTAAAGGGAATATTATTTTAAGGTTACGTTCACCATGCGTGCAACTGCCGGGAATACTGTGGAGGTCCGTGAGCCCTCTTTTACGATCTGCTTTGAGTGGTCTGTTTGTTGCCTACTGTTCCAGCGTACTGCGAAGATGTGCTTCAGACACTCGGATATCAGGTGGCACAGTGCAAGAACTGCTGCTCTGAAATATCTATACTTATATTAATTTCGGCATTGTTTTAGTATATGACAAATTGTCCGAACTTCTTACAAATTGTCCGAACTTCTTACACATTTGAACAATAGCGCATGTTCCTAGTGAGAGATCAGCTTCTTTACTAGACAAGGTTCTTACAGATTTTGCTCTGATGATGGTTGTAGGGATTGCAAATAATTACGCTGGTAGCCTGTTAGATACTTCTTCTTGAAGCTTTTGAAGAATAAATAAATCGCCGTAACAATTATTTATTTGCTTTGGTGCCAAGATTTTGCCAAAAAACTCTGTTTTAAATCGTTACTGTGGATTGAATTTCTTAACATTCAGACATATTTTGGTGATCAGTTTCTTTGTTCAGAGTTAAAACTTAAGCTGGTGGGAACCTACCCATTTTATTAAGAAAAGATCTTATGCATGGATAAATCGACAGCAAAAAACACATTTTCACTGCTCACTTACCTGCAACTTTACAACAAAATATGGAGGCACAGAACTTCAGGTTATAAGGCTCATTTCGGAAACTGAGGAAACGTTAATTCAGATCTTTTCATTGATCAGTTTCAAGTTGACTTGCAATAACTTCTCGTAATTTAATGAAAGCCGAACTTTTATCCTATCTTAAACTAAAACACTGATCTGTAAAGCCATGCACACTGAAGTCCACAACAGATAAAAGACATCCTAACTTTCAGCAGCATCAATGAAGCCGTTCCCAGACCCATCAAGATCGTATAATAAATGGATAGCCATTTATTCCCACACACCTTTAGTTTTCTTACATTTACATGGACAGCCTCCTTCACTAGTGCCGTGGAATTCCTTAGAATGATTATTAAAATAATAGCGATGGCTAATGACACATACAATAAAACCGATGACTGATAATTCACTCCTTCTATCCCTGCCCACGGATGAAAGTTATTCAGTAGAATAAACATCGAAATGTAACATTCGAAATTATCGCGTTACAACTCCAAAGCACACGGGGAAAGGTAGTGGAAACCTTGCAACAATCAGAACAATGTTATTGATATTCCGTAAACGGTGAAAGCATTTACAGCGTTTATTAGTCTATTCTTTCCACGACGATAGCTAGCAAACGTGGTTATTAGTTCTGCCAAGAGAAACAACAGGTGATTTAAAACTTACTATTCGGGTACGCACTTGAAATTATTTTATTTGAAGCAATATTGTGGATAATACAAAAGAAACGGATCTACGCTGATACATAGTCACAGCATCAAAGGTTACACTTACACGTTCTTCTTTAAATTTACTGCTTGTCAATAATGTTTAAAATTGATTGAAGGGTAATCCAAGTAGCAGAAAGTTCAGAATAATCTCCCAACGAATATCAAAGAGAGCAGCATTTCAGTAAGAGTATTTGAAGAGCCAATTAGCTCATGTATCATGTAGTTCTGATGGAAAGAATGAGTCGCCTCACATGAAAGATTTCAAAGACCTGATTTACTAATGCAGTTACATATCAGCCTACTGTACGAAACCGAAGCAGAAGCGACTTCGAATAAGCAATAAATGCGTTTATCAGAAATGAAAGGTTGAGGGTTAATAATAGTTGATTGCATTTAGTTAAGAAATGTCTTTGAATGAATGTAAAGCAGGGGTACCGAGTATAATGGAAACCGTCATCGCCTTCAGTATGTTTAACGTCGTTTAGACTAAATACATGTCAACTAGGAAACGTATTGACCAATAAAGAAAAATGGTCAACGTTTCATTCCTGAGAGTGAGGTTTAAGAACGTTACAAATGGAAATAGTGCAGTTACAATACAAGCAAATACAGTTAATGACTTGACGGAACACTAGAATTCGTATATAAAAAGCTACCTGCACGATGCGCAATACCACCACGACCATCAAACAATGCTACTAAGGCAACATTTCTGCACAGCTTCCAAAGGAAAATAATAATTCCCGTTGCTTACTAACATGACATACCTTATAGCATTAAATGCTGGATATTTATGATGCTTTATTTTGGGTATATGTAACCAAAAGAGTCGCATATTAGCTTTTTTCGCTAATATTTAGCTATGCTTAAATAAGACGATAAATCTCCCTGCAGGCGTTGCAGAACAGTCAAGCACTTATGTATTCACTGCATTACTCTAGTGAAGTGTGCCAGTTGGATACCACGTGAAGTGCCTCACTTGATGAGCAGAGTTGATTAGTTCATTAAAATTAACTTTAGGTGTAATTCTTTTATCTAACATACAACACATAAAAATGAAATTGAAGAAGCATGAATTATAAAACGTCTCAAAGAATATAATTGACTTGTAAACATGTGAAAAATAAACTTTTTTTTTTCACTGAACAGTGATTCATTTTAACAGACTATCTATTGAACCTTTGAAAACATGGGGATTTATTGTTGTGAATTTTGGAACCAGGAGATTGTCCCTTCGTAGTACTCCCGACCTGGGTAGCTATAGTCGAGACGAACAACCGCTATGTTGCAGAGTGCTTTATCCAGACAGCAGTTCGTCTCCCGCAGTCGGCTAAGCTGGTGGCTGGATGATTTGCAGACAAACACGGAAGGCGGAGTTTGCCAAGGTGATATCCCAAGCTACAATCTTCTTGTTCCCCTTCTCTGATGAGAGCGTGGTGTTTTGTCACCACTATATTTTACTGTTCATGGGCGGGACCGAGGTTACTAGCTGACGAGACATCCCGCCAGTTTCGACTAGAGCATAGGTGGCCAACCTTTTCAGCAGCCGGGCCAAATTTTAAAACTAAAACTCTCTACCGGGCCGCATGCATAATTTTCTTGGAAAAATATTAATATTTTCTTGGAAAAAATATTAATATTTTCATGAAGGAAAAAAAACACTTAAAATTAAATTAGATATTTAATGAAGTATTAAATATACACTTATCTTAATGCGACTTTTGACATTGTTTTACAGAACTAAGGGCATCAATGTTGATATCGAGAGAAGTTGTGGCTACATGCATAAAGTTCTCCAAATGAACATCGGTGATTCGTGTTCTGTTTTGAGACTTGATACTGTTCATCCGGCTGAAAAGCTGTTCACACACATAAGTGTTTCCAAATAGGGAAATAATCCGCAATGTTTATAAAATGAAGGATATTTCTCCTTGTTCACATATTTTCTGTAAAATTCTTCCAAACCAACCTGGTGGAATTTCTCCTTGAGTTGTGCGTCACACTGCAATTCACAATACTCCATTTGCAAATTTCTTGGCAATGAATCTATATAAACGGAGAATGGCGTCGAAAATGCAGATAAAATAATATGATGTTTTTTGAAATCTTGAAATCGGTTTTCAAACTCAAGTTTTAAGTTTGATATCAATGAACTGTACTTAATCGACAACGCCTGTGTGACGTCTGATACCAATGATAGCGTGGAAAAATGAGTGAAATTTTTATTTTTCAACTGTTGTTCCCAAAGCCCAAGTTTCATTTGAAACGCGGCAACAATATCAAACATATCATTAACCAATTGGTCTTTACCTTGCAGACGAATGTTCAAGTTATTTAAATGGTTAGTTACGTTGACTAGAAACGCGAAGTCACAAACCCAAACCACGTCTTCAAATTCTGGGATACTTTTCAACTTGCTTGCATAGAATGATTATATCTCATCCTTCAAATCAAACACTCTTTTTAACATTTTTGCACGGGACAACCTTCTTAATTTAGTATAAAATGTAAGGTCATTATAGTCAGAATTCAAATGTTTGAGGAATTCTTGGAACTGACGGTGGTTCAATCCCTTCGATCTAATGAAGTTCACTATTTTGATAACCACGCTCATGACATGATCCATTTTTAAAGACTTGGCACATAAATTCTCTTGATGAATAATGCAATGAAAATTTAATAATGGGGTATTATCAAGTTTGCAGGCTTCATGTTTTCCAACCATTGCAGAAGCTCCATCCGTCGTCACGCCAGATAAGTTGTGAAGTTTTAACGAAAAACGATTTAACGTTGCTGTAACTGACTCTAACAAATCGCGTGCAGTGGTAGTGCTCTTAAGTTGATATAGAGCCGCTAATTATCTGTTTTGTTTAAATTTATATCAACACCTCTTAAGAAAATCGCTACTTGCGCAGTATCTTTTAGATCTGTGCTTTCATCCAATGCTAGAGAATAATATACGAAATCAGGCGTTCTACTTTTCAAATTATCTTCAAAATGTTTCCCAATGTCTTCCACACGCCTAGTAATAGTTTGACGACAGAGGCTTATTTATGAAAATTCCTTTTTCTTTTCTGGACACATAATTTCAACGATGCTCTCCAAATATTCCTTCACCATTTCACCATCTGGATAGGCTTCGATTTCTTGGCTAATATCGAAGCTACTGCATAGTTCGCTTTTACGTGGCATGTTGACTCTACAGCAGTGCTAGTGAATATCTGTTGCTGTGCAGAAAGTTTTCTTTTTAAGTCATTTACCTGGTCTAATCGAAATTGTCCTTGGTACTCATCAAACTTATTTGCATATTTAGTTTCATAATGCCGTTTCATGTTGTAGTCTTTCAAAACAGATTCTTTGCATATTAAGTATATGGGCTTAGCTTTAAATTCTACAAAAAAATAGATTATTGTCCACTTATCCTGAAAACTTCTCAGTTCATCTGCAGCTTTTCGCTTCTTTGATCCAACATCTTTGCTAGTTGAAGCCATTATTTAATTGAACTAGAAAGAGAAATGAATAAAAGTCACGTGCTTGTATTTTGCAGAAACTACTACTATCGCAACGCTTAAAAATAATAATACCGGGAATATATTCGGTAAAGATGCAACAACACAAACATCACGTATTTTTAACAACAGTAATATTTGCATACACACGCAGGGCCGGCGTTAAGGGGGGGTAAGTGGGTCAAATGTACCCGGGCCCACCCGGCTGATGGGACCCAATCACGGGCTATAGGGGCCCCCCACTCGACAAGTTGTAGTGCTAAAAAGTAAAAGGCCGGCCAGGGGTCTCACGGAGGGCGCTAACTGATAAAATCGACAAGGGCCCCTAACTGGTTACCCCGGGCCCCAAAATACTAGCGCCGGCCCTGTACACACGACGTATATAAAACAGAAACTAGTTCTTAAAAGTCGATCACGACAAAACGCCACAAATACTTCAGTACAACAGACACATGGAATTTAGACAATGCATTTCGAATAAAATACAACAATCAAAGCAAAGAGTGTATTTCCATCTATGGGTGGAAACATTAACTGCTAGGAGATCAATAACCGACACAAGCGCTCTAAGAATCAGTCAGGCAAACCACTAACACGCTGAAAGTTATAGGATCATTAGCCGTGATAATGCTCGGTTATACACCCGCACTTTCCATCCCTGCAAGATCAATCGAACGATGATCTTGTTTGAGTATCTGCTTAACTTAGTGTAGATATCACCATTGAAAGTCAAAGCTTACATATATAATGAATTAATGATCCAGCTCCGCGGGCCACAAAATGACCTACCGCGGGCCACAAGCTGCCCGCGGGCCGCGGGTTGGCCATCCCTGGACTAGAGCTAATTATGTTTGAACTAACGCGTCAGGTCTTCGGGATGCGCATTGGCTGGCGCACAACTAGGAATAAATATTTAAATGTTAGACACAGAACCTCTCATCTGTCTCATCTGGGCGTCCTTTTTGCAACTACACGGAGTCTGAGGAAACGGGTTTAGAATCGACTGTCTCTTGTTATCAAATTGAAAGCAACTGTTGCTAAAAAAGTGGCCACGCTCCTAAGCTTTTATAACATGTCTCGGCGCCTGTGACACGAATTCTGTCTTTGTTACCGAATTTTCAGATGACGGGACGTCGCATTTGCTGCCCCTTTTTGCACAGTCATCAGACTCGGGTTATCGGAGGAAGTCCTCGATATATTGCCAGCGCCATAAACCTCGTGTTGGCAAAGCGGCCCTCTTAAGAACCCCGCTACTATGTGTAATTGATAATAATCTTATCTACGCAGCACTTGGATGTCTCGAGTATAATAACTGTAATTTTCACTTAAATCCGATGTCTCTCAAAACCCAGCTGTGGTCTGCAAAAACGTATTGTCTTAATGCAAAACTTCTTACAAATAATATCTTCGCAAAAACTGTAATGGCCATAAAAATGGCTCCCACAGTATAGTAAAATATAACTGGGCATTGAAAATTAATAGAAAGTAGCAATTGGATTATTGTAATGGTCCCTTACAGTAAAATATATTAACCGCATATACGGTAAGACTTTTGACTGTCAGTTGTATGCACAGTGTTCGGATAGGAATCGCAGGCAGTTAATTCTCTATAATTTACACAAAGAGGACACACCGACGTTTTCGTTCTGGCTGTAGATGTTGTTCCCCGATGTTAGAATCGACGTTTTGAAGCGAGAGTACGGGAACAGCCACCAGCTGTCCGGCAGTATGTCAAAGACTTGTGTAGACGGCTAGTAATGGGAATGGATGACGAAAGATAGAACAAACACAATCTACATTCTGATTCAGAAGACGAAACAGAGACCACTTAGTGCTCAATGTGCACTGACATCTAAATGCTGACACGGAAGAATGCGTTGCAAAATGCGCAATTAAGAAATTAAAAGGAAAAGTGACGCACGCTTAGATTTCGAAGCTTGTCGTTCGAGGACGTCCATTATTTTTCTCTACAGGAACCAAAATCTCGCTCTCGTTTTCGGCGAAGGCATTTGGAAAACGATCACAGGCTTAATCACAAAGGACAAGAAACAATCTGCGAACCGGTAAAGTGACCATCAGATAAATAGCATGAAGTTGTTGTATGTTGTGTTTTTCATTTTCTGTTTGTATCCATAAACACCCGCACAGAAAAAAAATAAGTCATTTAATTATGCACAACCTGTTCATTGAATTGTCATTAATTTTTCCTAGCCCGATATAAATTAATGCGTTATAAATTAATGTAATTTTAAGATTCATTCTTGATCTTTCTTACTAGCCTGGTTTTTTAAATAATTTATTTATTGTGTTTTGAACTTTGTATTTAATTAAAATTCATGGCGTCTAATGTTAACCCGTAGGAACGAATAATTTTGATATATATAAACTCATTTAAATTGTTTGTAAAGTTATATGTTGTGTAATGTAAAGTGGTATGCGTTTATTGAGGTAAATAAGTGGTGAAATACTGCAGTAAAAGTTGACCTCGAGAACACAATAAATACACGATTACTAGGCCAATGTGATTTCGGAGTAGCTTGCTACAGCTGAAATAATAATTCATAATTAAATTAATAAAATAAAATGAAAGATAAATATAACGTTAGAGCCTATAGGGTGTTGGATAATTTAAACATTTCAAATCGTGGCATCTCAAGTTCACGGATAGTTAATACCATCACCTCCTGGCGTTTAAATGTTTGCTTACAATTTTTAATCATCGTGACTTTAAAATCCAAAATGATTCCGTAACCTATCTAGCTGCAATTGCTTGAGGCAGATTGCAGTATACACTCATCCAACGCACAGCTACTGGTCTGTCAGTGGCTCATTCTCATACAAAATTATTACAATTTAACATTGCTGTTACTTACAAATACATATATGATACAATTTGTCCCTAGACTGTTTATTTCACAACATGCTGTGACATAGTAGTAAATTAAAAGGTAAAATGATTTATATATATAAAGAAAAGAATAAAAGAAAAGAATACAAAGATTAATATTGTTTGCCCAGAGAGGCTTTAAAAGGATAGGCTCTCTGGAAAAAAAAAGAAGTGAGGTGAGAATTGTTGAGTAGGGAAGACAACGAAGAAAAAGATTGATTTTGGCAGCAGCTTGTATTTGATTTGAGAGAGATCTTGAGTAGAAAGGCGAACCTGCAAAACTTCGGAATATAGGGACAGGCGCGATCATTATTGGTGTTCAGAGAGTTGTTAATGAATAAACTGTAAAAGTACATAACAAAAAAAACTACAGTCCACAAGAAATTATTTATTTAATTATAAAGATCTGCTTGTCGCGCATTTCATTTATATGCGACATGGCGACCGTGACAGGACTTTGTTTTTATTTTGTTATTGTTCATTTGTTATGTTTTTTTTTTAAATGTAAAATTGATGTTCATTTAGAGTAAGCAAAGCTTGTTAATATTTTGTACAAAAATTTTAAAACCTCAATACCAATAACGACGTTGCCATTGAGAAAATTTTCCACATTTTATTGTTCATTTATAAGCAACAAAAAAATGAGGAATATTTTGGGAGGGGTTGTGACATAGTAGTAAATTAAAAGGTAAAATGATTTATATATAAAAGAAAAGAATACAAAGATTAATATTGTTTGCCCAGAGAGGCTTTAAAAGGATAGGCTCTCTGGAAAAAAAAGAAGTGAGGTGAGAATTGTTGAGTAGGGAAGACAACGAAGAAAAAGATTGATTTGGCAGCAGCTTGTATTTGATTTGAGAGAGATCTTGAGTAGAAAGGCGAACCTGCAAAACTTCGGAATATAGGGACAGGCGCGATCATTATTGGTGTTCAGAGAGTTGTTAATGAATAAACTGTAAAAGTACATAACAAAAAAAACTACAGTCCACAAGAAATTATTTATTTAATTATAAAGATCTGCTTGTCGTCTCATTTCATTTATATGCGACATGGCGACCGTGACAGGACTTTGATTTTGTTATTGTTCATTTGTTATGTTTTTTTTTAAATGTAAAATTGATGTTCATTTAGAGTAAGCAAAGCTTGTTAATATTTTGTACAAAAATTTTAAAACCTCAATACCAATAACGACGTTGCCATTGAGAAAATTTTCCACATTTTATTGTTCATTTATAAGCAACAAAAAAAATGAGGAATATTTTGGGAGGGGTTGTGACATAGTAGTAAATTAAAAGGTAAAATGATTTATATATAAAAGAAAAGAATACAAAGATTAATATTGTTTGCCCAGAGAGGCTTTAAAAGGATAGGCTCTCTGAGAAAAAAAAAAAGAAGTGAGGTGAGAATTGTTGAGTAGGGAAGACAACGAAGAAAAAAGATTGATTTGGCAGCAGCTTGTATTTGATTTGAGAGAGATCTTGAGTAGAAAGGCGAACCTGCAAAACTTCGGAATATAGGGACAGGCGCGATCATTATTGGTGTTCAGAGAGTTGTTAATGAATAAACTGTAAAAGTACATAACAAAAAACTACAGTCCACAAGAAATTGTATTTATTTTAATTATAAAGTCGTCTCATCATTTATATGCGACAATGCCTCATTTCTACAAAACTAACAGGAACACGTGCCTTCCTTGTTACCAAATTCCCGCTGCAACCTGCTACTATTATCACTAAGCATTAATCTAGGTGCGTGAGATATAAGCATATTTATTGTTCAAACTATTTAAGACTTTATCAATGTAAAATCTTGATGGAAATATTCTAAGTCCTATGCAAGTCATTTTCATGATATAAATTTTGATCTTACATGTAGTGAGACATACTTCGTTAGCGTGTCCTTATTCAGTTGAGACGTTCCTTTTTTCTCATCTCCATGGCCTAAACAAAGCATGTAATTCTTGACTGACAGCTAATTTATCTGTGCCGAATAACCCTAGTTTCTCTTCTGCTATGTTTTGGGTATCTTTGATTGCAGTCAAGAAAGTGATAACATTTGCATACGATTGTATATATAAGGCAGAGAGAGTAAAAATCTTTTATGTAAATGACAAAAAGAAGTGGGACTCCACTTGGATCCGGCGAAGTTACTGTCTCTACTTATAGTTTCTTCCAGTTTGTAATCTACTAGAGAAGTAAGATATCGTTAATTTTAATTATTTATCTCATATGTAGTCTTTGGCGCCGACAAATGAGATTAAACTCAATGAGCCGGTAACAAGAAAGAGACTAAAATCAAGTAAGAAGCGCAGATATAAGAGATAGGAAGCCGATATCTTTCCAGGGATGACAAAAAGAAAGTTCTGCGATGGTTTGTTGGCAGTGGACCTAAAGCTCGGTAGTTGGTGTCTGGCTTAGGGTGACCTGGACTCGACCCGACCCAAGTCGACTTCAATTTTCTAGTCGAGTTGCAGCCATTTATTACGGGGATTTGGCGGCGGCCGCCGCGGTGACTCCTGCGCGGGGGCGGACCGACGCGACTCGACCGGACTTCCGGAGCAGAGAGGGGAAGGGTCCCACAGCGACACGAGAACGTGCAGGGCCACAAACTAAAACAAGGCTTCATTAATTATGATTATTAGGATATATCGTCACAATTCTCATAGTTCGTTTCGAAGAAAGTAGTAGCACTTAATATTTCGTAAAGCAGAAGCCAAGAACTAACGTATTAGTACATTTAATTCAGAATGTACTGAAGTTAGGAAATGAAAAAATTACTTTGCTACAGTTTTTTGACGGTACAAAGGTAAAGCACTAAAACTAATAAAATATTGGAAGATAAATTTGGTATGAATATAAAACATACCTAGACGGAATCGGGGACGTGTATAAGTAATGACAGTAACAAAAGCTGAATAGATCTTATTCTTCTCGTGTTAATGACAACATCAAATACAAGATAGTTCTTCCGCTATTGTGATGCTTTTGTTGCCAGCTGATTTAAGGTCTGATTGAGATACAATCATTCCGAGTAGTATGTGGTATCTGGCTGCTCTCGCAGCGAGAGTGTCTGTTCAACGACTTCCGTATGGGCCATGGTTGTTCAGACCCAGGTCGTACACCCTCTTCCGGCCTGATCCAATCGATGTAATGTTGCAATATTTTCTGCCAGGTCTATATACTTTTACTGTTTGATGTTACTTTCAATGACGTTGGTGTCCTTAAGAAGCTCTGTCGGGACTTCAGTGACCATATAGTGGGGGTCTGGAGTCTTTTTCCACTCTGAGCCTTGCTGTGTTGGTAGGTACTTCCCGACGTATGTCTTCAGCTGCCACCACCAGCATCAATCCTTCAAATCATGGATAGAAGACCTCATGCTAGCAGTCTCTTCATTTCTGTTTGGAACGCAAATGGTTTATACATCCAACTCCAAGAATTTAAAAACTTCATCGCTGAATACAACATAGACGTGTGTCTCGTTAGTGAGACACACCTGAAACCTGGTCTGCGAGCGTCGATCGCAAACTATGAATGCTTCAGAAGGGATCGACCCACTACTGGTGGTGGTGTCGCCATCTATGTGAAAAGAAGCATTCCTCACCTTGAAACCCCACTTTCAGACCTTCAACTCACCGAAGCTGTCACCATAGAAGTATGCACAGCCAAAGGGGCCATAACGATCATCTCTGCCTATCGACCCGCCCGAGGACAGTTCACAGAGGCAGAAGTAGCCGAGCTAACAGCTATAAGAGGCGAACTTCTTATAGGTGGAGACCTAAATGCGAAGCATGTTAAATGGCATTGTAACATACCTAACCAGGCTGGCAGTATTTTAAGAAGAGTTGTAAACAGACACAAAATGTGTGTGTAGGGCCCTGATGAGCCCATACACTACTCATACCATACTGGTCGACCGGACATCCTTGACTTCCTCGTTTCCAAGAATATTACCGGATTCATTGCCGCCTCCACAGTAGACACCCTGTCCTCAGATCACCTCCCGGTTATCTTCTAGGTAGGAGCAGGTACTCTACAGCTGGATGAAATACCTAACTACAACTTCAAAGTTACAGACTGGAGGAGATACCGGGAAATTATAGCGGATGCTCATGAAGAAACCCCCACAGACGATAACCCAGACACAGTCTTTGATGTATATGGAAGTGCGGCAATGAATACCATAACCAATACTACGGCCCTAAGGACTCGCCCTGTACTCTCGACAATGCTCCCTCCTCATCTGCTAGCAGCATAAAAACCGAGTCGCGAAAGAGTGGAGGCTTACTAAGAATCCAGAAACCAGAAAACTGTTAAACCGCCTCCAGAAGGAACTGAAGGCCTCACTGAACGACCATCGAAACCGTGAATGGAACACCCGATTATTAATGTTACGGCCTGTCAATGGCACGCTATGGACACAGACCCGCAGGCTTACCAAGAAACGCAAAAGACTTCCACCCCTAAAAGGCGACCGCGGACTTCTGTATCGTCCTGAATACAAGGTAAATGGCTTGGCGGATGTGTTTGAAAGGAATTTCCATCCAGCCCCTGGCGATGCTGACCACACGAAGGTAGTCAACAGATGAATCAATATCTTCTTAGAGGCCGCGGATGATGAAGAACATGATATTCAGCTCATCGCGCCTGAAGAGGTACACAGCTGCATGACCACCCTCCATCCAAGGAAGGCCCCGGGAGAAGACAGGCTCGGAAGCATCTGCCTACACAATCTGCCGACGGCAGCTGAGGACTACCTGAGTGCCATATTCAACAACATTATTCAAACACAGACGTACCCGGCTCGATGGAAGCACGCAGAAATCGTAGCGATCCGTAAGGTAGGGAAAAATCCATCGCTGCCACAAAGTTATCGACCCATCAGCCTGCTCCCCTCAGTAAGTAAAGTGTTTGAGCGTTTGCTGCTGAAACAGTTAAATCGTCTCATTGAACAGCAAGAAATATTACCCAACCACCGCTAGGGTTTCGCCGCGGGCATTCGACCACTCAGTAACTGATGAGGGTGGTTGAGACTGCCACGTGACCGTTCAATTTAAAACACTACTGCGGACTGGTACTCCTGGATATTTCCCGAGCCATCGACTCGGTTTGGCACGCTGGCCTTCTGCTTATACTATATGAGCAGGGGTTTCCTGGCAAATTAATCAAGCTGATCAAGTCATATCTAGAGGAACGATCATTCAGTGTACGAGTCGACAAAGTAACTTCTACCCGACGTAGAATATTGACTAGCGTACCCCAGGAATCGGCCCTCGGTACTGCCTGTGCACAGCCAACGTGCGCACACAAGACAGTGTCAACAGAGCAACTTACACAGATGACACCGCCTTTTTCACTAGCAGCCGCAGCAAGGCCATCGCTCCCTGATCAGGCCAATGTTCGAATACGCCTGCTCGGTATGGGGGTACGCTGCCAACACACATTTGCATCATCGTCTACAGACACACCTACAGCTAAGAAATGACTTATCTAACAAACTAGGAGGAAATGTTTAACGACAAAACCTCCAAAACCCTGTGCCGGATACTAATAGCCAGTAAATTGGCGTGGTTGCTGTAGATCTTCGTTGCGGCCCTCGGAGACTAAAAAGGAAACCTCTATGGCGGCAGCTGGACAGAGGTACAACGTTCCATACGGATTTTTGCCAAGGCTGGTTTCCATGCTTCACTGAGACATTGAAAGTATCGGTCAGTCGCAGAGAGCGTTGTAACTCTATCCAGCTGCCGCCATAGAGGGTTCCATATTAGTTTCCGAGAGTCACAATGTAGATCTACGAGCGGCGAGCCGTGGACTAAGCCGTTGAGGGTATATAAGGAAGTGCGGCACCTGAGCTGAGGCCTAACGGCTGACAGTAGTGGTCCAGATGCTCACACGGCTCATTACTGTCATGATGCCAAGTCCACGAGCACCAAAAAAAAAAAAAAAGACTAGAATGACCACACCTACTAACGACGTAAGCAGCAAGCCATGTCAAAAATAATTACACCGACAGCAATGATAAAATCTTATCCTGGTACTGTGATGAAATATGACAGCGAAACTATTCCGATGAAGCTGCTGCTGTCTCTGTATCTGTCGGTCAGCCGACCAGTACAGATATCTCCATAACTGAGGAAGACAATGGAAATACTCGTCGAAATGTCGTGTTTTCAAAACATAATCCGGCGGTACTCCTGTGAAGACTTCAGTGCAATTGTAGGCCGGGAAAGGATCCGTTCTTAAGGCTCACCGGCTTACGCTTGTGCCGTGGCTTCGGGTGGCTATGTCGTTATTTGTATTTGCTGAAATTAAGTTTTAGACAAATGGCAAAAAGACACAGTAAGTACCTGCCATAAGGCTGAAGTAGCGGAATGATGTAGACAGCGACGGCGGTTCAAGGTGCGGCTAACGGCTGCGGTTAATGACATGGTCGTTAACGCAGCGGTGGGTCCGGGCCCTGCCTCTCTCCTCTCCTCAGGGAGAGACTGCGTGCAGCCATGTGAGAGGCTCTTTATGTGGCAGTAGATAACACGGCAGCGCGGCACCGCCTCTATCTGTGCAGATAACGCCGATCGAGCGGGACCCGGATGGCCACTCCAGCCAGCAGCACACAACACTCATTCGAGTTCCTCACAACAAGATTATTTTTAATGGCCCCCCCCCCCCCCCATCCCTAGAACACTTAGGAAAATTTCGATACCCTCGTATCCTTCCGGAGCATCTGCATTAAAATAATAATTGGGCACAATTTACTCTAAAACAGAAACAAATTTGCTTTATTCATTATTGTCTCTTAGCCTATTGCCCTTCTTTAAAATTAACGAGAGAAAAAAAAAACAATTACTGAAATTTCATAGTTAGTTTCGAAATACAGTCCTGTTCTTATTGGAGGACTATCACAATTCGTCCATATTGAATACTCCGTTAAATTGTTAGTAATCCTATTAATTTTGAGTCAGATTTAACAATACTTTATTTAATTCTTCCTTTTGAAAATATTAAACTCTTTCAATGCTTGTGGTAAGTAAATCCGTGTAGCCTTGCGACCTGGTGATTTACTGCGCGTTCTACTTCTGTCGTGGGTATATCTTGTACAATATTTCCGTCGGTATTATAGTCCCTGGCTCCCCTTGTTGCAGAGAAAATTTTATACTCCCTTACACCCAAAATCAATTGCCTGATAGTATCCACCTGTAATGGACATATTTTAATTCTTTTAGATTCTTGTAGTTTTACTTTATCAAGTCTGAGCCGATGGCATACGTACAATAAAAAGGTGGCTTCAACTACCGGGGCAGCTGCCGCCTGCTCAGCAGAGATCCGCCGCGCGTGGCAGAATTGCAAGCTAGCTTAAGTTCACCTTAGAACAAACAATTTGTAACTTTTCCCATTCGTATCTGATCTGTGGAAGCGGCGAGTTCTGTCTCGGATCGACTACCGATCGAGCCACCAGTACCCGTCAAATTTTCGTTTATCAACATGTCGTAGAATATTTGCTACAACATAAACCTTGATTTGCTGGCATTACGTCACGTGGAGTTCACGTATGTATTTTTTTGTGTGACAGAATTACCAAAATGTTGCAATAAACATCAAGTAAAGCGACTTCACTATTTTATTCGACTAGTGTAAAACCCGTATGTTTCTCCGTTCCCAATGAAGCCCACAAACAATTTATTTAGGTGTCAGACAAGTACAGAAGAATAAGTGTGGAAGAAGAAGAAATACGTCGCAAGTCTTAGTAAACATTAAGAGACTAATTTAGCCAAGTACAGACAATACACAACGGCCAACCGACAAAACCAATCGTCACACACGTTCAGCTCTTCCCTTGCTCAAACTACTCCTAATTATTCTACCAGTATCCATCCAGCTCTAATTGCTAATATTCGACCTGTACTCTTCCAGCACTCTCTTCACTAGCCTCAAGTCTTCAAATGATTCCCAGTTCAGTTCCTTTATCATATCAGTTACTGACCGTGTTCTGCGGTGCTTTCCACAAACAAATCTAACGCCCTTGTTTTACAACACCCTGAATCCGCTGATTTGATACCCAAAATGTCGATGAAATGCTACACCATTACACGCATCTCACCAACATTTCGTAACCCAGTTTCTTTACTTTCCTGGTATATCACCTCATCACTTTCTTCGGTAAGTGAAGGATTTTGTCACTTTTTTTTAAGCTTCAACTGAAATTCCAGTAATAAAATTCTGGCGTTAATTCCAAGTACTTACCTACTATAACTGTAATTACGGGTTTCTTCAACTCTAAGTTTGTTCCAGTACTGACTTATATTGACACAAATGAGGAGAAAGACTGTCGACACCTCTGGTATATATTCATATAAGGTTGTTACTCCCGTTTTATTGTAAATGTGGTAACTTCAGTCATTTTAATGGCAAAAGTTTTGGTAGATGACCAAAGTAACAGAAAAATTACGGTTTTCTCTTTCTTTTCAAAAGACAGATGTGATAGCATTCTTCCTGATTAAAAAAAAAAATTACCAGATTTGGTGTTCATAGTCAGAAATTAAGATAATTATTGTTAGATTATTGTTGATGATTGCTTAAGATTGGTATATATGGTTTACTTGATAGCAGCATAACCAAAATCATAACGAAAACTGTATTTAGTTATCAGTTGCAACTTTGTTTGACGTTTGGAACCATAATTCTTCTGCGTTCACAAACAATGTGAAACAAATCACGATATCGTCTGTTTTAAATCAAGGTCTAGAGAATCAAAGAAGATTTGTTCCTAGACCCAGGACGATGTCTGTTATGTTAGAGCTAAATTAAAAGTGTGTTAATATGACTTGAAGATATTCCTGCCTAGTATGTTTATCTGTGATGGCTATATCACGCCAAAACTTATTTAGTTAGCAAGCAGCTATATTAAGCAACAAATAAAGAACTCTAAACGGTTAACAAGGCTTGATTACAAATTTATTCACTGTTCATTTATTCAAATTCCTGTTAACATTTCCGATTATAATTCATCAATCACAACGATTTCCCTTTCAATTTTTTAACGTTGTCGACAGTGGAACGGACATAAATTAATCAACTTTCAGCGCATTTCTGACAAAATGTTAACAGTAAATAAAAATTTGGCGCGCTACTGTTTTCCGTGATAATGCACAACTGAATGTTTTAACTGTTTACTAACTTGGTATCAATTATAATATTTATTTTTGTGAACTAAAATCAGGCAATTGAGTATTGGCACGTATCCATTGAATATTTCGTTCTTTGTTGCTATTTACTATTCCAACCATATAAAAATTATTATGCAAGTTTTTTCTATTGTATGCACGAATTATGATATAAAAATACTACATCTGCAATTAATGAGAATTATAATCTAAATAAACATGGACGTATGAGATAATATTATATAAAAAAGAAGACCTAAAAGAATTGTGTTAAAAAAAAGGTAAGGCACAGGACGGCAATCAATTTAAGAAAACAAGACATGAAGCAGAATGAATTGAGAAGACTTTAATCAAAATCCAGTGATGTAGTAGAATACAGTTACATTATAGCGGATAGAGATTAAGGCTTGCTTTATAGGTAGAGACAGTCTATGAACCGCCGACAAGGCAAACCTTTTTTTGTATGAAATTGAGGCATGAGTAGAAGCTGTCAGAAATAACTCAAGATATTTGGTGTGATACAAGTTTTATGTAGACGTAAGCAGCAGAGTGATTACACTGGAAAAAGCCATCGCATTGTGTTCTAAAAACGTGTGAGGCCTCCTTTAGCACGAAGTTGCAAGGACTCAACGAGTTGCCGGAAACCCTCACAAGGAATCTGCAGGTATTAACATTATTAACGTACAAAACTACGTGTCTGAGGTAGGTACTCCACGGAATTGATGTCTGGCGATCTAGGTGGCCAAATCGTCTGCTGGAAATGCCCAGAATGATTCCGAAACCAATCACACCCAGCCCGGGCTCAGTGACACAACACACTATAAACCTGTAACTTTTCGGCCTATGTGAATCCTTTGAAAGGCTGCAAATGAGCACGAGGTAGCTGTGAATAGCAATACCCTCTAATGGACCGGAGAACTGAATCCATGCCATCTAAACGCGGCCATCACCATTCTGGTACCAGTACCTTGTTGCACAACGCCTTTCTGACATATTTATTTCAATGTCAGTTGGAATTTGCACCACATCTACCAACTGGAAACGTGGTACATCGGACCAAACTATCTTATTCCAGTCATCTAGAGCAATGCAGGAGGTCGTGAGTGAACGTGATTCGCTGAGATCGCTGTTGTGTAATGATTAAAGGCACTCGAGGTGGTCTTCTGGCGTCTCCCATCAACGCCAAATATCGCCACAAGGATGGCACAAACAGGTCTCTGTAGCGTACCTCATTTACTGTGGCAACTAGGTCAAGAAGTGTTGTCCGTCTGTTGCCTCGGATGCATCTTATCCTCCGTCGCAAATCTCGATCATTCTGCACACGTAATCGCCCAATGTGTTGTCCCACAGTGGAGAAAATAATGTTCACGATCAATCTTCGATTAGTCTATACATTGTGAGAATGGAGCCATAAATTTCCCAGCCACTTTCAAAACGCTATACCCCATGAGCTCGTCTCCAAACTCCATTCCGCGTTTGTCTCTGTTAATTCTAGTGCGGTAGTTACTGTTGCATAGGTAGATTTAGTGTTTCAGGAGACACCACCTGAGTTTTTATAACCTTTTTGGTGCATTACGTGCGACACCTGCACATTTGCATTCTGCTATCCCATGAATTTTGGCATATCAGTGTATTACCATTTGATTTCAGAACAAAGCGTGTCAGAAAGTTTTGATTTGTAAGTAAGGGAGTCATATTTTCTTTGCTGTTCGATTAGTATCATAATATGAAATGCCGACGTTGAAGCTGACATAGTTCGGCCCTATTCTAGTACAGATCTGCGCTGATTTGGTTAGGATTGCAACGATATATCGGTCAACCAGTAATATAGGTACGAAATATAGATATTTTTAAATTATCGATACGATAATATCGATATAATGCAGTCAAATATCGAAAACTACAAACTCCTCCGCGCTAAAATAAAATCCTGCAAATAACGCCCTTTGCTACTCTGTGGTTCCACTCCGTTTCGTGCGCGTTATTCGTTGCCCATTCATTTATGTTCACCGTTTTATTATTTAATATGTTGCGTTACGTTTGCGTTCGTTAGTTCTTGTTTCTCTCTGGGACGTATTACAATTTTCTAAAGAGAGTAAAAAATATGACCCCCTGTCTGATACATTGAAATCAATCACGATTGGTATACTAGTTTGATTAAGATATGTTCAAAATTGCAATAAATCATTTACTCAAAGTAGTCTCGTCGGCAACTTCTGAACGCCTTTTCTCACAACCAGAAACCACTGTCACTCAAACTAGGAATGAACTTCATTGGAAAAGGTTAAGCAAACTAAGTTTTCAGGATCTGTTCACACATAATAGTTGCAGACCTAATTTTTTTCAATAAACTTCATAAAATTTGTTTTTGTTTCTTATTTATAAAAAATATATAGGAAAATATCGATATGATACGGCCGAAATGATCGATTATCGATATCTGTCTGGCATCGACATAAATATCGACATATTTATCGATACTGATATTACCTCGCATCCCTAGATATGGTTTCGCACGCTCTAATAAACACAACTGATTCCCCATTTTGAGCGTTCGGGGTTGTGGAAGGCCAGAACGGCCTATCCTTCCATAACGCCGGATCTTTCAGAATGATGAACATTCCAGAAATCCGAACGTTCCATTTGGGGAGCAAGTTGTGTTTATTAAATCGTGCGGAACACATCGCAGCGCAGTTCTGTTCTAGAAGAAGGCCGAACAATGTCTCCAGGAATGGTAACATTTCACATTAGGACGCGGCGCCCCCTACAGCAGAAGCCTTCCACTCCAAGGCAGTCATGGACTGGACTGATATGCTGCTCAAACAGTGAAAGAACTCAACAAATGAGTTAGTCTATTTATCGGTAATCACCACCAGGTCTTAAGCTCCATAATGTTTTAGTATCGTGAAATGTATTAACGTTTAACAAGTTATAAATATTACATAGATTTAAACCGAAACAGCAGTGGGAATACCAAATATTTCCCTAAAACCATAAAATACCACAATATGGTAAATCTTAGGTTTACAGTTATGATTACATCAAATTTTTACGTCCGTATGTTCTCTTAATAAACTGAGTAAAATCTTATTACTGTTTAGCTTAATTTATTAATTTCGATGCAGCACACCTCGGGTGGCAGCTTCCCAACAGACCTATTTTTCCGCATTCCTGTACGCCCATATTTTAAATTCCTTCAGAGTTTTTGGCAAACTATTCACCATATCTGTTGGCAATTTATTCTAATCCCTGACCCACTCTCCTACCAAAGAAATTATTCCTACACCCTTTCACCCGAAATTGCGTGCCCGCTTGTCGTCATTGTCATCTTTTCCCTCACCGTTCCTGATTCTTCCACCAATATTTTTCCACACCTCATCGCCCAAATAATCTCTGTACATTCTCATAACTCTCTCCATCCTCTTCATGTCTTCCAATGAGTCGCATTCCACTTTCTTTATAATATCAGTTACTGACTGTGTCCTACGGTAATTTCCAGGGACAAATCTAACAATTCTCTGCGCCCCTTCTACTCCTGATCCGATATGCAAAACAACAAGAACCAGCAAAAAGACGTTTGTGTTCGGACTCAGATTGGCAGGCTGGAAGTGGTGCCGTTAGGTTAAAGGTTATGGCAGAGAGAGGCAAGTGTTCATAATGCGAATTAATTTTAGTGATCTGCGGTGGAAATTCAATATCCAAAGGCATATCATATCGAAATATCATTTCTAATACATTGTAAGAAGACTAATAAAAATTGTTAAATAATGACAATTTTCTCCCAGCAACTACAATTCCGAAACCTTTGCAAAACCTAAACTGTACCACATAAGTTAAATAAAGTGACAATAATAACAATAATAGGTGATAGTTTTTTTTTTTGTTACTCGCAAGTTTTTACACTCCTGGAAATTGAAATAAGAACACCGTGAATTCATTGTCCCAGGAATGGGAAACTTTATATACACATTCCTGGGGTCAGATACAACACATGATCACACAGACAGAACCATAGGCACATAGACACAGGCAACAGAGCATGCACAATGTCGGCACTAGTACCGTGTATATCCTCCTTTCGCAGCAATGCAGGCTGCAATTTTCCCATGGAGACGATCGTAGAGGTGCTGGATGTAGTCCTGTGGAACGGCATGCCCAGCCATTTCCACCTGGCGCCTCAGCTGGACCAGCGTTCGTGCTGGACGTGCAGACCGCGTGAGACGACGTTTCATCCAGTCTCAATCATGCTCAATGGGGGACAGATCCGGAGATCTCGCTGGCCAGGGTAGTTGACTTACACCTTCTAGAGCACTTTGGGTGGCACGGGATACATGTGGAAGTGCATTGTCCTGTTGGAACAGCATGTTCCCTTGCCGGTCTAGGAATGGTAGAACGATGGGTTCGATGACGGTTTGAATGTACCGTGCACTGTTCAGTGTCCCCTCGACGATCACCAGAGGTGTACGGCCAGTGTAGGAGATCGCTCCCCACACCATGATGCCGGGTGTTGGCCCTGTGTGCCTCGGTCGTATGCAGTCCTGATTGTGGCGCTCACCTGCACGGCGCCAAACACGCATACGACCATCATTGGCACCAAGGCAGAAGCGACTCTCATCACTGAAGACGATACGTCTCCATTCGTCCCTCCATACATGCCTGTCGCGACACCACTGGAGGCGGGCTGCACGATGTTGGGGCGTGAGCGGAAGATGACCTAACGGTGCGCGGGACCGTAGCCCAGCTTCATGGAGACGGTTGCGAATGGTCCTCTCTGATACTCCAGGAGCAACAGTGTCCCTAATTTGCCGGGAAGTGGCGGTGCGGTCCCCTACGGCACTGCGTAGGATGCGACGGTCTTGGCGTGCGTCCGTGCGTCGCTGCTGTCCGGACCCAAGTCGACGGGCACGTGCACCTTCCGCCGACCACTGGCGACAACATCGATGTACTGTGGAGACCTCGCGCCCCACATGTTGAGCAATTCGGCGGTACGTCCACCCGGCCTCCCGCATGCCCACTATACGCCCTCGCTCAAAGTCCGTCAACTGCACATACGGTTCACGTACACGCTGTCGCGGCATGCTACCAGTGTTAAAGACTGAGATGGAGCTCCGTATGCCACGGCAAACTGGCTGACACTGACTGCGGCGGTGCCCAACCGCTGCGCAGCTAGCGCCCTTCGATGGCCAACACTGCTGTTCCTGGTGTGTCCGCTGTGCCGTGCGTTTGATCATTGCTTGTACAGCCCTCTCGTAGTGTCCGGAGCAAGTATGGTGGGTCTTACACACCGGCGTCAATGTGTTCTTATTTCAATTTCCAGGAGTGTACAAGTAAACCATGGAATACAATTTTTTAAATTCAGGTGCAGCATAAAGAACTAAGAATAACACTGAAATTTTTGATAGAAGTGTGGAAGAAGAGATTAAAACAGCTGTATTAATAAATATATCATGTTCCCTTACGGATGATACAATTAAAGGAAAATCACTTTACCTTCGACAGTTACAGTAGTACTCGACTCATTATAATTTTCTTTTTTTGTTTATAAATTAGAAGGCCAAAACAAATTAGTTACATAAAGAATTATTGAAGGTGATACAAAATAGGCTCTAACATATTATTAGTGAATGGACCTGCATTAAAATTTCCTTTACCTTGTTCCGATGTCCACTTATTATACTGCTGCCACAATTGTTTACAGTTAACTTCCGGTTGCCGTAATTAAGTGATATGTTTTTCACGTGGTCGACATTTCTCTTATTAATATATACAGAAATTGAGCTTAAATACTATAGAAAATACTACAAGCTTACTGAAATAGAAAGTGTGGTATTCATTTGAAAGAGGTTGCCGTTACGTTTAGTCAGTGATAGTAAATGCTGCTTGTCCACACACTGTAACCTTATCATAGATATTAATATATGCGTGCTTAACTTCATGTTGCTGAAGAGTTATCAAAGAAATGTTCTAGAAGAAACATTTTCAATAGTTAAACGTATAAAGTACAAACCGACTATTCTATATTCATACAAATTACTTTAGCAACAAAAATCTGTAATCCATAATAAAAAGGGAGAAATAAGAGGCAGAACTTTATAAACTAGTACAATCTTTAAATCAGGTGAGCAAGATACTTGAAATTTTGACATTGTTATAAGTTTTTTTATATATATTAAATTTTGCTCTGTGGTACTGGGGTATTGTTGAGTGAATTTTTCTTTTCAACCAATTATTGAATGGAGTACAAATTAATATTCATAATGTTCGACTCTTTCAAATTGGACTTCTAGCGGTTTTAGACCTGAAATTCTATGTTATTTTTAAGAGAACACATGAGAGTTACTGTGGATTGCACGTAATTATTTAATTACTCATTGTGACCGCTCTGAAGGTGTTATTTTTACTTTTTTGTTCATCTGATGTAGGTCTATCTTTCACCTTATAAATTTTCTGTTTTCATGCAACTCTATTTCATTATTTTTTGGCCTTCAGATAATTCTTGGAGTATGCAAGGAAAATATGAAGTTGATGGTAATTAATGAATGCCTCTCTCATCACTATAAGAACTCTTACTACATTGAGGTGATCGTAATTGGTGAAAGTCTCTCTCTCATCACTAACTGAACTCTTACTCATTAACTTAAAATGATTCCCTCATCGTTAATGCAAATTCTGGCGTCGCGTCTGTGTAACGTTGCTTAATCTAGAAATTGAATCCGACCCCGTCTTCATTAATCAGCCGGTGCTAATCCCGGATTTGCAGACGAATTCTCGAACTACTCATTCCTCCTCCCTCGAATTACCTGAGGCTTTTCTGTCCAACGGGGCATCCCACACTCTTGCCACCTGCATGAGCATTAGACGAGTCTGCGAAGAGAAGTACAGACGCCTCACGGAGAGGTAGTTTACTGAACAAATTAGTATAGGACATTCAATGACGAGCATCAGGGGTTAAACGCTCCTGATAAACAAAATTCTGATTATCGTGTAATCGTCAGTAGATTTATAAAAGAACAGTGCTTTAACTATTGCCCAATTGTTACGTAGAATTCTAGTTACATTATGTTTAATATCCCACAAAAACACAGTCTCTAATGAGATTCGTACATAGGATGAAAATTAGGTGACTTGTTATATTTCTCTCTGAAAAAAATATTGCTTCTGTTTGGTGATTTTCTTTAATATAGAACTAGTGTAACGGAATTAGTTTCTTTTTAACCTTTTTGCAGCAAATGAAACATGTTCCTTTATAGTATGCAATACTTCAGTCATGTTATGGTTTTGGGCAACACGTTCAGAATACCCTCCATCCCAAGTATTACTATGTTAAGACTGATATCTTACTTACGTATATTTTTCACTGAGGCAATAAAGAGACTTATTAATTTTTTTTTAGAGCTCTTTGGTTTACAGCAAGACATACCGGTATTACCAAGCTCTGATAATCGAATCTTTTCATCCGATAGTGATAATTAATTTCGCAAGCTTCTCATTTGAGGTGTGGCCGTAAATACACTTTGTACATCATGCATTTTTTGAACATGGAGAAGAAGGGATGGGTGACAATCTTATGACGAAGAGAAATGACTGTAAGAGGATTAAGCATATTTGTTGACAGAAGTAACTACCAATGTTGACTGAAAAGTATTAAAAGTGCTGAGAAATAGTGTGTATCACTCGTTTAAGGAATACAGTCTCCGAAGCAAGTTTCAGAGCTTGTAAACAAGAGTGACTTCAATTAGATGGCCTGTGGCAGTCATAGCAGAAGGCAATTGCGACATGACAGCCGGGATTTTGAGAGGCTGTGATGTCAATTCTTATCTATATGTAATAATTTTCTGATTGAGTCGTAATGAGTGCTGTTTTCGTGTTGTTAAAATGGTTAATTAATATAAT
This sequence comes from Vandiemenella viatica, assembly GCA_031002005.1. Taxonomy (NCBI): domain Eukaryota; kingdom Metazoa; phylum Arthropoda; class Insecta; order Orthoptera; family Morabidae; genus Vandiemenella; species Vandiemenella viatica. The sequence continues at coordinate 295,064,717 of JARYHS010013630.1, forward strand.
CAGCGTGGTTTTTGTAGCTTATTGTGCCGCGGGACCAGTGTACTATAGTTTTCGTGTTTGGCAGACGAGTAGCTTAATGTTTGAATGCTGTGCTCACGACTCCTTTGTGTTTAGGGGATTGTGTAACATTGGGCATAAAACGTGGACATAAAGAGTAGTGGGACTTTTCCAAATATATCTTCATATTATATAGCGGACACAATATTAAAATGCTTAACGAGAGTATAATATCGACCAAAGGATAAGGGTGGACAGCAATAATGGTTACAGTGCAGAAGCAAGGCAGTGCTAAGCCATGTTGCGATGCAAGTGGTGTGTCGTCCCAAAATATGGAATACCGGCGTTTGTGAGTCGGATTCTAAGCGGGACTTCGATAGTAGCTCATCCTGCGGGAACATGTAAGTAGAACGACGTTGTGAGGCTATCGCCGAATGTTTTCCTGTGAGCAAACATTGTTACAGTATGCATCACTTTCTTCATATTTCATATGACTTTCGACCAGTAATAACAAATTTTCACCTTTTGAATGTTTACATCTTGAGTAAATAGTCTTAATTAATTCGGTTGCTCATCTCCTTGAGTATAGTCGTGGTTAAATAGAACATTCTGTAATTTAAGAATTGAATTTCTCGGACGGTGTTATTGTTCACCATTCCAGACTTGCCGTTGATCACAATATCCTACACCAAATGTTTGCATCAACCTAGCGGCCGTGTCAAAAACGAACTTATTAAGTCTAGAAATCGTGTTTAAAAGAAGTATTAATGACTGTGGAACGTCTTAGTTTACAAATAAAGATTGTACTTTTAAATTAAGTGGATTTTTTTTATAGCTAAGCTATATAATTTGTTTGTATTTCCTGTGTTAATTTAAACATTGTCCCGTGATATTTTTTTATTGTTTGAAGTTGGTGTTGTGAAATATTTGTTTGATTTGTGCTTTCGCTAGATGATTTCTGTATTCTGCGTACATATTTGTGTTATCAAACAGTGTTGTGTTTCGGCGTTGTGGTCTTGCATTGCAGACAGCTGGAATTTGACTAAGTTCAGTTGTTTGGTCAAAAAATCATTGTTTGTAGTATGGAACATTTATTTGTTTGGTAATGATGCCTGATAAATGTAGGAAGTTTGTTAAAACTATTTTTGTCTGCATTTTGGTTGGGGTCAAGTTAAATAATTCTGATATGTGAACTTATGATTCAGGAACTGAAGATAATTTTAGCGACAAAATAGAGGAAAATGAAATTGTTGAATGCATGTTGGAATAATCAACGACAGAAAAAGTTATTTTTTAGACAATTTCTGGACAAATCTTAGTTGAAGAAGAAAAAAAACGACGTGACTTCCGAAATTATTGATATTACAATAGTCGTAACGGGAGTGTCAGATAATTTTTTGAAATGATAATGAAAGAATGGAATTATTGGAAGAGATCATTGGAGATGATTTGAAGATTATATTGCAGCAACAACTACCGAAGGCAAAAGAACCATGGTTCCACATAAGTGGAACCATGTCGTAGAATTTTTTATACAGTAGAAAGACTGGACCGGTGGAATGTGTCATTGGAAGGAAGTACGACAAGGGTCAGAGATTATAAATACTTTTTCTAAGCAATGTAAACAAAAACTGTGTGAGCGATGATGGTAACCAGAGGTCCACCAATAATAGTGTGCCTTTCGAAATAAGCGGAGATGAAATGGAAGAGAACAGAATGTGACTTGATGACATAACTGGAGCGGTCAGATCAGTGGTAATTACTGTGGAAGCAGGACCATCCAACGAGAGACGAAGAGAAATAGCATATACATGGATACAGACATGCAAAAGAATAACACAAAAAGCCTGAAATCTACGAATACACTGTCGGATAATATGGGCAGACGAGCTTCCGACGGCAGGTTCTCAATCATGGAGCGTGCTGGGTGAGCGCTAATGCTCTGGCCTGGCGTTCGGGAGAACGTGGTTTCTAATCCTGGTCCGGCCATCCGGGACCTGAGGGTGACGCAAAGCTCGTTTTTTCATAATATCCGCAGCAACCTCGCGGAGATTATATTTCAATAAAACGCCGGCAAATCTTTCGTTCGCTCACAAATTAACCTCATAATGTGAATGAGTTAATGTAAATTACCATTTGCTACTTGGAACATACAAATCCATTTAATTCATGGAAAGAAAATATACCTTTCGGATTGCAGTAAAATAGAAATCCTTTTATTCTGATACTGAATTTGTAAAATTCAAATGAAACGACTGTTATTTAATTCACATACATATTTAAAGATTAAGGCACCGAAGTCTCATTCTTTTCCATTCATAAACTAACAACGATGCATGTATTTTATTTGGTTTTACCGCTTTTCTTAATACTGACAAATATAGTGGAGTTGAAATGTCATTTGTACAATACGTAAATTAGATTTTCGTTCGGTTATTACTTGTTTACACTAGTTAATTAATTCTTTAACTGCATTTTATAGCAGACCATATGGATAAAATTATCTCGGAACTTTACTTTCAGGTGGAGGGAACGTTATATGTACAATCCAATAACGGCCGTTATCGACACATGGTGGCATTGTAAAGCGACACTAACAGTTATTTACGTATATTTTCACCTATAATTGATACAACAAGATGAGAACTCACAGAAAGTATCAACACTTAGTGAACTAAAATATTCCCGAAATGGTTTCCGAAATTGAGAAAATCAATTTGGGTAACATCGTGGGCGTGATGTGTTATATGTTTCCCCGTATTACGCGAGTATCATTACTGAAGCAATTACATTCGAGGAACGCCAATAACGGTTTGCGGTATTACAGTTACCGTCAATCCACGATGCAGCTTCGCAAAATATTGTGTTAATATTCTCGTTCCTGGGGAGTTGTTTTACCCTTTGACAGAGATTTGGATACCTATTAACCTCTCTCTGGGGTTGCGCTTTACTCTCGCCTCAGTGGGCACTGTAATAATTTGATTCTTCCATTACCAATAATTGACAATTACTTGATAATGAAGCGCCAGTGTCAAAAGAATGTTCTTTGGCAACAGGTGCGTATAATGCGATCCAATTACGGCTTCGTAATGATTACGCGCACATTGTTATAGAAATTCCGACTGTGCTGGCCTTAATTCGATAGTCGTGGCCGGACCCAATTTGCCATTCCGCGCGTTGTCTGCTCGGCTGAGCGAATCCTCCGAGGCAAACGACGACAGCAGCCGCGGAGACAACTCCCGAGGTTCCGTCAGTGTCCCCGAACCCGTCTTGAGTCAGACCACAGACGATCTGTTTTACATTGGTTCTTACAAATCTCTGGAAAGAAGATAGTAAGGAAAAAGGATTGTCGAAGAATGTTGAAACAACCGTATTATTTTCACAATTTTTATCATTTAATTTGGGGCATGAATTAAGGTATGTTTTTTTGTACGAACAATATTTTGGCTAGCAGCATTGGAAGATGGAGACATGAGCATTTTTTTTCCTCCCGAGCGTTCAGCTTGAGATTACTTATAGACCCCTTCGCTTCCTCTCCAGCCATAAGTATGGCGAGTGTCATGAATTAAGGCCAATCTGATAGTTTTTAGGCCGTTTTAACAGTAATTTAAGTGAATGAGCGGATTTTTCTTATTCTCGGCCTCAAATCGCCAAAACAGAAAATATTTCCACGAACCTTAACTAGTTCGACGCGTGTGATAGGCAAAGGCACCAAGGCTTTCTGATAGTGCCGGGTGGTCGGTTCCCAGATAACTGATTCTACTCCTGGTTGAGAATAATTTTTTACATCAGCTATTTGGTAAACAGGATGGGTGGTTCACAATTCCTAATCACCAGATTTGTGACAAACGGCTAGATTAGATTACTTAATGCGAATGGAGTGAAGACATGCAAATCTATTGATGTTGATTCAATTTTCGGTTGTGTACTTTGAACTTGTCTCAAATTGAATTTCCTAAGAGAATTAGTCTACACCCGAGTAGGCTTTTACCTCGCCAATATTTCCTTCCTGGCGGCCCTGGCAGTATAGGGGCTAGAACGCTGACCTCATGTTGTAGGGGTCAACGGTTCGAGACCAGCCTCGGGTATAGCTGGTTTTAATTAAGCGTGGTGTTCGTCTTGTCTTGTCATCACGCTAGTGTCCCACAATTACTTGAGCGAAAACCTGATACAATAGTTAAAACAATATGAAACATTTGTAGCTGGCTAAATGGTCGCGGAGACCGAAGTTTTTTTTTTTTTTTTAACTTTTTTCCTCATCTATACACAAATATACAACATGCTTCACCGTAGACCCTGAGAAGGGTACGTCCTTCTAACCTAAAAGTTTCTTAGTTTAATGATACCAACACCTGTGAGGCATGAGGGACTAGGAAAATAAAAGAAATTCCGCTGCACGTTTGACCCCAACATCAGTTCGCTGTGATTAAGAATCCTTCGCAACATCAGTATTCGATTGCATGCTGTGCTGTTTATAGTTACTTCGAACTGAATATTGTCTAGTCATCACAGTATGACTACACAATGCTTTGTTCGATTGTACTGCCAATTCCTCTGACCACCGACATCCGGTTATATTCTAAATCAGTAATTTCTTAATAGTAAATAGTAGTAACGTCATTTAACAATTAACGTTATTAGAACTTAATGACTGAAAAATCATTTACTTTCCTTTGAATAAAGATTATTAACTGCTAGTTCTTCCAGAAATTTAACAAACTGTCAATGATTAAGGCCAATTGCAAAAATATATTTTACAGATTTAATAACTTATTATAGCACTTATCCATTAATCTATACGTTTCGTAAACTGTTTGCTAAAAATAATGTTTATATTAATATTTGCATTTTTCTCTTCATTTTGTAATAACAACTTTAAGATTACGAAGTATGATAGGTGAATCGTCAATTACAATATAAACTAGTATTTTTAGCGGTAAATTTTATTAGATCAAAACCTTCATAATATAGTCGAAATATCAACACTTGTAGTTGTGTTTGTGTGTAGGATTTAGCTATTAACATTTTTCATGTTTACATTATATCACTTCTGTACTTTCAATTGTTGCATTCTAAAAAGACTCGAATTATTGCAGCTAGTTTCTTATATTCCCTGTTATACCACTAATTTTTTTCATTTTTATATATTGCACGGCAGCTGTTGGTCAAAGCTGTTAACATTCTTTACGCAAGTGTAATCTGCCACACAAATAAACGGAATTTAATCTATGTATTATAAACCGATGTTTTAAATCGTTACAGACGTTGCCATAAACATATAGTAAATTGAGTTAAATTAAAGTATAAACCGAATTACTGCTCCTAAACTCAATGAGCAAAGATTTTCGCAGTTCTATTGAACGGCGATTTTGTGTTCAAAAAACGATGATTGTTCAACAATTAATGAATAGGTCATTTCAGTTTGTTACATGGAGAGGAAAAAGTTTAACTGAGTTGTGATTCTGTCCAACATGAAGAAAAATATACAACGTTAAATTATACCCGATATAATTCTTGAACTTCTTAAATCCGTAAGGTTTACCACCTCTTAAATTTCTTTAATAGAAAAATGTTATCATTATATTAATTAGAAATCTTAAATCTATCCAGGAATTAATTAATCTACATCATACATATATACTCTGCAATTCACAAAATTGTGGGTGGCAGAGGGTGCTCAGCACCAAAGCTAATCTCTTTGTTGTGCATTCCAATCCCTAATGGTACGAGGGAAAAAAGAATTCATATAAGAATCATTGCGGCACTTTATTTCTCTAATCTTATCTTTCCTGTCATTCCGGCTCAAATAGGTTGGTGGACGAAGTATTTCACTACACTCGTGAGTGAAAGTGGGAGTACACATGTTTACCAATAGTTTAAACGAAACGTGCGTCGTCTATCTACCAGAGACTCCCAGCCCAGTCTACTAATCAGTTCTGTGACGCTTTCATAAGGACTGTAGCAAGCGGTCACGAATCAAGCTGCTCTTCTCTGTACTTTCTCTATACTTTCGATCAACCCCTTACGAAACGGATCCCAAATGGCACAACAATAGTCCAAATGTGGACTCACAAGAGATTTGTACGCTATCTCCTTCGTTTGTTCATTACAATTTTTCAGTATTCGACCTATGAATCGCAGCCTAGAATTAGCTCTACCTACTAACGAATTAATGTGTAATTAATGTTGTAAGATTAGTGGTAACTCACTTGGGCATCATCACTGTTAAATTTATTCGCTCCGATAAAACTGTAATCATTCCTCGCATTAACCTCACACCTTTTGATCTAATTGTGCCTTTCCGAATGATAAGAAAACAATTCTCAATAAAAATAGCTTTCGCTATACCATTAATAAAACACAAGTGTAGACACTTCAAAGAACAGTATTGTATTTAGCAGAACCTCTTTTTTCGCCTAGACTTGGCTATTTCGCGAATTCGTAGATTCTGATATTTGTATTTGTATTGAAGATATTGTAACAGGTGTGATCCGAGACACATTTGGCGTACCGCGTGAAATATTCAGCAAATAAAACTAAGTGAAAGGGTTGTATACAGTGGAAGCCGCCCGAAACAGAACAAACAACAGCTCTTAAGGGGCTGCGTTTGGGTCCAATTCTCGTTAGGGTCAGGTACGCGGTAAAACCTTGAAGAGACTGATAGCAACGGTAATGCCCACCCACAAGCGACCAAATCAGCTGGGATACAACGGAGGTCGGACACAAGCATCTTTGGTGAAATGTTCGTGTGATTCCGTAAAAACTCGTGATGTTCCGAAAATGGCGGGATAAACTATGTGTGACTGGCCAATGAACAGCGAATAACTACATCTGTTACTAACAGGTGGTTGAATGTTGCATGTACCCGAGGGAAAATCCGGCAAGGGGATTGGTGACTGAAAAAAAGAAGGGGTAGCAGAGGAGCGACGTTTTCTGCACCCCGAGAAGAGGACATCTTGTGCCTGGGAGCTGAAGAGAATAGGGCGACCCGCTCTGACAAGTGATTGTGAACGATTCGTAGCGACGCGCTATGTGTAAAGTCTCGAAGAGTTCCGTTGATGATTAGGCAGTTTCTGAGTCTAAAATTGGACTCTGGCTATTAGTTGCAGATAGTGACTATACAGTGCATCGGAAATGGTGATATTCTCAAGACCACGTGGACCGTCTGGTAAGCGCAACAGTTAATGTCTTGCATTCTGGAAGCTTCCAGTTCATTCCGTAGACACCTGTAAAACGACACGCAAAGTGATTGGCAGAGGTAGAGAAACTCGTGTGCCAAACATATTCTTTTGAGCTAGCAGAAATTCAATTCGGTTTGACAATTTGCTAATCACAAACTTTCCATATGAGCTGTAATGTCATTTGTTCAAATACAAATGAAGCAATAAATTGTAAGGTTTTCAGATGTTACATTATGAATCTGTTACCGATATCACTGTTTATTAAAATTAATTATAAAAAGCACCCAAAATTAATTAACAGAAGTTTGAAAGAAAATCTCATCTGACAAACTCAATATCTAGATTATACATACTTTCTAAAAGTTTTACAATATTGTACAATAAGACTGATATTTTCAGTACTCTTCAAAATAAAATACCTTTCAATAATAAATACTAGCATTTACTTGTTTCCACGCTATTATGTTACTGTTCGGTTGCTGATAACCATACTGTGCGAAATATTCTCACGGGTTAGCCAGTAAAAATTGATTGAAGTTACGGCATTTCTTGAAATCTGCAATCTTCTTCTCCAATGAATCCTTTCTTATTCATGCTGGCAGAAGGCTTCGATGTTATTGTAATTTTTTTAAAATAATTTCGAACTAACTATTATTGGTAGACTTCCATTCAACATCAGATCTCAGCTCAGCTAAACTGTCGGATTGAGTCACATGGTCAGACTTTACTGAAATCTCGGAGATCGCTCAAGTACGGAGAGTGTAAGATAACTCAAGTTCAATCTGCTGTAAAACAATGACTCAATTTGTAGACGCAGTGCAAAGGAAAATAAAAATGGAAAATTCACGCTGCATGTTAATTAAATTCATTTATGAACGCATAATCAGAATTTAAAAATCCATTATTGTCAAAAAGTTTGGTAGTTATTAGTCGGAGCTGCTGCCGCAAGTGTTAAGGTTATACGTCTTTGTGTAGTCTAATAGTCAGTAAAACCACTAATATTTTTTATAACTTTCAAGCATATAGGCTAGCTACTGAATATTTTATTTAGCTACACAAAAGGAACTACTGTTCATTACTTATTTGCTACGACACGTGTATCAGAGTAGGTTTACAGGAGTAAAAATATAGTTTCCAACTTAAAAATTTATTTAGGCACACAAAAACACCATTGCTAGCTGTATAACTACTAAACATTTTATTTAGATACACAAGAGAAACTTTTACTGCATAATTAAACGGATACAAAACGTTTTAAGAACAGGTTTACAGAAGTAAAACAGCCGCGACTGGTCGACTGTGATATCTTTGTATTTCTCTGGGCAATCTACGCCCACCGGAGGCAGTTCGGTTGCCGTAACTCGCTCCACTGCACCGTAAGTCCCGCGTGGGCCGTGGCCTCCACGGCTTTCTTTCGTTCGGCTTTACTTCTCCGTCGATAGAACGGACACCTCAAATGCGTTTGCTATACAATTATACTTACGTTCTCTTCCTTGTGCTTCTATTTTCTTACCAAGTACTTTGATATTTACATTTTGAAAGTGTTAAAAATTTCCTAAATTAATTTTTATCGATCTTGAAATAGTCTTAAATTGTCCGCATATGTATATTTCAGAGTAAATGGTATTACATTACATTGCCATTCACGAGACAGACGAGCGCGATTCGGTCTCTAGGGCCACTCGCAGTTTGGCGACCCGAGATCCGACCGTGTCGTCCGCGTTGGCGGTAGAGATGGCGCCTGACCCTTGCTTGCAATGTTTCTCTGTCTAACGATTTCCACCCCACTTTTTGCTATAAACAAAGTAGTGAATTCCAAAGAAAAGTGACTAAACTTCCATGCCCTTCTACTAATTCTTCAGTAATAACTTGTGTCACGGCTAGCGTAACCTGTAGGGTAAGACGGTAATTTCGCTCTAAAGGATTACTGGAGCAGGCGTCGGGACCGCAGTCCAGTGACTGTTCTCGTCAATCAATCTTATCGGAGCTCCTCCGGACAGCGGGTCCCAAATCCAGCGCTTTTAAGCCCGCAGGGCAGAGTTCAGAGATCGACGGAGGCCGTTCCAATTGATCTCGCCGTCGCCCGAGCAGGCGCGTCGTTTGATCAATGACTGTTGCGAGCCGGGCGGGGGATCAATAGCGGGCCGCGCCGCCACACTCGTTTTCGTGTCCGGCGGAGCGTGTCGTGGCGTGCCGGCGATCAGCCCTAATGAATGGTCAGACATCATCGGCACCGCCCTCTGAGGATTATAACGCTCCATTAAGCACGCAAACACACGAGACACTATCCGGCCGACCGAACGCCATACATCGGAATTTGCGTGCATGGCGCGCAGAGCGCGACGCGAAGATACTTTATGCAACAAGAAAAACGTGGTAATTGATGATCACTCAGAAATTACGCCTGCATCTCTCGTGGTACGAGTTCTTAAAATGGTAGATCAAAGTCTCCATTTATTCGCACTGTTTTGTTCATTGTGACTTAGTTGAGAGTGCAGTGACAATGAGTTTGCTCTTTCCCGCTATGACACTGCACTCATCATAGTTTGATTACTCTTTTATTTTCGTGTACCTTTCACATTATCGTAACTGATATTACCTTAAGGCCTGGTTTCACAAAGCTGCGCCTTGTCATAGTCCATTAATGTTCACATTTAAATCAACTGTTTCTCATATTATAATCTGGTCTTCCTCTACGATTTAATTCTTCGGCTGCACTGTCTATTAACAAATTAAGCATTCCCATCCCTGAACCTGACCACCATGCTAACTCGTTTATGTAAAATGTTTTCACTTTTTCCTTTCTTCATACATCACCTATATCGCAAAATTTTCATTATTTTTCTCCAAAAGTCAAATTCAGATACTTCTGCTTTTATTCCAACTATACAAACTTTGATGCTTTACTTTCTTTTTAGTAAAAATACTACTTACGTTTAAGTCGATGTCTGATACTAAGAATGTTATTCTTTTTCTTTTTGTGAAGGTTGCTAACTCGAATGTTATCGATGCGTGTTAATTTTAATATTCTATTACTGAGAGTGTTGTAATTTTCTGACATCATTTCTGTTGCAGTCTATCATCCCCAGACATTTATTTACAATTTTTCTATTCTGAAAAGTAATTACGTTAGCCAGTTCATGCTATGCGATCATTAATGTGGATTCGTGTCGTGAATGCACCTTTCCCTAATAGGATTAAACAGTTGGGTGGCCGCGCCACAGGCGAAATGTGCACCATCTGTTTGGCAAACTGATCCTCGGCAATATGTAAACATGATACCTAGGTACTAAATTTTAATGGTATTTTTCTCTATCTCTACTGACGTTTAAAATAATCATTTAATAACATTTCATGGCTGCCAGTTATTTTCAGTTATTCCACTCGGGTTTACTCGAATTAGTTCTATTACTGCTTTTTATTTTTCTAGTGTGCTGTCCAGGCCATTAAGGCAATCTAAATTGGAAGGTATTTAATATTTACATCTGCTGCAAACAATTAAACTTTTGTGAAAATGTATTTTGTATTATTCTCTCTCTCTCTTTTTAATTTTTTTTAAATAGGACTTAATGGCTACTATTTCACTGTTCCTCTTGCGCAAATACGGGACACATTCAGAAATCGGTAATGCGAAATGGCCGTTGATTCTAAAACGTTCCCATGGTATCTGCCGTATGGTAGCCTGGGAGAAATGACCGGTGAGTGTTCTATGAAGTCGAACGCATACGATGCGAAATGTCCGAAAGGAAGTGGCGGGCGGTGCGCCGTTGTTTGCGGCAGGCGTTCCGCCGTCGGCGCCGCTGTTAAATGGATGTCCGTGTTTGCGCAGCGCTAGAGTTACCACTTGACCGCTGATGGGAACTCGGCACGTGCTGCAGATTTCTCCTGCCGGCCCGGCCGCCTGTAAACTGATCGCTCCGCTCGCTACAAGTGGCCCCCGTCTCGCTCGCCTCAAATTACGCTCACAGTTTACGCGAAACATGTATTTACCCGGTAGCGTACTAGTAATTCAATGCAACGAGAGTTTCTATCGCGTACTCACTGTAGTAGTCGCCTTGCCTGATCCAGCGGTGACCCAACCTTGCAGAGCAGCTTTTCTGGACCTTTTTCAATTCCGAAACCAATTTTCGCAATTTCGTTGAGACAATACAAGACCGTTAAAATGAGGTAAGTTATAAAGCACATGGAAAAGTTATGTTTCTTTCACAAGGAGACGAATATTTAATAAAGTGTAAAGTCTGATGCAACAAGCAGCTAGACAAATGATACGAGTATTTTAACATTTCAACAACGAGGATTAGGAATAAACGCTGCATTTATTTATTAAAATAAAGCAATATTTGTGACGTTAATTAATAATATGAGACTAATAATATCTAATATTTCAAATATGAATTATGTTTGCGGATAGAAACCGCTACAGATTGATCGGTTTCAGTTCGATAAATTTTAAGTTATTTCTAAGTGGTGGAAATGTCCGTAATTTGGAACACGGAAATATTTATATACAAAAAATTTTAACAACTCTGGGCAGTAAATTATCTATTTAAGCCTATCCAATAATTTATTCGTACACTCAGATTTGTGTAGATGAATACTAAAAGAAAAAATAACAGTAACTGAAGTCCGTGGCTTATCTTCTAAATAAATCGGTGCAACCAGAAACTCAGAAAATTTGAAACGATTAGTCGTAACACACTCATTTGGTTCCATTCCTGTCTGCCAACGCTGATACACACATCTACAGAATACAGATAATATATCCAGTTTTGTGGTATATGAGTGTCACAAGTTTTCTGCCTCGCGCAATGTCCTAAGTACAGGGATGAGAAAAACGATGCTACAAGCAACAACGTAGAGAATCTGCTGCCAACTAGCATTCACGGCCCGTCAGACATTTATTACGAAGTTATGAGGGTTTCAAATATAGTTGCTGCTAATTAGTTGTCCCGTCACAGGACCAATACTCTTCTTGCGTTCTTGAAATTAAACGTGGACTGCCCGTTGCAAACTTATTAAAGAGCATGGCGATGAAGAAAAGACTTATTCTTTTTATAAATCAGACTTCTTGCTACTTGGTCACCATTTATTAGAATTTCTAAGGCACAGATAATAGTTACATTTTAATTTACGTATTGAGGTTCCTCATAATTACTTTATACGATCGGAACGACTATCTGAAACTCCCTTTACATTACAAAGTCTAACCTCGCGACTGATGGATCCTTTAAACCAAACATTTATTTGTCATGTAAGAAATTCGCCTCATATAGTAAAATTCTCAAACACATGTAGTTATGCCAAATTTCATGGTCGGTTTTTCTCAGACGGGCAGTGTTCGGCTGAAGTACGCACCCCAATTATTGCGCTATTTATTCGAGACAAACATCAAGGAGTTTTCAAAGTTCTACTGTTTTATATGTTACTAGCCCCAAATCCCGTCAAAAATGACGGGTTTAACGGAGTGTTATGGTAATTTATTTCTCTGCAGTTGCTTAACTAAATATAATTGTTATAAAATAAAGCTCATTGTAATTTATCGCTGTATCAAATAACTTCAGTTGTCAACTTGGTCCAGGTTGCATTTCAACCTAACCACAATCTCCACTAATATTGTTGCTAGAAAAGTAAAGTTACAATCACGCGCGAATTAATACATGCTGTGTATCGCATGTCAGTGTCATCATGATATAAACTTGATCCCAAATCTTCACAGATTCTTTCTTAATACCTGTGATGAAGATCGATATTTTAAAGGCTGAAATAAAGACCCCAGTTAAAAAGAAGGTTGCTAAAAATAAATCTATGCAACGTGGTTTAGGCCACATTATCGCGATCAGTTTGGAACTTCTTTCATTCAAACAATGTAATGATTTCAGTAAAACAAACTGATAATTAATATCCCAATCTAAAAGAAACGCATACTTTTCTTTCATTGTTCTGACAATTCATTTCTTAGCAATTGCTTAACTAAATAGAATTGTTATAAAATAAAATTCAGTGTAACTCCTCCTGCCTTGCGCTGTAGCAAAAGTTACTGTTTCCATCTGGATCCAAGTTGCATTTTAAACTAACCACATAATATGCTAAACTTGCCGCCAGAATGATAATACCTCAATCTCACGCATATTAATACATGAAAAGTATCGCGTTTTAGTGGCAATAATACATCGCGATATAAATTTGATCAAAAATCTTCAAGGATTTTACATATTTCTTTTTTGTTATCGGTGATTCAGACACATATTAAAACGTTTCAATGGCTGATACAGTTGCTGAAATAATAGGCTCAGTAATATTACACAGTGAAAGCAAAGGAATTTAAAATAAATCTTACACAACTTACGTTATGTCACGTAATATTTGTTTTAAGCGTAGTGTAAGATGGACAGATAGCAATCATTGTGCAACTGTTTCCGTTCAAACGAATTAATAAGTTGTAATATAATTTCACTAATAGGACACAGTTTAAATTATTTTGAAAAAAGAAAAACTAAATTATTCATGCCCTCTGCGTAACATCAAATGCCAGTTGTAATTCTGAGCCATGCAAAGTAACAATCTTACCAAAACTGTCGCTACATTTATGCTCGAAATACAAAGATTTTATCTTACATATCTATGGACAAAAACTTTTAGGAATACTTCTATATACCAAAATAATATTAAGTAAATATAAGCTTCTAATGATTGATATGTCGATTATAACTCAATACATACTTTTATTTCAGTGTTCTGTCGGTTAATTTATACGCGGATGCTTGAAAATGTTATTCAATAACGCCCATTACCATGAATAATGACGTAAAGCGTGACGTCATTGCACGACGTCATAAAGTTACGTCATGCCGTGACAGACGACGTCATAGCTCACACCTTACATTTTATATTAATAGATTTTTCATCCAATGTGTAATAGGAGTACAGTCGGTGAATAGCCATCTTAATTTCTTCTTATCTTTTTTTTTTTTGCTGTCGTCAGTCTTTCGACTGGTTTGATGCAATCCTCCATCCTTTCCTATCCTGTGCTAACCTCTTCATTTCTACATACCCCTTACAGCCCACGTCCTCAGTTATCTGTTTCATATATTCTAATCTCTGTCTTCCTCTACAGTTCTTACCTTCAACTGTTCCCTCCACTAACAAAATAACCAATCCAGCATGTCTCAAAATATGACCTACCAGCCTGTCTCTTCTTTCCGTAAGCTTCTTCAACAAACTTCTTTTCTCACCCATCATTTCCAAAACTCGTTCATTTCTTACTTTGTCTGTCCACTTAATTTTCAGCATTCTTCTGTAGCACCACATTTCCAATGCTTCAATTTTCTTTATTTCCGGTATTCCTAAAGTCCATGTTTCGCTACCATAAAGTGCTGTGCTCCACACAAAGAGTTTTAAAAAGTTCTTTCTAATTCCTAGATCAATATTTGAAACTAAAAGATTTCTCTTTTTCATGAATGCTCTTTTTGCTAGTGCTATTCTGCTTTTAACATGATTCCTGCTTCGGCCATCGGTTGTAATTTTACTTCCCAAGTAACAGAATTCACTTACTTCTCCTATTGCATCCGATACTATTTTTATATTTAATCTACTAGTATTGGTATCATTTCTGCTACATTTCATCACTTTTGTCTTGCTTTGATTTATATTCAGTCCAAAATCTTCCTTCAGTATTTTGTTCATGCCATTCAGTAACTTCTCAATATCCTCAGACCTCTCTGCTAACAAGACAATGTCATCAGCAAATCGTAGCATACTGATTTGTTCTCCCTGAAAACTTATGCCACATGGAAATTGTTCTTTGACTTTATTCATTGCTTCTTCTACGTACAAGTTGAATATTAACGGGGATAGACTACAACCTTGTCTCACACCCTTTTTAACTGATGCATGTCTCTCGTGATTCTCTACTTTTATTATAGCCACTTGATTCTTATATAGTTTATAGAGTATTCTTCTATCTCGATACTTTAGACCTGACTTCTTTAAAATTTTGAACATCTTGTCCCACCTAACATTATCAAATGCTTTTTCTAAATCAACAAATGCCATAAAAGTATCTTTGTTTTTCTTGATCCGCCCTTCTAGTATTAATCTTAAAGACAGAATTGCTTCCCTTGTACCACGATTTTTCCTAAACCCAAACTGATCTTCACCTACTATCTCTTCTACTACCCTTTCCATCCTTCTGTATATTATTCTGGTCAGTAATTTTGAAGCATGTGATGTTAGACTAATGGTGCGATAATTCTCACATTTGTCGGCTTGTGCTTTCTTTGGAAGTGTGAAGATGATATTTTTATTAAAATCAGTTGGAATTTCTCCTGTTTCATAACTTTTTGATATCAGCTTGAATAATCTTTCGATTCCTTCCTCTCCTAGGGATTCAAGAAGTTCTGTAGGGATCTCATCAATTCCAACTGCCTTATTTGCTTTCAAGTCATTCAGAGCTTTATTAAATTCTGTCCTCAAAATAAGTCATCAATGTCGACATCACCTTCCTTTTCCATTACACTATTGTTCAAGTCGTCCCCAACATACAGTTTCTCAATGTATTATTTCCATCGGTTAGCTCTATCCTCTGAGCTTAAAAGAGGTTTCCCATCGGCAGCTTTAATGTTCATACCTCTTTTCTTCATTTCTCCAAAATTCTGTTTGATCTTTCTGTGGGCAACATCTACTTTACCTACGACCATTTCCTTTTCTACTTCACACTTTGCTTGTAGCCATTTTTCTTTTGCTATTTGCTTCCCTATTTATTTGATTTCTAAATTGCCTGTACTGCTCTCTTCCTGCTTCATCCTGAGCATTTTTGTACCTTCTCCTCTGATCCATCAGCTCCAAAATTTTATCTAGTGAATTCCCGGTACAGTTAAAAAATTACCAGATTTTTTCCTCGATATATGATTATATCCTCTTATATAAAATGATGAGATACAATGACTTGACGTCATCATTGTAACCGGTGGTCAACAACTTACACATGACAGTACACAAATGATTAGAATTGCAAAACTGTATATGTATGCACCTTAGTCTGTCCCCGATACTCTTCAACCTTGTTCTGGATAAAGTCATCAAAAAATGGGCGAAAGAACTTAAAGAGCAGAACTACTGGAAAACTATACAACTCGGACGGCGCAAGAATGGTATTAAAATTTCCTGCCTAGCCTTCGCAGATGATTTAACCATACTAGCAGATGACGAGACCACAGAAATTAAACAGATACAAACTCTCAAAGAAGAGTAGGCTTACAAATATCCTTCCAAAATACCAAGTTCATCTGCTGAAAACTACACACTCAAAATCTGGTCACAAAATATGGACAAATTGAGAGAGTCCCATATTTCAAGTATCTGGGAGAAATCATCGAACCCACAGGAGGAAATAAAATAGCACAGAAAGTTCGCATGCAAAAACTTAGGAGAGCCTATGGTAGAACCTGCAACATATATAATAAAAAATGTTTGCCCATATATACAAAAGTCAGACATTACAACACAGTTATCAAACCTGAAGCCCTGTACGCTAGCGAAGCATTAACGCTACACAGGGGGTGACCTAGAAATCATTTTGAAAGAAGAGCGAAAAATTATAAGAAAGATCCTTGGCCTAGAAAAAATAGATGACGGATATAGACTTAAATCTCGAAAAACAACAGAAACCCTGTCAAACCTCGCGGCAGACATCAGAAGATTAAGATTTTATGGACTTATCCACAGACTTCCAGCAACAAGACTGATTCATAAAATTGTGACGTACATAGAACATCTAAAAACTATGCCCTGGGTCCAGCAGATCAAAAAAGACCTGGAAAAAGCGCACATAAACTCATCAGAAATCATAAACAGACAAACATATAGAGAAAAAAAATTAACAAATGGGAAGTACCGCGAGAATGAAGTCATTAAGAGACAGGAGACGAAGTGGACTGAGGAAAGGAAGAGAATCCACGGAGAAAAAAAGAAAGCTATATGGAAACATAGAAAACTGAATCGTTAAGGATTTGCGTGATCCGACAGGGTCCAATTGCAGATAATAATAATAATATGCACCTTAGTCGTGAAAATTCAGTACAGGGTGTGAAGTCGCCGCGTAATGTAATCAAAGCCTGTATACATCGTTTCATGAAATCAAAGAGAGTCTGCATCTGATGCCGGGAGTCACAAATTCAGGCAAAATGACATGCGAACGATGGGGCCAGGGCAGCAATGGTATCGGTCTTTCTTCGAAGAAAGCTTGCACATTCTTCGCTACCGTGACCGGGCATTGTCCTGCTGTAATATGGCATATGGAAGCTCTGCAGGAGGGCCAGTCCCTTGGGCTCTAAGATCTCCCTGATGAACTGGTTGCTGTTCAGATTTCCCCAATACCTAGGACGCGGGATCGCATGTGATAGTCAACGCCTCCCCGAGCCATCACACTTGACATGTGTCCACTATGCCGCTCAACAATACAGTCAGCTCGATTGTGATCACCACAAAACCATCTAACACGTACGCGGCCATTACTGTAGGACAAGTGGTAGCGGGACTCGTACGAAAACACTACACTTTGCCACTCATTACACCAGTGACGGCGTTTATGTGTCCATTGCAATATGAGGCGTTGGTGGTTTCTGTTCAATGGATGCCGACGTAAAGGCAGTCCATTCCTCAGAAGGTAACGTCGAACTGTCGATGGAGACATGCTCACACTCGTTTCAGTGCTCAAATGTGGAGCCAACACTGTGGACGAAGCTGTTCTGTCGGTTACGGTCATACGGAGAAGATGACGGTCTTCCCCCATTGTGGTCACATTGTGTGGTCCAGTACCCGCTCGTCGCAGTGTACTACCCTCTTCTATCCAGTGGTTCTACACACGCATCATTGTCGTTTAGTAATAAACAATCAAATCACGCTAGACTTATTGAAATATTTAAGTCATTATTGAAATAAATAAATAACGTATAACATTGTTAGCTGGGAGATCCAGGATGGGTGGTTCGGTATTCATGCGGTAGAGTTCTGAATTGATGCCTATTCCGCCTCTGTCGTGGCTGGAACTACAGTTTAATGTGGAATGAGAACCACGAACGGTCCTCTCATACTGATAAGATCAAAGCAAAAACCGTAAAAATTCCTGACCCTCTCTGGGATTTCAACCTGAGACCCTTAATTTTTATGCGCGCTTCTTAACCAGTTTTACTGAAAGTGTGAAACAAGATATCCAATACGGATTGCTGAATTATTTGGTGTTATACAGAAATGAAGTGTGGATGTTCGTACTAAATCATATTTTAACAGGTAAAGTACCTTCGTAATGTTGGATGCTGTACGGCGTGGTGAAAAACATAATTAACACGAATTTAAATGTAATCATAATTGTAATGGAAATAAAGTTCTTTTTTAATTCATGGTATGAATGAAATTGTATTAAGGTTACCTTACAAACAGTTTTCTCTTAAATTATTGAACCAAAAGCAAAAGCTTGCTGACTGCGTATCAATGTTGGTAATAAGGGCACGAGCAGAGGCGGAACAAAGCGGGCTTGTTGCGCTGTACCATTACCTGTTTATCCCGATGTAAGTGGCTTCCGTTCAATTAGCCTCACCTGCCGCGCCCGCCGGCTCTTTACCTGCAGAGCTTTTTGTTGGACGCGAAAGCCGATTGGCGGCTCTGCAGGTGTCGGCTGGGAACGTCCCCACAGATCTGCCTGTTAGAGTGGCCCGAAAAAGTGGGCTGTCGACTTGTTGCGACAGCTGCACAACATCGTTGTATTCAGAATACAGTCTACATCGAAAACAGCAGCAACAGGGATCCGTAATAATATATTTCTGTAGTGTTCCGAAAATTTCGTTTATGAGATTATGGCTCTTGAAAAAAAAAAATCGTATGATAGAGTGACACGAGCTCAAGGTATATTTCTTTCTGATTAATCCAAGGTTTTATAGGTTTGCTATATAGAAAGTATAGCCAAATAATAACCAAGCGACATACGTCGTAACAAGCTTATGGATACGACTATTTCTTCGAAGGGATATCAAACTGGGCCTTGCAATTTCTTTAACGTTTTATTGAATCCAACATGCTACACCCCATACTATATTTATCACATGGAAAGAAAGTTTATGCAAATAATGAAATCCGTACGTATACGTTACATTCCTCCCAGTAGTCATGCAACATTAAATAATTATTTTAATATTCATTTCCATTCATTAAGGTATTATTACTTAGCCGTATGGCGACAAAAGAAAAGACGAAAATTATTATCCCGTTTATTTCAATGCTAGCTTTTTAAGAAACCTATTCATTGACATACATATATTGATAGCTTTCCTTCTGTGTCTTCCGGATAATATCTGCTTTTTTTTTTGTGACCGTTTACGAAGATTTTCTATCACCACTTTTACACGAATTATGAAGATCCTGCTGTAAAAGTTCAAGACACAGAGTTAATTCATAGTTACTGTATTTCTCAAACACAACCAACGAATTGCATTAGGAAATGTTCATTATGTATCATGTTGGATATTAGATATTTCGTTAGAGACTCAATTAAAACTGCGTCGAGTGACTTATTACGCATCTAATTGATTTCCATACCAACGCCAATATTAATCTTCCCTGCAGATGGCACACACATGGGTTCCTTAAGCAATCTTTTCTGAATGTTCACTGCCAGTGGGAAGTAATATTTATAAACAATTGTTTAAATAGTTTATACTTCTTTTTGGATGGGTTGGATTGGGGGGGGGAGGAAAAATTAACGGCTTGTCGATATCATTAAAGCCGAATGAGAAACGGGACAAGTAACGGGAAGGCTTTCATACGTGTCCACACGGCATACGCCCGAAGTGATCTCGGAAAACATGAAAAACTGAATTCTGGATGATGTAATTTAACGTTCAACAGTCAGTTTTGGTCTATGATTCCAGGTTGTTGTTTAAAAACGCCTAATTGTAAAATGTGCAAATCAGTACATACTACTAATTTGCCATTAAATGTTCGTATAATTTTCAGAATATTCTGTGACAGACAGAAGTGGTTGTTATACGTGATCCTGCCCATGCTTCTTTTACTAAATCTCTACTGCTGCGGTCAAAAAGGAATAGGAATACGTCCACGGACGTCTCCTTTCATAATATACCCCAATGCTTACTAAAGGAAAAACATTATCTTATTTCCATATACTCGACAAAACAATTTATTTACTTCATTCCAATCTTTTTCCCCACCAGATTTCGCGGGCGTCCTCCATTAATGGCAAATACGAAGA
This sequence comes from Vandiemenella viatica, assembly GCA_031002005.1. Classification (NCBI taxonomy): domain Eukaryota; kingdom Metazoa; phylum Arthropoda; class Insecta; order Orthoptera; family Morabidae; genus Vandiemenella; species Vandiemenella viatica. The sequence continues at coordinate 295,085,156 of JARYHS010013630.1, forward strand.
GATAAGAGAGGGAAGAATTTTTTTACCGAAGATTCACGAGACAAAAGACTTGTTTATTGTTTTGTAGATTCCTGGGGCCTTCGTCATTTCTTTAACACTTGTAATATCTCTGGAGATTCTACAGATTAATGATGTTTTTATAGTCTTTTCTAAAGTTAATCACTTCGGATTAAAATTTTGACCTGTATAGAGGACTGAGTACAGACTGGGCGCAGTGTCCACGTGATGCGGCGCAGCCTACCCATCTCCGAGCAGGCGGAGTGATTTGTCGGCGGGTCTGGCGGACAGCGCGCTTTTAGCCGCAGCCGCGCTGACAAATGTGTTCTCTGCAGCCAGCAAGTCGCACGCGAACCCAACCGCACGACTAGACACTGTCTTCCGCTACTCAAGGAAAACGGCTATCGACTCTAGTGCGCGGGTGACTACATTTTGCTTTGCTGTTCTTGTCCTAACGACTTCGCTCACGCCCAGTTTTGATGAATTTTCTTATGAAGCTCTATTTCTGGGGTAGTATCGACATCAGCTTCTGTTGGTAACTCGTGAAGATCCATTTCAATGAGAAGCCTAGGATTCAAACAGGCACTGTCTCAGTATCGATATTTTGATGTTTTATTGTTGTTTAACAAATGTAGCAAAGCAATCCTGTCACAGTAAATAGTTCTGTAAATATTGCCTATGCGTAATCGGTCAATGCCAAGTATTTGCGTGGTAATATCTAGAAGAAGTTAATTAAAATTAGGTGCCTATAAGAACATTACATGACTTCGGTGTGCTCTAACAATTTATGAACCGTGTCATCTGCATGTAAAAGAGACTAAAAGTAGAACTTTATCGTACTGCTGCTGTTGAAAAATTGGATGTAGCTGTAGTAGTTGAGGATTCAGCCATGGATTATCCATTAGTGTCTTTTAAATTAACACATACGATTAGAAACAATTTTACTTAAATTTCATTGCCAGTTTCCAAATATTCAATCATAAATCAATGAAAAATTAGGTTCTAGGTTTGTGTATTTGTAATTGTTTAAATTGGAATGTGCTTAATTGACAAGCAATAAAAAATCTGTTACTGAAACAACAGGACCAATGGCATACCTAATATGAAGTAAATGTACTGTGCTTTTGCATGATATGATACAAAACATATTTTTAGGCGATGGGGAATAGTTGAAAATATCTCCAAATGTATGGAGTTAAATATTTTAAACAGTTCTTAGTGCAAAATCACGTACAACAGTCAGACAAAAAATCATTTTCATTGACGGTTGTTTGAAAGATAATTGTAATGTAGAATTATTCTTTCTTTATTCTAAATGACACTGTTCGCAACACTGAAATTTTTAATTGCAAATGGAACAATTTGGAATATAAAGGAGGAAAACTATCATAACTTTATCATAAATCTTTCTAGTTTCAGGAAGACTATACTCGTATTATTAGCGTGACAATTATTAAAGGAAACAAGTTAAAACCGAAGAAGTTTAATTGTCTGGATTTTCGGAGTTATTTGAAAGCTAAATTGGTTTCTACAGAGGGGAAGACAATATAAATTTCTGCCCGAGTTATAAACAGTAATAGTTTAGCACCCCTTCCTCCTTTGTTTGCATACATATATTTATTGTTGCATGATTTAGATAGTGTATTGCTTTATCGAGACACTGATAGTTCTGGTACCGTTATATGGAGTACGTGCAATAGTCTAGAGGAACACAATCTATAAAACAAACATTTAGAGGAGTCTGAAGGCAAACGGAATCTCATTTGATTGCAGACTCGAAGTAACTTGGTTGCTCGATATTTGTGTTAATGTCGCCGCCTGTGTCTGAGTAGAGATCTACTCAGACAAGACGTGAGGCGGGAGTTAAGAGCAGGGCACTCCGACTCTGAGAGCTGATTACTGGTACGTGCGCTCACAGTGGTTTTCTCTCGTCGAAGCAATCCACAGCCCCCACAGAATTACAAATACAAATTTATTCGATGTCTATTCATCGCGTCAAAAAACAATAAATATTTCATATTGTTACAAATTATTTAAAATATTTGAAAATAAAACTAATATGCCTTACGTGCCACAAGCAGAAAAACAGAACGTACAACTATAATTAGCGTGACTGGTCGGAATTGTAATGTCCAGTGGTTTCAAGTCAGATCCCACACTGCACTATCTTCAGAGTGAAGGCTGGAAGACAGGACATTGCTCATCGTCCTCTCTTGCTACAAATTGCTGCTGAAACTTTCCAGGATGTAACAAATACAGTATTAAGCAAACTGAGGAACCAAGCATACTTCAATTTTAAAACTAGGAGATTCCAGGTAAAAGATTACCACAGGTTCTGTAGAAATATTATTCTATTCCTCTTATGATGCAATAGTTAACTAATACTTTTCAGGGTTATGCAGCTGAAAAATTTATGCAAGTTTAGCAATAGAACGTACTGAGATGAATAATGATATGTTTTGTGTCGAAAGTTAGTGATTTTTTAATTTTTTTTATGGCTACGCGAAGTGCAAGATCCTGTCTTAATCATTAATAAAGAAAATTTAATTAACAATCGGAAGTAAAAGTTTCTAGCTAGGTAATGCGACAACAGCGTTTCTTTATCTTTCCAGTCTCCAATGTTGCGTTCAGTCCTGCTCTACACATATTGAATATGTTTCGGACAATGTAAACGTGATGCGTGCTGTTTGTGATATAATATGTATTTATGCAATAATAGTAGGCCTAATAATAAAGAAAGTAATACCCATCACGGAACCTACCAATTAAAAGACATTCCTCAGATCTTCTGCGAGTTTCAAAATGTTCATTAACCTTTCCAGTCATACAGTATGATCATTATACTGGTGAAAATATTTTTAGTGTGGTCTGTGTTTCGTTCTTACACGAAGTAGAATTAGTGGATTATCTATCCACACCACAACTGATCTTTGAACTTCTGGAACTGAAGAGGGCTCGCTTGCTGAAGCTGAATACCAGTTGCTTGCTTCCACCATGACTCAGAACACTTCAGGACCTTTCACTTCTAAAGGTGGTGACAAACACGGGGGAGAAATACGATCTAATTCGTTCATATTAGTTTATTTTTAATTTTTTGTATCTATTGATGTGTATTTTTTGGGATCGGTTGATTGAATCCGTAGTGTGTCAAGTTTCTATTGCGGCGATATGTACAAACAGTCATTTAATGTATTACTTACTTTTATGAAGAGAGACACGTAAACGGATAAAAATTGTAGTTGATTACTGAAAAGAGATAAATGGCTCACTGAATTTAATTCTATTTTTAATTATGAATTTCTGCTATTGGAATACGGAAGCTACATTTAGGGAATACTAGTGACGAATAGTCACATCTCAGTTTCGTATGTCTTGTATCTTAAAAGGAAGAAACAGAGGCATTATACAATTTATCAGGCAACAGATTAAAAAAGTTGTATTTACAATTACCTCAACCTAATTAGCTTTATTGTTCTGCTGAAAAATAAGGTATTGATAGCTAGAAGATGAGAGGGCTTAAGGGGTCTGGAAAAATGGTAAGTTAAGATACTGAGGAAGCTTCAAGGGAACACGGCAGCTATTATACCATTAAAATTTAAGTATTTAACAACAGAGATAAGAAAACGGCGAGTCTTTGGCAGTAATACTGTATGGTTGATAATGGAACACTGAGTGATGAAACTAAAAATTTCTAAAGATACGTTTAAAAAGCGATATGATAGAGAAATTCAAACAATTACAAATAAGGATGACGAAGACGTTACAGACGATACATAATGCAAATATAATAAGAATTCATTTAGATATTATTAAAGAATGCCATAGAGCTATAATAATAATAATAGTAATAGTTCATTTAGTTTTAACAATTTAGTGACGACCATTGTCCTGGCAGCCTATCCGAACCTGGTAATTCCACTGGGCAAAGGGAAACTATGAAGCTATTTTAGCATATTTCGCATTTTAAAAGGACTTCATTAGAGATAAAGGACTGGTTTAGAGGCTTTAAAAATCCCAGCCGTATACGGGAATCAATAGAAAGAAGTGTTTACACTGTCAGTTTTTCACCGACTCACCAGACTACTCGTGTCACACAGTGAGAGAGGAGGAAGAACTAGAGGCGGATCTTCCCAGTCTTACGAGGAACCAGGAGACTAGGAAAATAGAAACAGTTTGTGGGTATATTGTGAAGGAGATGAGTACAGCAAAAAAAGCAAAATGCGAGCCTGCAGATATGACCAGGGGAATTGAAAGATGCCAACAACTAAAACAGAAAACTACAGACCCATTAGTTTAATCTTTCTGTAGAAAATTAGATCAGGAGTATATTTGAAGAAAGAAAGTAGTTGTTAAGGTAGCAACTTCGATTTTCTAAGTGATATGCATATGAACTGCTGTAAAGATACGTTGCAGATAAAGTGAAAAAAGGGGATAATCTTATAATTCTAAATAGAAGTTAAGGAATGAGAGTGGGAAATGTGACATTAATGGGGGCATAAATGAGGAGTGGAATGCAATGTTATATATGGATCATTGTCGCCAATTTATAATATTAAAGGAATTTTTTAAAATTGAGGAAAGTAATTTAGTTTTTTGCCATTTAAGAGTGGTGAACAATTGTTTCTTAACATGAGAACGACCTGTTTACATGAATCATATGTTTCCAAAGACAATCTTCAAAGTTAAAAGTATTTTTCCTTCAAACACTATATCAAATACATCCCTCAGGCTCTTAAAATCATAACTAAGTCAATCAAAGAATATCGTTTGCTGTTAAACTGTCCGTTTGACCAATGAAAGCCTCTTTTTCCTAGGCTTCTAGTCGTATCGATAAGACAGTAACTCACCGACCATGAATAATTAATCACTTTTTGAACTATTCATTAGACTAGGTGTAAGCTTGTGACCGAGTGTTGCGTATTACCACGGGTTCAGAATATTACTAACCCTTTTCTATCATCAAAGGTTATGGCAACTTGACCTGAAAATACGAACTGGAGCTGTGTTTTCCCTGGGGATTCACTCCGAAAAATTTGAAGGCACTTAAAACTAATAAAGCATTTGAAATGTGGTGTTACAGAAGAATGCTGAAAATTAAGTAAGAAATGAACGAGTTTTGGAAATGATGGGTGAGGAAAAAAGTTTGTGGAACAAACTTACAGAAAGAAGAGACAGGTTGGTAGGTCATATTTTGAGACATGCTGGATTAATTAATTTGCTGGTGGAGGGAACAGTCGAAGGTAAGAACTGTAGAGGAAGACAGACACTAGAATATATGAAGCAGATAATTCAGGACGCAGGTTGTAAGCGATTTGTAGACATGAAGAGGTTAACACAAGATAGGAAGGGATGGAGGATTGCATTAAACCAGTCGAAAAACTGACGACAGAAAAAAAAAAAAAAAAAAAATAATAAAGAGTTTTTCAGTGAACAGTCTATGCACTATATCCTAAATTTGTCATAGGACCTGACCACGTGAGCTGATCAGGCTGAAATACTAACTCGACGTATGTTCACACTTCAAAATTTTTAAGAATTTTTCTGAGTTTTAAGGGAGTTGTAATTCGTAAAATTCGTATAGACAGAGACTAGACAGAACTAAGTAGTAAAGGGAAACGGTCAACATCGCGTGGTCTGATCTGGCTGAAATACGCATTGAACTTATATGTGGCGTTAAGGATTCTCTCTACAAAATTTAAAGAACTTTGATTTCACTCTGAAAATTTTGAAGAATTTCTGGTTTGAATTGAGTTGCCGAGCGTAAAGACAGATTTGCGAGGACAGACACGGGCTTATTACGTAATAGATTTTGGTAGTGTTTCATTTATTCAGAATTAGACATTTCATTCATCTTAGAGAGCAAATGATATGAATGTACAGATAAATAAATAAATTTCATTCAGCCAAGTGCTATAACCAGTTCCTCAAGTCATTTAATCTTTTGTGACTGCGTTAGATTTTCTAAAGTCTTAATAAATTTAGAGTTATATTTCCGAAATGGTTTCGTTCTAATGTTATTTCCCTCAATCTGTTTTACTGCCTTTAAGAACTAGTGATATAATTTCTCTCAACGTTAAGGACACAGATTTAAGTGAAACGTATTTAACATTAATAATATTTTGTCCATGATGGATTGGCGGAAATCTGCGGCTGTGGTATCAGATTTGGGTTTGCTGCTTTAAATATATATATAAAAATCCCAAATGTATTCAATACTGAAATTAATGTTTTAGCAATAGGGCCGAAATAAAAATTTTGGTTGTTTCCAGATCATACAAAGCTTTATAATAGGATTTCTTTACACAGAATTATGTGGACAGAATTTCCCGTGTTGGGAGATCAACTTGAGTAAACTTAATTTTCAAAGGTAATAAAGATTTAAGGGACACAATTAGGAAAATAAAGGTTTTGCATGATTATGCTGCTGACAATGAGTGGAAGTTATTGGCGACAGGGAGCTATTGGAGAAAATTTAAAATGTAAACATCCGGACTTACTTTTCGAGTATAAAATGATATAAAACGGGTACGTTACGGATGCCTTTGTAAAGGAGTTTAAAGAACTACATCAGCTAGAGAGAGTATGATGGTGTGAACCACAAAAGTGTGAAATCAGAGATAAAACTGTGTTCAGTCGTTTCGTTAGTACTGTGCGTTGTTAGAAGTCCGCGCTAGTGGAACCTAGTAAAGGAGCTGCGAAGAAAATTGATCAAGAACGAAGAAATGATACGATTAAGGAGTTGCGTGGAAACACCTTGAAAAACAGGAGGCTAACAAAGAGACTGTAGTAGAAATGTATAGGATACGTGTTTCATATGCTATGACGGTTGGGCTACAGATGGAGAATCAGGGCTGAGAAGCTGAGGAGATGTGTTTCGTAGAGACGGTAGTCAGGGATTGGAGTTAGTTATCAAGGTGCCATTGAATTCTACTTCAAAAACAATACGCGTGAAACGTAAGCATATAATTATTGAAATGACGAGCTTAGAGATAGCTTCATGGTACTGTATCTATAAATAGTTGAAACATGTATGCAAATTTCGTAAAAATTATATAGAGAAAGCGTTCCATCAATGTATATGAGGCGGCGTGAGTGTCACTTGATTCATGCTTTGTGCTGACACTGATCAGGTACACAAGACTCTAGCTTTTATGATTAGCTCCTTTGTGGAAAAAGACGCCTTATTTGGCAGTACGGGAAAAAAAACAAATTTGCAGAAACGCTCTGATTTAATGTAGTTTATTTGACGTTAAATTTAAACATTTTTCAGAATTCGTATTACTGAAAATTATTCGTTTTTACCCTTGTTAGTAGTTTTGTGGTAGATTATGAGTGATATAGGCAACAGGATGAAAGTGCCTGGAGGTAAATTAATACTGTGTGATATACTGTATAAAGTCCACGTAATATTTTTTAAAGTGCTGTTCACTCTGTTTACAAAATTGTTAAACATGTAAATATTTAATTTATCAAAAATATAGATATAGATTCTGTTCTGAAAGCTTTACAGGTAGCTTAAAAGGCTGAACTTCAATATATACATTAAGATGCCAGGATGGTACGGAATCCCTTGATTATTAGCCATCTTACTACTTTTTTGCATACTCTAGTCGAAGTTCTTTTCACTGCATGGAAATTACCGATAATTTATGGAACCATGAAACCTATTAATTACTTTCTGCGTAAGAAACTCATTTCACTAATCGTCTTATGTCTTTGATTAAGGTAATGAATTTTCCGAAGAAATTACTTTGCTGCTGCGTATCTGTAGGCGAAATTAGCCGTCAGAAGTGTAATGTTATTGCTTTAAAGAGCAGGTGCTGTTTTATAAACTGAACTGCGAGCGATTTAATATTCTTGGGAGAAAACTGAAAGGACAAGATTTGTTTTAACGTACGTTGCGTTAATTTGTTTGTGGAACATGTATCATCGAAGCGGAATGTTTGGACTCTTCAAACATTCTGAATCTTTACATCTGTAGAAACCCAAGATGGCGGTAGTTATGGTTTCATTGTAACCACATGCTGGTAAAATCTCCGTTCACGTGTTACGCTGGAAAATATTGCCTCATCGAGAAACAGATGTTGAAACTCTTAGACTCTAGGAATGTAGATTGGAATTACTCTTTTAGAAATAATTTTTGTGCAGAGAAACAACTTTTATTTTTCCCCTCGTTAGGGGACCTAGAGAACACCAGCTGCCTGAGTAATCAGGAGGCTTAGTGTGAATCATGAGAGCGTGGAGGGGCATGGAGCCCCACCACAGCTAGAACCAGACATGTCAGGTCTGGAGCTTTTAACCCTAGGGGAGGAATGTTTGTGTTCCATCAGGGTCTGCGAATTGTTTAACTTAGTTTCTATACGATAAGTATATTTCTGTTTGTGAAATGTGTGGTTTATGAGTCAAAGATTGGGAGCCGGCTACGCATTCGCCAAGACGAGAAGGAAACCGCAATCATGACTCCCATTACGCGATGACCGGGATCCGAACCTAGTCCCAACGTACCTACCCATTCCAATGTGGTGAAACCTTAACGCACACGACCAAACTGGCGGGTCTTTTCTGCCATGTTTAATATAGTGTACATAAAGGGTTATGAGGTAAACAGAAAAAACAGTTAGTACAATAGTAAAATCTTCAGAGCCATGAAGATAGTGAAACCATCTTCATATTTATCTAATTCATCCCATCACAAATGGACTTAACGTGGAAAAGAGGTGTAATTCAAAAACATACCTCCCATCTTGGACAATTATTATGATAGATATTTTTATCAAAACTGAAGGACTATTCTTAATTTATCATGTAAATTGAAAGATCATTTATCGGGGAAAGTCCCGTGAAGATCCCGCCGACACTTCGTACACGCCTTAAGAATGTTTCTTCGTGGAGATTTTTGAGCTGCGGTACATTTGAAGCTGGTGAATAACTGCTGATGTATGACCACTGACGCAATATACTACTAACATTCATCCTGTAGACTTCTCACATACAAAACAAAGCTTTTATAAAAATGGAGTGTCTGGGTCGTCTCGCCCTCTCATTTGTTTCTTTGTGAATGTGCCGATTCTGAGAGCAAAACTACTCTCAGCAACCGTTTCCATCACCGCGCCGAAACAGAGAAAATTCTAGCGCCTAAATAATATGCAGAAAATAGTATTGTGATGTTGATAACAGTAAAATAGAAATTATGTTTTGTAAATAATATTGAACACGGGTTGGTCTTGTTTCATATTTGCGATAATTTCGATATTATTGATCAAATTCACGTTTATGATTTTTTTAGTTGTAGAAAACATATGTGAACAAGAGTACACAAATAAAGGTCCTCAACATATACGAATTAAATGAGAGAACTATTAATTGAACTGCTCTCTGACCGTTTTGACCTTGCGGTTTCACTTCACTGTGACACATGCACGGACTTAGTGAGAGACTGATGCGTTAAGGTTCTTAGTTCCATGAAAATAAAAAGTTTAGGCAGTATCTATAACAAACTCATCACCAGCTGAAAGAACCACAACAGCCTCGTACGTTTCTTCAGATGTCGAAAATCATTAACAAAGAGGGAAAAAATAAAGAATCCCTCAGCTTCCTGCACGGTGGGAGTGTCAGTACAACACTACTCATCACCAACCATTTCCATAAAAACTATTTTGCTTAGGGCTTTACGCTTCTTGGTCATAGAGTTATCAGAGGCGTAAAAGATTCGGGGGCAAGAAATGGGAAGGAATTTGGCCACTGTCTTTCGAAGGAAACGTTTCTGCATTGGCCTGAATGGTGTGATATCTGGAAGTCTGTAGGGATATTCGCATCCGTATGCTCCCGAATGCGAGGCCAGAGCGTTTACCTCTCACCCTCAAAACTGGGTCGCACAACGTTAAAAGGAAAGGTGTGGAACGTCTGATTCATATGCTTTAAATGTTTGGACAGATCTTCCACAGCTGTCTAAATTACTTCTTAACGAAAATGAGCCTGACTCGTTGATTACAATATAATTAATATGGAAATGATAGGAAATAAGGTAACACATAACTTACTACTTCACGATGAACACACTCACGAATATGAAAAATCCATGTCCTAGGGTTCCGAGGCCGTATCTTGTTGATTTTTTTCTTTTTCCAGATGACTAAAGAATCGCCAGAAATATGTTTTCTTTCTGTTTGTTTTTTTTGTTGTTGTATTTTTGTCTGTAGGCTTACTGTGTTTTGTGCGTTTTTTTGTTTCATAACTCATATTGTTTTATATATAATATTGTTAACTCGTATTAAGACTCTTGTTGGTGACTTGAATAATTTTTTTTTTTTTTTTTTATGAAGTAGTAGCGAGACCAGTATTTATCTAGATAAGAAATTATAGATTATCAAATGCAATCATCGTGTTAATTTAAAAAATGTAACTGATTAGGAGTTCGTTTTTATCGAGAGATGTATGTTGTATTTTATTTTTCCATTACTATTGACAGTGCGCTGTAGTATTAATGGGACAACCAGAGGATGCCAGTATGTTAACGCGGACTGGTTCTGTTTTAGTGTCGTGTTCAGCACGAGGTCCCGGCGAGGGGACATCAGAGGGGGACGCGAATCAAAGGCCGGGACCCCCTGCAGCTTTTTCAATTAGCGATAGCGCTGACCCCTCAAACGGCTGCCGAAGGGAAATTGTAGCGCCTCGTCCTGCTTTATCGCGCCGCTATTTTTTCGTCGTCTGCTTTAGCTGTCTTTTTTGCTCATTTCCTCTGAGGTGAAGGCAGCGGCTCTGGTAGTTTCCTTTCCTGCCGTTATTGGTTTCCAATTTTTAATCATGGCCGCCCGGCGCGCGTCGTCTAAGCAGGCTGCTGTAGTAGACCTCACTCTACCCCGTTAACACCACTCCACACTGGGCTCCCTAACCCAGCCAATACGCTTCCTCAGCTGTAACTTCGGCTGTCAAAATACGAGTAATTGTTATTCAGCTGCTCTCTATTCACGTTTTCTGGCTTACTACATTCTGGAAATGAAATACTGGCAGCTGTTTTAATTGTTTTAGCTAGTAACACAATTCATAATTCAAATGTTTGACATGAGCTTAGTCAGTATGTAGACCACATTAACTCGGAATTAAATTTCATTTCACGCAGCGAACTGGTAACGTGTAGTATTGTTGGTAACAGAGATCACTGAATTCAAGTTACATTTGGCATCAAGTTCAAGCCGTTGTGTTTGATATGCCTTAGCTTACCAAATATATGTATTTCGCAAATATATGTTGGTAGAATACGGATGACAGATATTTACTTGCCTCTGCTGGTTGATTTGTTATTTGTTTCTCAAGTTGTCGGCCGAAAAATATTTAACACAGTTATATACACTGAAGTACCAAAACTTATGGGACAGGAAGATGCAAATCTCGGGGTTTTCATTTGTAATCTCGTGAGATGAGTGAAAGGTTTCTGACTTTTATCATGGTCGCAAAACATGAATTAACAGACTTTGAAAGCGGAATGATAGTTGGTGGTAGACGCATGGAGATTTACAGTCAAGAATCACAATGTCAAGAGACTGCCAAAAATATTTAATCTCCTGTATTACCGTTCACCATGGGCAAAGCAATGGCTGACCACGTCTACGCAACGACCGAGTACAGCGACATCTTCGTCGGGGAGTCAGTCTTGACAGACAGGCAAACAGCAACACTCAGCGTGGCTGTGCGGACGGTGCAGCGGGATTTGGTGTTGATGGGATATAAGGCAGCAGAAGATCGACGCTAGTGTCATAACGCTTTCGGCTGCAGCGCCTCTCTTTGGCAGCCATTCCGGAATTGGATATTTCGTACAGACTTGCCGAAATGCAGCGTACTTGGCCACTACCGTTGGTCTGTAATCTCCTTCATATCACGTTTGATAATTATATCACTCGATACATTTAAATTAAGGTGATGTTACGTGTTGTTTGAATGTCTATGGTATTCAAACGTAATTGACAAAGTTACTCTATTTACACAGGGTTATTTTCATTGTTTGACGTAATTGCAAATTAACTTCCATAAAAAGAATTTTTATTCTTTATTATACTTACTGATATTTATAAATGATGTTACTTTCGCATAGTTTCAGGCACGACAGAAGCGTTATGAGTGGCAAATTGAATTCTGTCACCTGGTCGAAAGATCATACGAATTTACTTTACTTTAACCTTAGAAATAGCCGGCCTCGGTAGCGTAGGGGCTATAGTACTGGCCCCGCGTGCCGAAGGTCGCCGGTTCGAGTCCGGCCGAGGGCATGGGTGTTCAAGTGTGGTATGTCTGTGTAAATGTCCTGTCCGTCCTGTGCTGTCCATATTTATAAGCTGCAATATACACAGGATGACTGATTCATTGGAAGGTACCATAATCACATTGAGCTGGCTGTATGGCCTCCGTTGCCGAATGGCATTTGTTTTTTAAAAAAATCTAAGAACTACAGTTATATATACACACATAGTCTAAAATCAACGCAATCAGTAACAGGAAGAGAGGTATAAATATCCTACAACTGTCGTAGCACTTGTAAAATTGTACTTTACGTTAAAGAATTTAATAATTGCTCCTGAAGGTACAAGGGATAACAAAAAGAACTGATAACAATAGAACTGTTAAGTACTAATAACTTGATAAATTCTGATAGGACGAAGGCGTTTTGTAAAAACGCAAACTCAACATTTAATTTATTACAGGATCAGAAAGACATTTATTTTTCACCCCCTACGATTTTACCTGGTTACGCAGCCTTTGGCCGCTATGAACCATATTTATAGGTAAGGTCTCCTTGGAGACATTATCTATTTTATCAATTTTTGAGGGGTAACTGTTAGCCCTATAGCAGAGAACTTAATATAATCTCAGCATTTTATATGATTATAATTTTTTTTATTATGTATAGTTTTTGGAATAATGTTTGGAATTTATTCTAGCAAGTGGCACTTTAAATTGGTAGCACAGGAGAGATGTTTTAGGGTGTTTGTCGGCTGCTTTCTTATAGCTTCAGCTTTATGTGTTGAGATTACGTCGTGAAGTTTAAGATATGCCTCAGAAATCTTTTCGGAGAATTTGTAGATGTTCAATTTGCATTCAGTTCATCACACCTGGCATCCGTACGAATCTAGGGAAAATTCGCCATTTTGAAAATTCTCTTTTTTGTTTCAGTCGTCAGGTTAGTTCTAGGAATTGTTGTCGATCCAAATTTTGGGACAGTCACAGCATTCTTCTTCTCCTATAGATTAAGTTATCCTTGCATCTTGCATTTGCTGTCAGGTAAAATCCAATGTACCAATAATTGGTATCTGAAGGTACACATAAGCTTCGAAAGTCTATAAAACGTATTGTGTTTCCTTCTACTAGAAAGCAACATATTCATTTTGCTAAATGAAAGAAACGTAAGATAAAGTGCCTCATATTTTCGTGTTGATCGATGTAACACCTAAGACGAGACATGAGAAATTTGATGCATGTCGTTGTGGCTAGAGTTTAATTGAACACGATCAGCCCACACAGCTCATCACGACGTCCGCTCGGAAAAGATGCCAAAATTTTGCATGTCTAATTTCCAAAAAACCATAGAAGTGGAATTAATTGTTCGTGGGCTCTAACTCAGCCCAAGATTTTAAGTGCAGCATTTGTCTCGCGTTCAGGTTGCCCGTGGTTGCATCACTTTTCCCAGCATCTATGTTCCTTGTCACTGTGTACAAACAACATATAAAAAAACACGTAGGAACAGACCGAATGAGGAGCGGACAATGCTTTCCATTGCTATCGAACCCAACTAATGCAAAAGCCACTGGCGCGAGATTTCTGAGCCTGGTGGGTGAGCGGTCACGGTCGTACCTGGTATTCGCGAGGACGCGGGTTCATATCCTCGTCTGGCGATCCAGATTTCGGTTCTCGAAAGTTTCCACGTACCCGGCACACTTCTTGCAAAAATGCCATGACTGAATTCCTTCCCGTTTTTTCCCCCATCCTTTCCAGTCTCTAATGATCTTGAAGTCGACAAGCCGTATAGCCCAAAGCAAAAATAGAACACACGAGAATTTTCTTTGAAATTCTTAACCCAAAGTGCGTAAATGTTTACTATTAGGGAACGTCCATAAACTACGTGGATAGGGCGGCTAGGGGGAGGGGGGGAGGGGATGCGCAGAATCCACGTACCGCGTAAAAAGATACGCTGGACTACGTGGGGGAGGGAAAGTTCCGAGCCAGCCATGTAGTTTTTCATTGATATTATTTGTCACAGCTAAACTAAGGTACAAAACAATTAACAGCATATTGATATGTATTTTCATCATTTAATTATCTCCGTATGTAAGTTACTATAGTCACACAAGAGGAAACTGTACAAAATGTCTTCTGAAATTAATAGGGAAGAAAGCTACCTGCGACACGGGAGGGCGGAGTGGGAGGTGGGTGTTGTGTAGAGGTAAAAGCCACGTCAGGCTACGTGGGGGAGCGGGGAGGGGGGTTGTTTGTAGGAAGCCAAAATGGAAATATGTATTTTATGAGCGCTCCTTTATAAGCTTTTGCTTGGAAAATTAACTCTTGATCAGATTAGTTGAAACAGGAGAGGTTTTTTTTTTTTTTTTTTAAACAGTTTAACGTCCCTTTTTAACAACGTGGTCTTTAGAGACGGGAAAGGATGGGGGCAAGGAATGGGAAGGAATTCGGCCATGGCCTTTTGAAGGAAGCATCCCGGCATTCACCTGGAGTGATTTGGGGAAACCATGGAAAACCCAAATCTGGATGCCCGGACGGGGATTCGAACCGCCGTCCTCCCGAATGCGAGGCCAGAACGCTATCCGTTACACCACCACGCTCGGTAACAGGAGAGGTATTAGTATTGTAATATCTTGTACTACCTACTTTGAAAAAAACTTCAGGGCATTGACTATCCGGTTAAAAGGAAAGTAACTAAACTTTGATACCTACGTAACTACCAGGAGTAACGCCGTTACCGCGTTTTTGGAATGGTCACTCGCCTAGATTTGTTACCAGTTAGCAGAAAGGTTGAAGAAGGTAATGCCTAGTTTATATAGGATCTGTCTTTGTCACTTGTTAATCGCAATGGCATTTAGCGTGGCGGGTGAACGGTACGCTCTGGCCTCGTATTTGCATTCTCCATAGTTTGACCAAATCGCTACAGTTCAACGCTGCGATGGTTCCTTCAAAAACGATGGCCAAATTAATTACAGTTCCTTGCCCCCAGGCGAAAAGCTAGAAGAAACAAAAAATGAAATGATTACAGTGAACTGCTTCGTTTAATTTAAAATGAAGGTTACCATCTCTTCGGAGTGTTCGGCGATTATGTGAGGAATAAAGAGAATCTCATTCCTGAAAGACCCAGTTAACATTTTTAGTAATAATTAAGTCGATCCGTTGTTAAAACAAAAAAATTAGGTATTACGGTCGCAGATCATGACTGCGTGACACATGATATCATCTTGAGTTTGATCATTGTTCTTAAATTCGATTTAAAACCATAAATATATTGCGCAGTGACTAAAAAAAAAAAAAAAAAAAAAAAAAAAAAAAAAAAAAAAAAATATTTTTTTTTTTTTTTTTTTTTTTTTTTTTTTTTTTTTTTTTTTTTTTTTTTTTTTTTTTTTTTTTTTTTTAGGGTCGAAGGTGGTGAACTCGTGACCTGATCTGGCTTAAATGCGAACCTGACCCTAAAAGCCCACTCTGCAAAATTTGAGGAATTTCCATTGAATTTTAAAGAACCTAGAAGTATTAAGGCCAGACAAAGACGATCCCACTACATATTAATCGATAGATTACCATTACCTATTGCAGAGTCCATAATCAGAAAAAATGAAATATAATGGAGTAGAGCAGTCACAGTACAAAAATAAATAAACAAAGGAAGGGGTTAGAATGGAACGGTTTAAAATTTACACGTTCTGAATCGTAGGTTTTTTTTCTAAACAGGATTAATTTAATGTGATAAAAATACACAGAACATCGTAGGAGAGGTACGTTTAATGCTGAGAACAATTAGCCTCTCATTTGAATTAGTTAAAGACTGATATTTAAATGAGAAATTGATCCAAATGAATTAATTAAAAAGCTACACATTTTAGTCAAATCTACCTTAGTTGGGTTTTACGCGACAATTTACTGCATAATATGTTATTGGCTTAGGTTTGCATCAAACGTCTCCGTGCGATCCACTTCTCCCTTTGAATTTGAGGACGCGGTGCACCACGTCGCCTGTGATACAAACGTACTGCTCGTTGTAGCACAGCGTACGGGATTGAAAAATGCTATTAAGTTCGCCGGCTGTTGGCACGGTCTGCCGCGTCAGCAGTGTTGAACCTAACTCGCTGATGGATTACAAATTGCGCCGCTGCGCTGGCCTCTGCCGGACCATTGCCTCTCTCACGCGGCTGCGCTCGCAATCGGGCCAGCGTTGCCGTGTCGAATGCGTTAATGTCCGCATTACCAGTTACGCGCTGCTACCAAGTCACCTCGGACAATGTTGACTCTTTTTGTTAAATAATTTGCTCTTTTACATACGGGTGACCTTTGAAAAGTATTTCGGGTTTAATCACTTCATACATTAATGAATACATGTACTGTATACCCAATTCGTTGAACAGTAATGTAACAACATACTTCAGCTTCTTATACAACTTCGTGCATTTAGACAGCCATAGTCTTTGTTGGATGCGAAGTGTTCGCAACATTATTTTTAACGGTTTTCTAATTTACTTCAGCGCTACTACAACCGGAGCCACTGACGACTCTCTCCGCCATCCTGAGGAAAGAAACCCGGTCGTAAATGAAACATTATCATCTAATATGCAGATGTTCTGGCACGAAAACTAAAAACTAAGAGGGTGAAGAGTATCTTCACAGGTCCATAACTCAGCCGCACTCTCGTTACAAACATTCGTGGTACGAGTAACATGGGGTGTGCAACACCAACATAGCCAACATTGAATAATTACTAAACAAATATACTACTAAACTTTATCCCAATGAGTGTAACACACATTACTCTCCATAATTCAGACAATATGATACTGGCTGGCTTCTTTTTTGAAATGTCGTTCTTTTCCAATAATCATGGTGAATTGGTAGTTAAACACAGAAATTAATATTTCTACCTCGGATAGAACTATTAACAGTATTTTTTAGAAAAATATTACTACACGTAAGGCAATAATTAGACGGTTAGAGTTACACGAGGCATCAGACAATTGTAAATAATGCTGAAATAGCCATATACATTTGAATAAAACAATTTTCTATTAAGTACTATATACTGACATAGCTGAAAAAAATAATTAGTATGCAAAAATGATGGAAAGGTCTCATTGGCAATATTTACACATGAAGATTTTTTAAAAAAAAAAAAAAAAAAAAAATCGTGATTCATTTTTATGTGCCTTATTTATTTTGATATCGTTTATGAATCATCGACACTATGTAACATATTTGTAGCGAAGTTGTATCTGTACATAAATTTTATTTCAGAATGAGTTATTGATTACAGAAACATCAAAACCGTAAAATTCGCAATTTTGTCTTTCTGTATTTATTTCCGTCTGTCTGCGCACCACGTAAAACATGAACGAAACTACCAAGTGATAATTTATATCATTAGTTGTGACATAGGATACTTACTATCCGGATAAATTAAATTCCTGTGGTTACGACCTGGTGACAGAGTTTCGACTTCCATGGTTTCCCAAATGACTCCAGGTAAATGCCGGGATGCTTCCTTCATAAAGTTCATGGCCGAATGCCTTTCCATTCCTTGCCCCCCATCCTTTCTCGTCTCTAAAGACCTCGCTGTTAAAAGACACTAAGCAGTTAAAAAAAAGTTTCAACTTGCCAAGAATTCTGCCTCTGTCGTGGCTGTTTAGCCAGGTTATTAACATACACTCGAATGGCAAAAGCTACGTGATAGAAATATGAAAATATCCGGTAGCAACTGGGAAGAAACGTTTAAAAGTGTCGTTCAGTGTCGGCGTTTTCATTTGTATTATCGTGAATCGTGTGAAAGGTTTTCTGACATGATTGTGGCCACACGATATTAATTAACTTTTAACCCCGAATGGTAGACGCATGGGGCTTTCAATTTCGGCAATTATTCACAAATCCAACAGTCCTCGATCCTCTGTGCTAAGAGTGTGCCCGGATATAGGACAAGGCAGCTGAAGACCGATGCAGATGCCTCTACGAATAAGACGAATTCGGCTTTAGCGCCTCTCCTGGGATCGTGCACAAATCGGTTTGCTACTAGATGGCTGGGAATGTGCATTGCCAACAATTGGTTTCAGGAACTTTCTGAAAAATTTCATTGAATTATTTGGCCACGTAGACCTCAAGAAAATCGGACTACCTCCTAATATCGTGTGGGACCTTCAACAATTCGTTGGAAGTCCTTCGAATAAATAATCAGTCATGCTTACTCTACAGTCGTCCATAATAGCGAAACGAAATGACACTATGATCATGTCCCTGATATGTCTCGCAATGTACGTGACAAAATCGTTTGCTGGAACTGTACAGAATGTTCTACAAACCAATTGTGAATGATTTTTGTCCGATGAAATTGCGCATTGTCGTCCAGGAACAGGTCATTGTTCTTTGAACACACGAAGGTATTAATGGCTACAAATGGTCTAAATGTAGAGCAACATTAGAATTCCCAGTCAATGGTTGGTTCAGTTTAACCTGAGTCCCAGTCCATTTCATTTAAACACAGCTCATACCTGGATTGAGCCTCGAGCAGTTCGCAGAGTGTCCTCCTGACAACCTAGCTGCATGGCCTCGCCACACTCGATCCCTACCATCAGCTCCTACCAACCCGAATAATATCTCATCGCGTAACTTTTTTCAAACCAAGTCCGATATGTGCACGAACCCAGAGAGGCGCTGCAGTCGATGACGTTTCGTCAGGAGAATCGTTGGCGTTGCCATATCGCATCAGTGTCAAGTTTTACTGCACTGTCCGCACGGACACGTCTGTCGTACATACCACATTGAGTGCTAGTGGTCTTCGACGTAGTGTTGCGTCTATTAACAGTGACGTCGCTGGTCATGTTCATTGTGAAGACGGGACTGCGCTCTCCAAGGCGGCAGGTAATGTCGGAAATTACATTTTGGCAACACGAACTTGACTTTGAGCAATGTCGAATTCTTGAACAATCTGAAATGGAATGCGCCAAGGGTCTAGCGCCAGCTACCATTCCTCGTTCAAAGTCTGTTAATTCATATAGTGCCACCATGATCACATCTGAAATACTTTCAAATGATTCACGAGAGTCGCACGTCTCATTTATGTTTCTTTCGCGGTCTCACCACCATCTGGATATTTGCATTTATATGCTATATTAAATACATATAAATACAATCAGAAATGTTCAGTCAGTGTTTATTTACAGCTCAAGGAGAAGACAGGAAAGAAATATGACTTGTCATAAAGATCCGAACCATACACGTCAGTTAACGGATCGGATACATTTACCTCGATTAGTAACATCATTGTTTAAAGAATCAGTATAATAAATTTTGGAATCTTTTGATGTATGTGCACGTCTCAAACAAAAACTACGAAATGGAGTTCAGTGAAATTGTTCTTGGTGATTGCTTAACTGATCAGTTAACATATAGTATACGTTTAATTCCGTTTGGTTCCATGCTTGGTAAATGATTTAGAGGCCAAAGCCATAAATATTGACATTTTTGCATCTATGTACTCGAATGAAGCAAAAACCAACAATTTCAACAAGACCGTTTATAATGTTAACTTATGTCACGTTGGTGACAGCTTTCATTATGTTTGGACGTAGCACATGCTAATTTAATTATTCCGTAACAAAATCTCTCAGTTTAATGTATAAAGAAGATCATTAAATAAGAGCAGTGCCATCACTGGCAGAAACATAGGTACCATAGTAATTTAAATCTATGTACCTTGGTAAATTATTTTGATCCTGCTTAAAATTTCATGTATTCATATTCGACACTAGATCATTAAATCACACCAACTGATAAGTAATTAATGGTACAAAATCGACATATGTAATTATTTTTTTTTTGTATTTTCGAATCCCATAACATTGATGTTTTTCCCTGATATTGATTCATCACAAAATTCGTGCCAAATTTTAATAATTAGATATACGATTCGAAGAAAAAGCTACCAAGGGCTTATCTGTTAACAGGCTCTGTTAGTTCTATCACAAAGATTAAATAAAGCACGTTTCAAAAATCTCTGTTCAGAGAGCTGTCACAGAGAGGCTTTTTGACACCACCAAACGGAAAAAAAATGTAACTATCTCTCGAAGAAAGACTTTATTTGGGGCAGCGTGAAAGATCATAATCGATGAAGAGATACTTTAAGTGCAGTCCACATTACAGAAATCATTGCAGCTTTCTAGCACTATGTATCTCTAGTCCGTACCACAACGCTGGTAGTTACACAAATACAATCTGTCTACTGGCAATATTTATCCTTTGAAATAGAAGTCGACGACATCGACAATATTAGTAACTTTTCAGAAATAAAGAAGGATGTTTTTCTTACTACACATTAAAAAAAATTCACAGTCTACTACTGTAATAATGGCAGACACAGTATTGTTATTGCTTTAAAATCTGCATGAAAGTTATGTAGCGTGTTGTGCATTGTTATTTTTCTAACGGTTTAGATATTAAAATCCATTCAGACCTCTGACAACAGGGTGACAATCGATCATTTTTAGTAATTAGTTTTTAGTATTGTTTACAGCTTGACTATGTCGAAGCTATTAGGGCCTGAAGAGATTTGGAGACAACGAATTAACAGAAATCGCTCATCCGTTTCATGAAGAATTACGCCGGCACTCGCCTGGAATAATTGCGGGAAATCGAAACCAGAACGTGTTAAATGTTACGGCTCATGAATTAAAGCCATCTTTGAAGTCATTGAGTGTCTATGAGGTATCTACCTGACCTTTGAATCAATAAAGTATTTTTGTTTCTAACGTTTATCCAGCATTGCAGGGTCAGTTTTACTAGACATCTCCGATTTATGCAGATATTGTTCTTCTTCATATGAGGCATTCAGTGTTCTCATACCCTCCCGCAGGATATATAGCAAGCGCTTTCTGGATGGTCCACGTGGTCTTCATTCGTCAGGACTTACAGTAAGTGCAGTTCTTGCAACTGAAGAGTTGTTGATGCGCAGTACAGGTAACTAAGACGTGGAAATTCCTATGTCGATTTCGTTAAAACTTTTCTTATCTCGTAATGTTATAATAGACCCAAGAATACCTGTAAGGTTTAAAGGGATGTTATCTCGACGCTATTTCAAAACAGTATGTTAAATGGTAGTACAAATTAAACTGCAATAAGTACAAGGAAGTTAGCACGATGAATAAAGTGATACCACTTAGTCATGAGTACACAGTTGTTGCAATGACAGAAATAATTAACTCGGTGATTAGTTTCACTGAACGTTTTATTCAATAACAATGATGAATCGCCAATACGTGGGAACATCTTTTTCATATTATAGCAAGGCACGTATTATTTTGAAACATTACATAGGTGTCAGACAATAAGACAAACTTAGGTCGACCGATAGCCTATGCTTCTTGTGCAGCATTTTCGAAACTCACTCAATGAAATATCTGTAAATTGACAAAGGTTGGCTGTCAATTGGCTTGCAGTGAGGTTACGACTTGAACTGGGGAACGTCAAACAAACATGGTAACTGTTTGCAAATCGTTATAAAAAAATATAAAAAAAATTCTAATACACTCAAAATTGGAACGTAGTATTCTAAAATATTAATGCAAATAATTTAAAGGTTTGAAACCTGAGTTGAACGTATTAAACAATTTGTAATGCTTAAAAGAGATTAAAAAAGTGGCAGTCAATGCTGGCGCATTCAATAATATCTTTGAATGAAATATTTAATATAAAAAGCACTTAAAAATACTACAGTTATCCAAGTAAACTTTGTGTTTTACATCACAGTCTAATCAGATAGTTTTAGATCTACATCGCATAATATTTTGTTAACTTCAACAAACAAAATAATTTACCTTATAAGCATGAAATTAATCGATTGAGAATTCCGTTACACTCTGTGGATTCTGTATGTTCCCAAATGCTGTGCTCAATAAGTCATAATACCGTTTGTGATTTTCTCAAACATACCAACATCAACTTTGTGTTGGTTTATTGTATAACTGCTTTCTGATAGACGAATATTTTTCCCCGTGGATTAGAGGACTCTTTATATTCGCTATTTGTCCTCCAGTCAATTGGTTACTCTTAAATTTTTTTGACATAATTCTTATCACACCCTCTCTCATAATGTCTGTAACAGTGGCTCCTTTGGCACCATCGTATTTCAACTGTAGCACTGGATAGTTCTTGAAGACCTCGATGGCTTTACGCCTCGTCGACGTCGAGGTCATTAGAGGCGGGATGGGATCATGCAAGGAACGGGAAGGAATTCGGCCATGACTTTTCAAGGAAGCACCCCGGCATTCGCCTGGAGTGATTTGGGGGAAACCATGGAAAACCCAAATCTGGATGCGCCCGGACGGGGATTTGAGCCGCCGTCCTCCAGAATTCGAGCCCAGGGCGTTAACCACTCACCCACCACGCTCGGTGACAGTGCGTAAAAGCTAAGTAAATATTTATTGAGACTGAAACAATTTATTTGAACTGATTCTATCATTAGTCTGTCTTCAAGATATTGACTAAATTGCCGTATATGCTGTTGTTTTAGTGGTTCATCAGCGTTATTTCGGTATCATGTACATCGAACAGTTTTTTTACAAGTGTTGAGCTAGTTATGTAATCCGGACTGTAACTCAAATTCTACCTCCAAAACCACTATGCCTCCTGATTTTTGTATAAGAACATTACATTTGACCAGTGAAATGTTCTTTTGTTACTATGGTAAGTACTGAAAAGAAACTGATGAAAAGTGACTTTGGACTTACTCAACGTAATACGATCATCAGTATACAAGAAAATGGTGTTTTGTGACCGCTTAATCCAGTTAATTGCAACAGAGGCTTCACACAAAGCAAGAACTCGGGTCTTAGGACGTGTGGAATGGAACCTCCTGTTTACGCAATTTTCTTTATTTCCTCGCTGCAGTTCGTTGTTGTTTATTACACAGACGAGCTGTAACCAGAGAGGTGGTGAGTATTAGTGAGGATATTTTTGGTGAAGCTATGTTTTTACTTGGGCGGTATTTATGGTGCGCCGGGAGTTTTTCCCTCATTGGAGCGTGTGCCAGGTCTTGCCCGGGGGATGATCTTGGTGGTGGCTGGCGAGGCACTCGAAATAAAAGCGGGCTTTGGGTGCTCGGTAATCCGGCGAGCGTCAACGCCCACTGGTCCGGGCCGCCATTGTGTCCGCAAGCGGATCAGAAACAAAGAACACCACCACTCTCGCCAAAGATTACACACGCTCACGTACAAGCAGGGGCTTGCCAGCAGACTGCCCACTAGGCGGCTCACATAATCAACCACAAAATACAAAAAAGTATTGCGATTTATTTATATTTATTTTCAAATCGGATTAGAATTGGTATGTTTTACTTTTTAATGAAATCGAATTTGATCTACTCCTATATTTTGCTCCGTTTACCGCAGAAGCATCACAAACAAAAGAGACAGTGGTATCTTGTGGTTAGCTCACCAGTAAGCTGACTGATAAAATTAGGCATCCGTGATCGTTTTTGTTCAGCAATTGCGGCCAACAACGTTTATTTTTATAATAAGAAGATGGTAGTTCGCTTTCGTATTAAACTAGACGACCCGTGTAAAAACTTCACGAATAAACTGCTATGAATAGAGAACGGGAATACAGTTATGCTGAACGAAAGACACACAGTATGTTGATATCATTGTGATACTGATTTTGCTGATATCTAGCGGTAACATTTACATAGTATGATAACAATTACAAAGAAATTATTCAACAAAAGACAAATGTTTTCTTAACAGAAAGAAAAATCCGGAAAACACTTCACTCTAGAAGACACAAACAGTTTACCGGTATCTTTGTGATATGCGGTCACGCTACATACCGGTAACGCGATCTATCCTAGTTGTCTCATACCTGTGCCGTAGATATTTAATACTTTTGCCCTTTATGGGTTGACTTCCGAAAAAATTCCTAATTTTATGATGTTATAGAAGCAGAGATCCCATTTATTGATTCTGATTAGGTATGAAGGGAGATGAATAGCTCATCACAAAAAAAACTTTCACCAAACGATGATTCTTTTGTCCTTTAAGTTCCGAATTACGAAAAATTCGTTTCTTCCAAATGATACCACATTTACCGATTTGTGTTAGGTATGAACGAAGATAAATGGTTCGTCATAAAAGTATACTTTTTAGAAACAATACATATGATTATGGAGGTATGTACTGTAAAAAGAATTGGTTGTTTGGTTGTTCTAAGGGGTTTGAATGAAACTGAAATATGCATGACGTGGTTAATTCAATGTTATGCCATTGAGAGTGTACTTATAGATACGGAGGAAAATGCCCTATTTACACAGTTCAATTCTTATCTGTTTTCGTTTATTGTTAATACGTAGTGATACCATATCTTAATACAGTATATCAACATAACAAGTAGCTTCGGCATTAAAGTAGTTGCATAGTGATGGAGATTGATGGGTGAACACCAATGTTTCACTGTGAATTGCTTCTGAATATCGTCCTGGAGATGTTTTACGTTTGTGTCATATTAAGTTTTTCACTAGCTTCTGCCCACAGTTTCGTCTGAGTTGACCAAATTGCGTCGGAGATTTATTTAAGCTGTTATTAGGTCCTAGCAGTAACAAACCTAGATAATACTCGCTGACAGTTGCCTAACAAAAGAAAAATTCTGGACTAATATTATCTAAAACGTTTTATCCCTAACACGTAGTTTCTTTTCTCGTGAATTCATCGGAGACTGTGAAAGGGGTGAGTTAATTATGTTTCCGCGTATTTTAACGTATTGCTCTTTCAAAACCTGAAGAAATAAAAACTAAAACTATCCAAAAATACTCATAAATTAGATGAACAAATACAAAGAGCAAATCGAATATCATGAAAATGTCAACTGTCAAAGAGAAATTGTGCTTGCGGTGTTAGCACACACTTTAAAATTCTTTGTGTGTCTGAGTTGAACGGTTGACTCACATACATTTAATTTCTTCTTTATGAGATAGTAATAGAGTCTTTGTGTTCACTCTTCATCTGTTTCATTTACTCATTGTTGTCGCATTCCAGTATTAGTACACTCTCCAAAATTATTTGCCTCTCTGTGTTAAATGATTAATTCACACAGCTTGATTTGCCTTTGTTTTCACTGTCGAGAGAGATGGCTGCTTCCCATACAACTTCTGATGTTATATTAATGTAGTCTTTGACTTCATTCTTGTTTTATTTCACTTGCTCACTGCGTTCGCAATCTATTTTATCACACAAATATTAATTAATCATTTTCGACTGAACTATTAAATCCATCTGCTGAAACATGTTTGAATTTGTTCTTCTTGTGTTTTATTTTCTCTTTGTGTTCGGATTCAAGACTAGTACAGCCCTTAATTTTGTCCGTCTTTTATTTCTTACTGATCACACGAATATTCATTTGTCGTTTTCTACGAAAGTATAAGATTCAATACGGGATCATATGTACAGTACATTCAACTGCTTACCTTTCTATAGTCAACAAAAGTATTCCGTTTTATATACGTATGGGAAAAAAGATAAGCCATGAAAACACTAATAACATATGTTAAAGTTTTTGTTCTTAATTTTATCTGTGGCAAATTTTACTTAAGTCTTCTACACACCTGATTTGTACAATTTATACAGTTTCTTAAAAATGTACCTTATGAATAGCACGTACAGTTCTTTTTGCTGTTAAAGCTCCGTAAGTGAAATACCTAAAACGACATTTATATGTTTTAAACGAACTGAATTATATTGCAATCTTAACGATGAACTGAAAAATATAGCTTTTATGCCGACAGCATCCAGCTACGAAACACATATCACCAATTTTTAATCATAATATTTTGAACTGGTTATAGATTTTGGTATCCTAGGTACAAAATATTCTGAATAAATGAATGATATTTAGATATCAGTTATTAGATAACTTAAATAATTTTAATGCCCACATCCATTATTTTTTTGAAAGTTTCATACCAAGATTCCCAGTTTAATAAAAACGTATACTTAGGACAGAGAATAAATTCGTGTTGAGCATGCGTATGGCGGAAGGTAAATTGCTGGATACAATATGGTTTGTTGTAGTGTTGCTATAAGGAAATGATCGAGGTAAAAATCATGTTCAGTTTTCAACTTTACGCGAAGTATATTCTACTATTTGAAATATAATGAAATTTTATTTTATATTAATAACCTAGTAGATTATTCTTAAACGGAACGGGTATGTTATAAATTAACTTAATTGTTCAACATCTAATAAGCTCAAAAAATTTATTAGTTATATTTAACTGCATAAATTTCACATCGATAAATTCATTATTACGATTTAGGCCAAACAGGGACAGCGAATGTGCATGAGAACAACTGTTTCAAGCTTTATTATTAAATTATACCAAACTGAGATTTTATTTTCAAAGCTTATTTCATCGCTTTTAAATCCATATACGGAATATTTTTCCAAGGTTCCTCAGAATAAATCATGTGCGAAAATTCACTTCACTACTTTACTGCAGGAGTTTTCATCACACGTTACAAAGAAAGGGAAGCCACTAACATCTGTTCTTAGTTACACGTCACAGCGGGCGGGATAATTGCACTTTAAACATTATATCCACCGAACCTTAAATGGTGGGAAGGAGCATCTTTTATTACATCCACAAGTTATGCGCAGTTATAAAATGTTTAATGCTCGGAATTCTCATTTAATACGAGAAATGCAGTGGTCGTAATGTGTAACAGTCGCAATCTGCACCGAGTTTAAAATGCCATCTTTCTAGGGCCATTTTCCCCTTAATGGGCGAATGTAAAAGATCCAGATGCGTGGCTTCAGCGGGGCTACACATGGCTCCGATTGTCCCCCGGCGAATATTAATGGCGCCCGCTATCTGCAGCACCCTCCGACAGAATGTCGGCGTTTGGCGGAATGATCTGATGTGGTTTTCCTAAATCGGCTGTGTTCTTGGCATGCCTAACTAAACAAAGATGAAAACCGTAGTTCCACTCCATGTTTCTCTCAAAACGTAAGCACGTGAAGTGGAAAATATTCACCTTCCGTGAAACAGTTTAGCTAGGAATCTGGAATTGTTGCATTGATTACGTAATAATGTCTCTTGTGTCTGTAATTGTCAATTTGGCAAAAGTTTCTCTGCTATTATTAGAACTAAACAGAATGAAGCAATGAACAGAAAAAGTATGCAATCAGCTTAGAAGAAAGTGCTCCTGTTATAGATATTCATTTTTAATATACTGTAATTAGGTATAAGAATTGAGAATTTTGGTCAGAGTTACCGTTACATCAACAACCAATATAAACTACACGAAAAGTTCTCAATATTACCAAGTATTTGAAGATAAATTGCTTTATATAATATATACTATATGCTGTTCATTTTGACAGCAATTGTTCATAAAAAAACATTAATGTTTCATTGATTTCCCTCATCAAACGAGTGATTATTTTCTACTTTCTTTGCTAAGAGACTGTTCACACGTAATTTGAAATCAAGCTGGTGATAGTCATAATCATATTATAAAGCAGTGCAAACAATGGCTTCTTCCACGACTTTGTCTGTTATCTCTATCGAAGTAGATTTCTAACAGAAACAACTATTTGCTGGCATGGCAGAAAAAGAAAACACGATTGTTTACAACCATTATGAACTTACCGAAATTGTAACTTGTAGAAAGGGTATCTTGTGGACAAATCTTAAACAATTATTGAGCTGTGTAGGCTTGAATAGAATCGCGGCGTTCCCGAGAGGCATTCACAAGTACAAGCATTACCCACGGCGACAGGATAAAGGGGTGCGCCGGAGAACACTTCCTGTCACCTTGGGGTGGGCAGTCAACAAGAGGCCACGCCACCTGAATACTCTCTCACCCCACGAGGGTTGCCGAATATTTCCGATCTCTATGATATACACGCGGAACGAATAAGATATCAGGGATATTACGTGACATCAGGTGGCCAAACTCAAGATCCAGTCTTAGTGAGAACATAATTTAAAATTCTGGGAATTTTCTGTTAAATGTGATCTTTGAGACTGCAAGGACGAAGTCAAAGTTTTCCTCGGAGATGAAAGAGCGATGAGTTTCATTTTCTGTTGCGGACTTCGAAAGTTGGCTTTTCTCGCTAACTGATGCAGTCCGACTCCTGGTGTCGGAAATCTGACGCTGCCGGCTTGCGTAGGAGGTGATTGTTGGAGCAGCTTCCGCACGTCGACACAGTCAGTAATGCGATGATGCGCATTACCAGATGGGGCGTGACTGTAGCCTCCTTCTAAGACAGAGCTCCCGTACTGTGGGTCATCTTAGATTACCGCAGACATCAGACGCAGAACTACAATGATAAACTGTTACGACCGAGTCATCTGAATGTGCATTCTGAAATTCAACCCTAAAGCGTCTTTGACAGGATAGATACATGTTCTAACTTATAGCTGGAAACCCCCTGAGGTAATGGCGTAATTTTCCAGAACTAATTATTTTCGAATGGCATATTGTTCATTCGTGGCGCCCTAATTTATTGAAATGTAAAGTCACTGTATTATGATAGCTATGTCTAAGGTCATCATAACTTGTATCATACATTGTTTCCAAGTATCATTCTTTCTTGCATATTAATTCTGAGATGGATTTAAAAGTAAATCACAATTGTTTGCTTGCTCATGACGGCTAATTGTACCTCTGTGTTAATAATTAGGGTAAATTCGCTCAGACTTGTAATCGCCAATGACACTAAATAAATGTCATATTGTGACAGTTTTCCTGTATTCCAAATAACATCGAGATTCTTTCAAAATTCATATTTCCACTCCTTCGTAAAATTTAAATCCCCTTTATTAATGAAAAAGATAAATTTGTGAATGATAACTACAACGTATTCGTCCACAAGGAACCCCCACTTCAAGCTGAAAGTTAACATAAAGAAATATTGTTGTTAGAGAGCTTGGTGGGTGAGCGGTTAACGCTCTGGGCTCGCATTCGAGAGGACGCCTGTTCGAATCCCAGTCGGGCATCCAGATTTAGGTTTTCTATGTTTTCCCAAAATCACTGCAGGCGAAAGCCGAGATACTTCCTTCAAAAGCCCATGGCCGAATTCCTTCCCGTTCCTTGTACCCATTCCTATCCCGCCTCTAATGACCTCGTAAAGCCGTAATTAAAAAATACTGTTATTTTGCTCCAGTTTTTATTTGAACCGAATAGCTTATTAAAACACTTATACCAAGACTGCCCAACTAATTTTGGAGATGGGTCATACAGTTTCCATTCTATGTTAGCCTGTGAGCCTCATAATACTTGCCTATGGTTAGAATAGATATTTAAATATAACAAAGATATATAGTAAGTAATATATTTTGATTTCAATAAATAAGTAAAAATCATCAATAAGATCTTTGTAGAGGTTTCTTTAATTATAATGAAGATGTAAAAAACATAAATGAGTCCTTGCAGAGTCTTTTAAGCTAGGATATTCAAGACCGCAGTTGTTGGCGGGCAAATTCCAATGCGCTGAGCAGCCTTGATTTATACAGCGGTTCTTTGACTTACTGATGTTGTTTGGCTTCTTCCTGATGCATTTTTAGTTATAGTAATAATTGATTCTTGAATACATTGCCAAATTTTTGGATATACTGTTTGCATTCCGCTTCTTGTTCTGGTTCTAGAAAGTTTTTATGTCTAACGTTTCTGCATTGGTCGCCAGGCATTTTCCAACTGCTTTTTACTGGTACGTTTGCGCGAAATGGTGCTCGCAGTTTGTTTGTCGCAAGAAGTTTTTTATTTGTTTGGTCACGAGTTTGTTGATAGTGATAATTATTAATTTGCGACTCATAATGACGCACAATAAACCAAGTTTTTAGACAGATGGTTTGTCCAAAATTATCAGTAAAAAGCAAGTAAAACAATATTTTGTGAGAGGAAGCATAAATTTTTATTTATGTATTCTGCTAAAATCATGAAAAACTGAGTAGGAGGTTATAAGAACATATTGGAAATTAGATGGAATAGAGAAAACTAATAAATTTCGATACAGAATTGTCACTGTAGATACAAACTTGAGAGCTGAAATGAGATGACAGCTAATATTTTAATAAACAACTGCATTTTTTAAAATTTTTAATTTAGAAAACAGTTCAGATTTAGGTTAAAGTGTTCGAAGAAGATGTTACAGTATCGTTTAACTACGGAATTCTGTCTGATTTTTCTTATTATTAATAATTACTCGAATCTTGATTCTCTTACAAAGTGATCGACAAAAGAAAAATCAGTATAACCGAGTGGCAAAAAGGATATTCCATACAACCCACATATGCAGTTGTTCCATCCAGGATAAGCTTTGAACCATTGACCTTACTCCAGAAAGCAGTAACCGCAAGAGAATCTAAAACCTCTTGTCGTCTTGTCCTTTTTCCGAACGACAAGTAAACCATGAAGCAATATGGTAATACTTGCTGAATATCATTTTAATTCTTTAAAAAGTCATCCTTCCTTGACACCTTCTGTCAGACGCGCCTAAGTCATTTATCGATTCATCATAATGTACCGCGCCGTCACACACAGGAGGTTAATTTGTTCTCTCAAAATGTTTTCCTCTCTCTCTCAAGTCGAAGTATCCTCCTTACATTTACCTAGAAGTAAAATGGAACTCAGAAAATTTTTATTTCTCTTACGTTGAAATTGGAAATGGTGTATTTACATCGTGTTTGAACCGTCGTGACACTGAGTTTGGGACGGTACGTACATATTTTGTAGGACTTGCTGATATCTTAGCTGTTTGAGTGCGGTAGGATTTTCATGAATTGGTACTGTTACTGAAATTAGTGGAAGAGTGTACGAAAGAAGGAATGGACCATGACTGTGATAGAGAGTTGGTGGGAAGGAAAGAAGAACGTGGAGAAGATTGTGCAGTACTTGGAAGCAGCTGTTGTTGTTGTTATCGATGATGATGATGATGATTACTGAAATTACATTAGTATTGTGAATACTGCCTGAACTAATTGGTTACTCACAAGCTTATGTAGTACAATGTAATTACTTTCATACGATGCATCATCAGGTTCATGGAAATCGTAATTTGCAATCTGATCTAAACTAGTGCATCAATTCAGTGTTATAACTTCATTCCATCAACACTCACTACTTATGATGCCATGCAGCTCATTACATTGTATTGAGTAGTCTCATAACAAAAACCACTCACAAAGTCGTTAACGATGTGTCTGCCTCTCTCCATTCGTCCCCCCCTTTCTTTTACTTAAATTTACGAGCAAATTACTTTAAAAATCTGAGAAAATTCATTTCGAAGTAAATAATGTACTTTCAACGTATAACATACGATGAAAAGAGTTTTTTTTTGTAGGACTCATTATTCTGTAATCAGCAAACATAATTTTGAAGTCCATAAAATAAACACTGAGTCTGATATATTGTTCTTTTATCCAAATTAAGGCACAGCAAAGAAACACAAACAAACATTTATTAAACTGATTTGTATTAAGTATTTCATGTGTAAAACGTTTCTGTCTCTTTACTTTTAAATTTGTTCAAAGGGCAGTAGAAAACGTGAATATCTGCAGATTTTTGGTCAAGGGAGTTATTTTACGTCATGATGGTCGTGAATTTCGCCGAATATGAGGCTTCCGTCACCTTGGTAAACATAGAATTTATTCTTCAGCAGCTTAGTTTGTCGAGAAATTGAAATATATAGCTTTATCAAATAACCAGATAAGAAAGGTTAGGTGTTTTTCTTTTTTTTTTTTTTTTTTTTTTTTTTTTTTTTTGCTGTCGTTACTCTTTAGACTGGTTTGATGAAGTCCTCCATCCCTTCCTATCATGTGCTAACCTCTTCATTTCTACATATTGTGGTGTGACAGAGTCACCCACAACGAATAATTAAATAATTAATTATTATTCAGATTTTTTTGTAATATTCAGATTTCATTATGATATTCAATTATGTAGATCAAAATATGGTAGATAGTAGAAATATTGCATAGGTAATAATTGTATATTCAACCCAGGCAGCCGAAGTCATTATTATTATAATTTAATTTCTGTAAAGCTCAGTGTTCAGTAACATTTAGTTTGGGAAGCTGAGAGCTGCCATTTTAACGGTCTGGGGCCAGACAAAGTCGTTGAGGCTTCGCGACAGCGAGACGCCTACCCCCGAACAATGCAGGCACGCGCTGGAAAACCCGTTAGGGACAGTGAACTGACTCCCTCCCTCTAGCGTTGGCGCGAGACCACGAAAAGTGCGCGAATGGCGATAGCGTATGGAAGGGCGCGATAAAAACACGTGACGACGGACTTGTTTCAATGCACCAATCGTGAAAGTCATAAGGGTCCACAGTACTAATTCTAGGGAGTTTGTTACATGTGGAGAGACGACTTTCCGAGGAAGAAGGAAGAAGCAAGAAGCCATCTTAAGCGGGACTTGCAGTCCGGACCGAGAACCGAGCAGACGTGTTGAAGCCGACACGCTCACATCCAGCCATGAGTGACTGGGTCCGGTCACATTGACTTGTACTTTCTTGCTCAGGAGAGCGGGAAATTATATGGCAAGCCTGCCATAGCCTGAGAGTTATTGTGGAACGTGGCGAAACCACCATCCTGGTTTCGCAGCTGTTGTGGCATTATCTGCTGCACATTTCTTCACGTCGACGGATGGTAAAGTAACGAAGCATTCGGTCACATTCCAGTGGGTTTTTGATAGACTTGTGAACCCTTAAGCGGCCCTGAGACGAACTCTCTTACCGTCCTAAATAAATCACTGAGCTAGCTGATTTCATGATTAATTTCAATTTGAGCACCTTGCAGGTTTGTGTTAAATTCAAGACAGTGCGCCTTGTTTGTTTTAAACTGGCGCCCATGGGTTTTCCCCTTTCATTGTGAACGTTAACATCAATATGATGGCCTGTGTTGCCGTTTTGATAATATGTTCATTTGTTCTTTGTCGAAATAGTTAATTCAATTTTTTATGTTTTCTTTTACCTATGAATGTAACTGTCGGGTATAGCTTGTTTCCTTTGAAATATGATTAACGTAAAGTTAAATCTTACCTGGCATTGTATCATCCTTAAGACCCAATAAATCAAATTTTATTTCTGGTGTAAAGTACATGGTTCTAGTTCACCTTGTAGCAACCATTAGATTAAAACCATTTTAATATTTCGATTCCATGTTAAAGTATAAAGGTGAGAAGGTAAGGTTGGTCAAGGTGGAGATCTCCGGCATTCACCACTCCACTCCACCCTCCCCCGTCAATGTATTTATTACAATATCCCTTACAACCCACATCCTCAATCTCAAATATCTGCTTCATATATTCTAATCTCTATCTTCCTCTACAGTTCTTACCTTCGACTGTTTCCTCCATTAACAAATTAACCAATCCAGCATGTCTCAAAATATGACCTACCAGTCTGCCTCTTCTTCCTGTAAGCTTCTTCCATAAACTTCTTTTCTCACCCATCATTTCCAAAACTCGTTTATTTCTTACTTTGTCCACCTAATTTTCAGCATTCTTCTGTAGCACCACATTTCAAATGCTTCAATTTTCTTTCTTTCCGGTATTCCTAAAGTCCATGTTTCGCTACCGTAAAGTGCTGTACTCCACACATAGAGTTTTAAAAGTTCTTTCTAATTCCTAGATCAATATTTGAAACTAAAAGGTTTCTCTTCTTCATGAAGGCTCTTTTTGCTAGTGCTATTCAGCTTTTAACATCATTCCTGCTTCCGCCATCGGTTGTAATTTTGCTTCGCAAGTAACAGAACTCACTCACTTCTCCTATTGCATGCGATCTTATTTTTATATTTAATCTGCTAGTATTGGTATCATTTCTGCTACATTTCATAACTTTTGTCTTGGTTTGATTTATATTCAGTCCAAAATCCTCCTTCAGTATTTTGTTCATGCCATTCAATAACTTCTCAATATCCTCAGCCCTCTCTGCTAACAACACAATATCATCAGCAAATCTTAGCATACTGATTTTTTCTCCCTGAAAAGTTATGCCACATGAAAATTTTTCTTTGACTTTCTTCATTGCTTCTACTACATACAAGTTGAATATTAACGGGGATAGACTACAACCTTGTCTCACACCCTTTTTAACTGATGCATGTCTCTTGTGATTCTATACTTTTATTACAGCCACTTGATTCTTGTAGAGGTTACCAAAATAAATTGTGAAATAACTTCGTCTGATAATTCATTGGTGTTTGATTTTTTACAATGTATTACTATCCCGTCCCACACCTTCCATTTTATAGGATTGATGCGTATTTTTATGCGAGTAATTGATTAATAATTATCTTGTTAATTTACTAATAATCCGAGGACTCCAGACTTATAATTGTGTTTAAAATTATTAATAATTTAGTTGCAACATATAATAATCGTACCAGCAACTTGTAACGTTGCAATATGTAGACCAACGACATTGAAATACTGCATCATGCAGAATTCAACTTTCACCCTCAATCTCCAACCTGTGAAGACAGTCAACATACTCGATTATTAAAGATAAAGAGAAAAATGAACAGATGCAAATGACCACTGGCGGACGCGGTCTATGATGTTATGCGACGGCTGTCCGGAATCAGACCTGTTCAAACGCTGAGTGTGCGCCTCAACAGCCAAAGTTCAGAGAGTCCTCAGGGGGTCAGGTTACTTCTGAGCCTAAGCCAGCTGATGACGATCTTCCAGAAATGGCCATTGTACACTTCTCATAGGCAAGCAGTGAGCCCCAAAGTCGAAATGACTACTAACGATGAATTAGTTAGAAACAAAAACGTAAATTTTCTTTTCAAAAAGTAGTGAAACCAGTACATAAAATTGAGCTAAAATACCCAAAACTCATTTTAATTGCGAGCAAAAACACTGTTTCATTGCAAAGCCAGATTGAAATACCGATATAGAATTATGCAAGAACCGGGGGTTTAGATTTAATTAAAGAGAAGAAAGTAAAACAAGAACAAATTAAAAAGAATGCGAGGCTACTCTGTATATTAACGTTGGTGTATTGAATTTTTACGGTAGAAAAGATTAGTATAGTAATAGAAAAATTTCAGCTATAATTTTGTTCATACGTTGTCCTGCTAGCTAGTGGGAATGAATAAACAGAATAATTACGTTAACAAAGAATTGGGTGAGAAATTAACGTTGAACATCAGTCTTTAAAAAAGGAAACTAATGTCATCTGGGGAGAAGGAAGAAGGCAATAAGAGAGTTCACAGTATAAAAAAGCACAATACTTTCTGACATATAAATATTTGGGATGTGAGATAAATTGAGGCGATTGGAAGGGAATTCAAAATTAAGCCGATCAACAATTCTCGTACAAAACACGGTTGGAAAATCAGTAAGAAGAGCTTTACTAAAAGAAACCGCATGGTGCTAAACCAAATTTCATAGAAAATGGAAGGTTAATTTCATAATAGAGGAATCATCTGAAAGGAAGAACTATAGGAGATATTTGGGCTGAGTAAGGAAAAATGTGAAGATACGATTGGTAATGGATGTTTGCGTGTGAATTGATTTGCACACATTACAAAAATGACATCTACAACGAACCGATCCCAATGGGCTGAACAGTAATTCTTGATCCTATCATTTGGAGGGTACGTAGGTTCATATCCTCTTACTATCTAGATTGCAATTTTTCATGGTTTCCCAAAATTACTCATGGCGAATGTCCGATGGTTCTTTCAAAAGCTCATGTCTGAATCACTGAGATTTCCTTTGCACACTAACTTCTCTCACCTCTATGGCCTCGACCTCAACGAGGCGTAAAGGAAGAAAAACAAACAAGTATTAAATCAGATTAGTGGACGAACAGAAGAATTCGCCTAACATCTTCTGGTTTGACTGACGATTTATTTGTTTTCCCGTTATTTTGGCGAGTGAAATACTCAAATTATCTCTTATCAGAAAAAGTTGGTTTCAATCTGAAATCTGATTGTAACATTACCGCAACAGAGTTCAGTTTTGTTGATGAACCATCTGTAACTTGCTAAATATTTACTTAGATATCTACCGATAAGAACCGATCTTATCCTTGATGTATGTTAGCGGTTACTGATTCAAGAACAGTACTACTTGTTAATTAATCTGCAACTATGACGTAGTATCAGCTTTGAATTAATTAACATGTACTGTCGTTTCAGCTAGTAAATCTTTACGGGTTTATTTTTGCGACTGAAGTATCGTTTGGTTGATATTTTTGGTTGTAACATAATTTGCTTCCATTCTTCATTCATAATTAGTGTTTCATAAGTTAGATTACGAAGTGTTTAGCTATCAACTGAAATTAAAATCGCAAGGAAATCAGTTAGTGCCAATAGATTTAAATCATTATTTATAAAGCATAATATGGAAATTTTCGGAAAAAAAAAATGAGATTTAGTACGACATAAGAAAGAAATAATTTTCCTATGATCCCCCTGGAATGTAAAATACATAACCCCTTTTGATTCCTAGTGCACAGCACTAGAGTAACAGAGATATCAACAGAATTACTGACAAGATTCGTATACGTAGTAGAAAACATTCTAAATGGATGATCACATCAATTCATAAGATCCGAAACGAAAAAAAAAACATCGTAGTAATCACGGAAAGCGTAAATCTTGTTAGTAAGCGTATATTGCACTTGAGATAGCGTCTATGGTGTTTACCATGATTCACGTCAAGCTGCCCAGTGGCAGACAGCTTGATGCCTGTGGTTAGCGGCAGCCAACTGGCCCTGTAATAGTGGCGACGGCCCTCTAACTACCTGCAGAGCTGACATAATCGCCGCCACAGTCACAGCGGCCAGACGCGCTGCTGATTCCCGAGGGCTCTGCCCAGTCAGACAGTAAGCGAGAAATTGGTATTTCCGATGATTTGTATGTAAATTTTTGTTTTGGGAAGTGTGTTAAAGGCGTTTAAAGGTTAGAAGTTTTTTTTCGTAAAACAAGTGTCATTCGGTATATTTAAAGATGCAACAATATTCATTTGGTTTTAGTTAACATGACACCATATATACTTCAAACATTCCTCGCAATTTATAACTGTAAATGATATATACATATATTTAATTTTATGTTTTTAGATCATTAACTGTGTTAGGTGCAATATTTTAACATAAAATAGTAAATATTGTTACTCTTTAACTCATAGTACAAAAATTTCAGCATTCGCTCACCATACCAATATGTACTGGTACATAAGTCAGCTCTGCTCACCTATCTATTTGCAGTGTCTGCGCACTTTTTCGACAAGTAATCCTAACAGATTTCTTCAATAAGATAACCGCTTATCTCTGGTGCCGCTGCAAGGTGACTGCGGAGTTCTTCTGAGTTCTTGTCGTTCTGTGGTATATGAAATTTTACGCTATTTCGCCGGGATATAGTATATCTCCTTTAATCAAGGTAGCTTTACCTGGTCCTTCGAAGAAATGCCTCTGCTTTCTGAAGGTATTCATCATCTCTGGTCACAGCGCTATCTGCCTCGCTAATCGGCTCTATGAGTCAGATTCCGTTAGAGAAAAAAGCAGAATGAGTCACAATATCCAAATGGTAGAATGGATACTCAGATAACTTATTGTATATTATCAGAGTTCCAGGTCTAGTATGCGTTGATTTAACCGTACACTATTATTAGTCTTCTAGTGAGAAACGTACGTACCAAGTTTCATGAAACTCGTGGCATACATTTCCGGAATTAAGCCAAACCTATACTTACATGCACCCTAGCCAGAAACGGGTGGATTGGAAATGGTTTACCCCTAAATTATTTTTATTTGTTTGATGAGAATCATGTGTACCAAATTTCACTAATTTGCACCAGTCATTTCCGCAATTAAACTAAACGTCGATTAACCAGCACAGTTCGCAGAACGGGATAGGTTGAATGTTGTGTTACGGAATGAAGTTTTCATTATAGTCCAGGCTGCATTTCAAACTAATCACAACATCTGCTAATGTTGCTGCTCGAAAATCGACACATGTAACATACACGTATTAATACGTACCACAAATATAATTCTGTATCTGAAATGTTTCTGTTTGTTCCTGCATCACGCAGAAAATAAAAGTTTCCACAATTTGAAAGCTTGGGATCCGAGTTAAAATCTGACGTATGTCTTAAGACGTTACGACACATTTATTTTATGAATAATCTGGCATAATTTTAAATCTGCCGAATCAATTTTGACTGAGTTATTTTTTTACAGTATCAGATATTAGGTATGCCTCATGATGCTATTTTATCTGGCGCTGGGCCTCAAAATTAAAATCTGTAGCGCACCTTTACAGTTGAATATCAAGTATTCAGGATTATTTTACAAAATTGCTTTTATTGGTAACACGAAGGCTCACTTTCTCGTAGAAAGCAGTTGTTTTGCTTAAGTTAGATTAGTAGTCAGAATCGCAATCGAAATCTGGCCAGAAACTTTTGAGGTTTTCTGGAACATACATACATGCCTTTCGTTTTATAGATATATATTGTAGATGGTTCAAACTTAACAAGAAAATACAAATACTTCCACTGCACTCCTGCTCATGAAAAGTTACGTGCACTGGATGACCAAATGTTTTATTCAGGATTTAGTAGCAACTGCTTTAATCTAAAGGTCAGTAAACTGAATTATCTTTATATTCTTAGTTTTGAACCTCGTTCTGATTAGGTAAAAACCGTGGCGTCTTTTCACTATCTTCTTATGTTAGAAACTCGTCCTTTTTCTCTAGTGTTGCAAAATTCGATATAGAAACGTAATAGCTGTCCCTTTAAAAGTCTAATTCCTGTTCTTCTAATTAGTTTCTTATCCTTGCAACTATACCGCAAGAAAAAATGCTGCTTGAGAAACCGGCCAAAAATTTGGTATGTTAACGATAACTTTTGGGGAAGTGAATATATATTTTTTTTTGCAGAATACATCAAATGCTAATTTGAAGTTGTGGCATCTTCATAAAGAATATACGAAATATGTAAAACAAAAGCATACATGACATTTTTTAAATCTTAGCTATCAGCAGCTGTGTTTAACATTATTTTTTGTCACCTAACAAAAATATAAAAGCAACAACTCATCGTTCAAGAAAATAAGTAACATAAGAACTACAGGCCTCTATTAATTGATTGTTTTTGGTTCGTTTGCAACCTTGTCATGTAACTAAATAGGGGCGTTATTAGGAGTTTTAGCGTCTAGCACAATGTCAGAACTATTGTGAAGTGGAATATTTTGTACAACAGATCGGAAACAGGGTGAATACGCTAGAGACGTGACGAAATTATTGTCCCATCAACGAGAAACTGTAAATACAGGTACAGAGGTAGTCATTTTAGACTTTCAGACTGTGTGTGTTCTCTCGATGTTTTCGTGGAGGTGCTGTCCGGGATTGGTCCTTCAATATTTTTCAGCGAGAGGGTGTCTCACACTCAGTTAAAAACAAAAAGTGCAAGTACTGATAGCTGATCTTCTTCCAATCATATACAGGTATCTCACTGTTAAGGGGGCATTTGATATTTTCAGAAACCAGAGTGTAGGTCGCTGAGAGGTCAAAGTTTGAAAGAGAGAGGAGGTCACCGGACACATTATTCCTAATTTTGTTAGGAAGTATGAGTGGTATTCAGGACGGATTTTAATCTTATTCGCACGCTAGTTTTTCATTTTGTAGGATTGCTGCAATTCAACCGTCGGTACTCGATGTTAAGTATTTTTTTTGATAGCCAGAGAATAACATGAATGAGTGATAGGGCCAGTAATACCATTAAGTAAATACAATGGTCCAGTGATTTCTTATTACAACAATTACTAATGTCTCCAGATTTAGACAGTTTTTTTCGGAAGAATGGTTGCAAAAGTCTTGCGGACATTAGTTCTGATGTGGTTGAGTGAACAATGGTAAGGCTCAGGAAACATTATTTAAAGGGCAACAGTAACAGACACAAT
This sequence comes from Vandiemenella viatica, assembly GCA_031002005.1. Lineage (NCBI taxonomy): Eukaryota > Metazoa > Arthropoda > Insecta > Orthoptera > Morabidae > Vandiemenella > Vandiemenella viatica. The sequence goes on from JARYHS010013630.1 coordinate 295,125,294, forward strand.
GAGGATTGAAAAACTAAAGCGAACATTTAGAAACTAATCACCTGATAAATCATGTTTGGTGGAATCTTATGAGAGAAGCGTAATATTGTGGTTCTATGAGACTAGCGAAAAGAAACTTGTTTTAAAAGTATCAATCATTGAATGCTATTTCTGAGTAAATAGTTCACTTGTTATTTTGAGGTGCTTTGAGGTCTTTTAGCTTCAGCAGTCATTTTTAGACCCTTATTCACTTTGCGCTCACCATGTAAAGCTTGAGTGAGCCATCTAATAACTGATTGATGGTGAAATAATTTAAAAAATATCACAAAAAGTGTTTAAAAGATTGTATATTTATGTAAATTGGTGGGTTTTGAATTGAACTGTGCATTGTGAAGAACGGAGAACAGTTAAAAATCTTCCGATTTGTTTATTCACAAAATTGAGTGACACAATGATAAATCTCAGAGAAAGAATAAACATTTTGACTCTCTGGAAACTAGTGCCACCACTACACTTGATAGCGTCTCCTGAAGCCAATAGCTTTCCAGCTCTGATTGCTACAGGGTGTTTAAAAAATGACCGGTATATTTGAAAAATCAATAAAAACTAAATGGGCAGCAATAGAAATACACCGTTTGTTGCAATATGCTTGGGACAACAGTAAATGTTCAGGCAGACAAACTTTCGAAATTAGTCACAATTTTTAACAAAAGTTGGCTCTTCAGTAAAAAAAATAAAATATAAAGTTCTAAGGAATAAACCATTTTTTCACAGCAAACTTGCAATCTGTGAACAGCACACGCATGCAGCAGAAAGACGACTTACAGAATGGCGAACTCCCAGTCTGCGTTTACTTCTATATCTTTCAAATCTCCTGCAGCGCCATCTGTTGTTGCCAATTGTAACTGATTTCCAAAGTTTGTCTGCCTGAAAATTTACTGTCGTTCCAAGCATATTGCAACAAACGGTTTATTTCTATCGCTGCCCGTTTAGTTTTTTATTGATTTTTCAAATATACCGGTCATTTTTGAAACACCCGGTAGAATCTTATCCACCCAACAGTTTTCCAGCCCAGTCTGCATTCTGCCACAAAATATTCCAACCCTTCTCCTTCGGAATATTAATTACACTGATTACACTCTATTATACTCGCTTCCATATACTAAGGTCATTCACATGGAAAAGATCTACGGAATGCGCCTATTTGCATCATTGTCTCCCGAACATGTCGCGATTATTCCGGTGATAAACCCTATATCAGCGTGACGTAGGCAGCCGACTCTTCACACAGCCCTTAGCCGTAAAAAACCTCGACAGTTGCATAGCCGTGCGGTCGCCAGGCCTTGTACGCTCGTATGAGTGCCGCACTAGAGCACACAAACAGGCTGGGTCTCTTACAAGTGTTTAGGCTCATGTAACTAACCTTAAATCATAGATTGTTGTTGTAGGCCTAATTAGTATATTAATAATTCCACATCCCCAGACGGTTGTTATACTGGGTCAAAAAGGATACATCTAATCCTATCTAAAATAATGTAACAAAATCAAGAAGTACAGAAAACAGATAAAAAAATTCTGGACATATGTGGTAGTCAGACTAACCGAAGAATTTCTTTGCTTCGCAATAGTCTGCTGATTACATGTTGGTGTCGTCTTCAAAGATTACCGTACTGACTGAGAAATGTAATTATGCTTTATAGGGGATATTTAACCAACTGCTGCAACTATTAAGTCGAATGTTTAGAGCTGCATGAATCATCAACTTAAATCAGAGAAGAATGCTTGCGATGCAAATTCTGTTTTACAAAGAGAAATTTCTGGTTTTACGTCACTTTGTTACACGGTAAAGTGAGCATTTGCGGATGTTTATATAGTGTTTTTTGAGTTACAAATGAGGGAAACAGTGATAAGAACCCCAGAGCTGCATAAGGCACTATTTCAATAACATAACGTCCATGAATCCACTTTCTACTGTTTGCTTAATCTTGATGGATGGCTTCTTGTTGAATGTAGGCGACATGATTTGAAAGCAATAGCCGCAACCTTCTGCGGCGCAAATATTTCTCGACGTATATATAACACTATCTTGCGAGTAATGTAATGAATTCCTTGATAAGTTGAAAAATAATGAATGGTGACTGCAAGAGGGACACAGTTTACTTTCTTGTCAGTCGGCATCGGTGAGCTGTGTAGTCTTCTCTCTCCGTGTTAACGTGTTTGCAGAGGCGAGGTGGACTCGGCCGCCACTTGTTGTTTGCGCGCTGACGCTATTGACTGACTCAGCTGCCGACACATTGTCTCCGCCGGCGGCTCATTACCGGCGCACAATCGTTATGCAAATAGACAGACGCGCAGCGCCGCGCAGCCTCCACTCCGCGTTTGTTTTTCTGTTTGCTCGCCTTCCTCCGCGGAAAAGACGGTATTCCAGCCTGGCTGACTGACTTGTTTGCGCTCCTCTGCTGTGCTGCGCCGTCTCCAGGACTTAACGGGCGCGTCGCAGACTCAGATACACAGCCCGAGTTTTCACTTCGGTGCAAGAGATAAAGAGCTCGCATGTAGTTTCTTGGATAGCAGTAAATAAACAAACGTAGAATACTTCAAATCCCGTTCCTTCTTCGAAATAAGAGTCAAATGCAGCTATGCAGACACGATGGCTTGTTGCACCATTACTCGCCTCCGTATAGGGCACTGTCCTCTGACACACAGCTTTCTTCTCCGCCGGGAGGACCCACCGGAATGTGATGCCTGTGGTGCACCTATGACAGTGCGCCACATTTTAATTGATTGTGTTCTATTTTTAGACTTGAGGGCAGACGTTGGCTTGGCCAACGATCTGTCCCTCATTTTAAACAATGAGTCCAGCAACGTGGCGAGGGTTTTAAAATTTTGTGTTTTGTCCGGTCTAGCGCCTAAAATTTTAGGCAGACCGGCCTAGTTTTAAGATGAATGGGTGGCCTTTTTACAGGCACCCATACATTCGAACTGTTACTATTTTTTATATTGTTATGATTCATGTCTTGCTGGCCACTATACAGCCAGTGAGACGTGTAGTGTTTTTAATTCTCTTTTTAACATTCTTGGCCCCTTTACAGCCATCCAGGTGCCGTACGGTTTGAAGTACTGGTGGCTCTTTTAAAGCCACGTGTGAATTTATGATTTATTTTATTTGCTGTCTGTATGGCCGACCCCTTTACAGGCGACCATGCAGACAGTATTTTATTACATTTTAAAGCCACAGTAATAGCTGGTTATTGTTAGGGCGCTAATGACCCCGACGTCGACGCGTCCTAAAACAACATCAACAACAACAACAACAACAACATTGTTGCACCACCCATGGTATTTACCATTTTCAGGACGTCATTAGCTTAATGTATTTAACAATGTACTTATTTTGAAATTAGATGCTGCATAACGGGGCGAGAAAGTCATTTATTCAAGATATCCTGTATAAAATTTGTGATTGAAGAATATTAAAACGTTACATAAAATAATAAAGCAATGTTCAGTTCCCAATAAAAGAAACTGCATCGTGCTAGTTGGTACTGAGTCTTTGAATCATATATTTGTGCTACTACCATAGTATGAGCTTTGGAGAAAGTGTACAAAAAGTGAAATGAAGCAGGCGTGTTCAAAATGTGCAAGACCATGAAGAGAGTAAAATTTTTAAACTTAAGTGCAGTTCAAAAATTAACCCGTAATTCCATCAAAAGGGAAAGGTAACAGCAACGAAACTGTGTTGTGAATTTTAAATATTTCTTGCTACAAAATAGTTTCTAACAAAACAAACAAGTTTCTGAAAAGGCCTGAACACAAATAAAATTTGCAACTTAACAAATAAAAATACAAAAAAACAAAAATTTAATGCTCTGCAAAGCAGCAGCCAAGTGAAGAATCCACAAGACATTCACAAACATCGCATCCGAATTTTACTGATGCAGTAACGCGGGTATCAGACTAAGTATTGAAAAGAAAGAGGTAAACATTAGCAATGTTCGTAAGTACGCTATAAATCCATAAACTGTAACATTTATTTGATTACGGTACTGCAGACGTGTTCCCGCCGCTAGCATCACTCGGACTCACGGACCGCAAGTGGCTGCGGCTCTGAAACTGCTAACTCTCGTGCGCCTGCACTGCGGCTGCCCGCAACACTGCGGAAGTCCCGCAGAGGCAGGCAAGCCCACATACAATTTTCTGCTTCCAAAACAACTCCCATCACTTACTGGCTCCTTACTCCATAGTTCAGTATTTGTATACCATCCAATCATACAAATTTCGAGATTTTTATGAAAGGTTACGTCAACAATTATTTTGACCTTTTCTGATGTTATTTGCCATACTATCTTGTACGGTAGCTTCATACTTAAATAATTTCAAGATCCCATAGTGCGCTAATCCCATCCACTTGTCACATTACGATAGTTTAACGCACCTATCAATTTTGATGCAAAGATCGATTAGCGAGTGTAAAGTCGATTATTGACTTCAACGATCTAGTAGGAGTATCAGTAGCAGAGTGTATGTGATATAGCGCGCGAGTTGTTACAGCAAATGTGTGTGCGGGAAGAAATGATCGTACCGATCTGAAAGGTTGAGAGAAAAGCCTTTTGAAGAGCTACCGCGTCGGTAAAGTACCCAGTGACATTCATGTACATTTAAAGACAGTCGTATGTGTTATGGTGCACGAACTCTTACAGTAAATGAGTGCGCGGGAAGAAAAGATTGTGCCTAACAGAAAAGCGTCACCGCTTGTTGAGAAAGTCTACCGCGTCGGTTAAGTGACTAATGAACGTTATGTACTCTTAAAGACTGTTAGTTACGTAGGTCGTTCACTAATGTAGAAAAAGAAATATCTTGTTGTTTCATTTGTGTTGATTGAAAGAAAATTCTCACTCGCTAAGAACTTGCAAATCTTCGGCAATTATTATTCAGTTCAGGGTGTTCCTTGTATACTATTCAGTACAAGAAAATAATAAATATGGTTCGGTGGTCGGAATGTAACAACTTATAGCTGTGCAATAAAAAGTGTTCTTGTGTCGATATACTTGGAGTATGTGTTGTGCAGTAAGTAACTGTGATAAATCATTCCCTCACCCACCAAACCAGGCGACCGACTCAAAAACTTATCCCTGAATAATTTCCTTTGTTTTATGAAGTTCCGATAGCTTTCAAACATGGTCAAAGCATAAAGAAAATAAGTGATGATTGTGAACTGAGCTCTCGTCATCAGAACTTATATTTCAAAAGCATATTTTAATAAAGTTATTTTACACACTATACACATTCTAAATATAATATCAACACAAATTCTGATTGTCTAATCATTGTTTGAAAACGTTATTATTATAATTTAAGCGATTTCACCTTCAGGACAGCTAATGATTCTTTTTCGTGTGATTCAATTTTTACCCTACGCTTTGTCTTATTTATCAGAAACATTGGTAGCGCTTATGTAATTTGTTCCATGCCTTTTGCGAACACACTTTCACACGAGTTGCCAATAATATATTATTGCTTACTAGCTGACCCTACAGAACTTGTCCTGTCCAAATTTAAATAAATTTATTTATGCTCGTTTTGTGAAATGCTATTGAAACTGTGTAAATAAAGAAAAATTGAGAAAAACACGTGTTTCTGAGTTATTGTTATATTTATCAACGATTGTATCCATGGATATTTAACTTAAAGAGGAGTAAATTCAGATGTATATCAACGGGAAACTTACATTTGAATTGAATTCTATCTACAGCTAACCGCTGAAATGTTGGAAATGTGTGATGAACCTGGAAAGTGACTGACTTGGGACCACGCGACTTTGATCCAAAATTTAATTCACAATTTAATTTTTGATGTTAAGCAAATTATTCATTTGCTTTCTTTAAATTTTAAATCTCAATGAATCTAAAAGTGTTTTATTTACATTTCGATTTCGATCATCACACGATAAAACTGGTTTTTATTGTTTCTTAGATAGTACATCGTTTGGTGTAATACATCCAAAGACTTTTTATGTGTGATCGCATATTCATCCCAAACGATCAATTTGAATTGCTGCAAAAAAAATCTTTTCCAATCCCACAGATCTTCGAAAAGTTGGAGTTTCATTGATTTCCATATTCATTGGCAACTTCAATGCTGAATGAGCTGTTTGATCGCCTTCCAACAACGTAGCTACAATTCGTAATGAAGAAAGTGCAAGTGCAATGTCATTCTGCGAGCAAATCGTTTCCAAAAAATGAGATCAAATTTTTTTTTCCAGATCCACCGGAAGCGTCCAAGTAGAAAATCGCTCTAGTTCCATCGTTCACAACTTACGTAAGAGTGTCGTACGCATATTTTGTTGCCAATTCAACACGGAACGTTCGTTCCAAATGATTCTCGCAATGCATCACAATCATATTGTTTTTCGCGTTCGAACTCTTGATTAAACGCGTCGTGCATCGAGCGATTGGGCGTTGTCATGCCTAATTGAGGTAAAAACTTATTGTATATCATCAATCCCATGTCCTCAATTAATATCAATGGAATAGAAATAAAATAATTGCATTTGTTGGGACGATTGCGAAACAACACAGAAATAAAAGTTAAGGTAATTTTATTATAATTTAGGCTGGAATGCGTTTTTCGGATTATGTTTCCGGATCTACAGTTTTTTTTTTTTTTTTTTTTTTTTTTTTTTTTTTTTTTTTTTTTTTTTTTTTTTTTTAGTCGAAAACATTCAACTGAGTTATTTCTATCCTGGAGGAAAAGGAATAAAAATAAAAACGAAGTAATCATATCCATAGTTCGAATCGTGAGTTATGGTCTTGCTTTTATCAAAAAACGCAATAGAAAAAAGCACTTGCAGTTTTGTCCGAATTTTTCCGACAACGTTTCCAATTTTTATTTATTTTAAAACCTTATTCGGACTATTACGAACATTCTTTTTTTTTAAAAAATAACCAAATCGGTCAATTAAAAAAAAAACACAATTTCCCAATTTTCCGGTCAATTTTTTCATGTTTTGTTTCTCTAAAACCTTTTTCGGTCTATTAAGAACATAGAAAAATAGCCAAATGATCCATAGCACTTTCAATGTTTCCCCAATTTTCAAGTTCCAAATAACTTTCCAATATTTGTTACTCTAAAATCGTTATTCCGATTATTACGAACATAAAAAAAGTAGCCAATTAAAACATATAAAAAAATGACTGCCAGTTTTCCACGAATTTTCCAATTTTCAGTGCAACTTTAACATTTAAATTCTCTAAAATCCTTATTCGTACTATTATGAAATTAAAAAAATAATAACGAAATCGGCACATAGAAAAAGTACTTTCATTTTTTTCAATTTCCGGACAAAGATTCCATTTTTTTTTTTTTTTTTTTTAAATTATTCGGACTACTATGAACATTAAAAAAATTAGCCAAATTGGTCCAACCGTTCTCCAGTTATAGAATTAGCAACGAACTGCATTTAATTTTTATTTATATACAGTAGTTTCATTAATATTATTTAGTTGCCATGGTAACCATTTCTTTATTTATCTGCATCGAACAGTGACAGTATTTTAGTTTTTTACTCCTGAAATCAGACTAAACTATTTGTTGATACAGATTTTCGTGTAACATGCAATGTTGTGACATTCCTGGAAATACTTTCGTTTTTCTTAGAATATTCTCTTATCTCTTCCTTTCTTATTGCTGTCAGATATTTTTTTCCTAGCAGTTAAAAACTGTTATAAAAACACAACTACGATTTACATATCGACCATATTGTTTTCAGATAATTCATGGAGTTGTCAGAAAAGTTGGGAATAGAAGCGTACCAGATACTGAAGTAGCGGATATTCTTTCCAACATAGGAGTAGATTATTTTGTTTAAAAATAAAAAAATAAAAAAAACTTTTCCCCAGTCTTTGTTCACGCGGACCAGAGAAACTCCCGGTCTTTTTTTCGTCGTTGCTACAAATTATGTAATGAATCATCAGCACGGGTGATATATTTTAAGCCTAGTTTTCTGATTACTGTTCTACCAAATGTGTTGAGTACAACAAATTTGCTCTCAACAATGCACTTCGTTTTAAATTTTCCTCTGAGTATGGATATACTTGTTATAAAATAACGCATCGTTGCTCTACCGGCTTAGATTCCTATAGAAAGGACTGATAGATGGTGTTAGCATAGCGTCTCATTTCTTTGTTACTATTCCGATCATATTTTATGTTTCTGTCTATCCTACGTTATTCTATCGTAATCATACACTCCTCAAAGTTTAGCCCGTATCACGACCTTTCCGTTAACATTTGTTCAATACTTTTTAAGTTATTCCCATCTTTAATGATGTATCCGTCTGCCTGCCGCCTTAAAACATCACACGCAGCTGTGTGAATCTCATCCCAGCTATTACAGCATAATAGTATCGTCTTCTCTGCGTCAATTTTCTTCCGGAGATTATGTTAGTATTAAAAAGCTTTCTATATTTCCATAACATCTTAATTTTCATGTTATTTATACAATTATTTGTAAATACTGTCCTGAGAGAGGTCGCTAAGGTGTAGTAACTTTACCTGCCGCCCGACGCGCTAGTTTAGTTGGTTTTGACCATCGTGATGAAAGAAACTTTCGCCAACCGATATTCCGCCAACAGGATTCACATGCAAATGCACTATTTTTATTTATTGATTACTCTTATCTCATTAATCTATGCTGAGTAACGACACCTGGGACACGGGAATCTATTAAATATTACAAATAAACAAAAAATTAAGCATTAAAACTGAATTTTACAAAAGGCATATTTGCTACAGTTAGTTCTTCTTTACAAATTCTCGTAAGGTATAGAAGAAATTTCGAATAAGCAAATATGCCAGTTTTTATTTAAAAACATTTTTATTATCTACAAACTGTTCTATACTTTTAGGAAGTTCAGTGATCAGATGTATCCCAGAATGATTAATCCATAATTGTACTAATGAAGATTACGTTGAATTTCTTACAAGTTATTTTTGTTTCTAGCATTGTAATTTTTTATCTGTGAATTTGATATAAATGAGTTAAAATGTTCTACGGCGAAGCGCTTCAGAGAATATGTAAACTGAGAAATAATTGTAAGAATACTGAGGTTTTTAAAGAGTTGATGCAAGGCGTTCACGATTTTACTCTTCGCAGCATCCTTCCAGCTAATTTTTGCGTTATGAAAACTGTTCTACTTTGTGAAGAGTTAAAAAAATATATATACCATACGATATGACTGAATGAAATTAAGAGGAGTACACCTGTTAAACAGAGATTGGTCAAACAGAGATTCAGGAATCAAGTTCTAGACTGTAAAGCGTATCCAGGAGCAGACATAGACTCTGACCATAATTTGATAATAATGGAATGCAGGCTGAAATTTAAGCGAATAAGGAGCAGTATAAGCAGAATACACTGGAAGTGAATAGACTGAAACAATCTAGCACGAGAGAAAAATTTGCATAAATGGTAGACTTAGGTCTAAGAAGTAGCTCTGAAAGGAGCTCAACCGAGGACGAATGGAATGCATTAAAGACCGAAATAATGAAAGCTGGTAAAGAAACATTAGGCTTTAGGGAACAAGCTGCCCGAAAACCTTGGATCATAGAAGAAATCTTGGAGCTGATGGATCAGAGGAGAAGGTACAAAAATGCTCAGGATGAAGCAGCAAGAGAGCAGTACAGGCAATTTAGAAATCAAATAAATAGGAAATGCAAAATAGCATAAGAAAAATGGCTACAAGAAAAGTGTGAAGAAGTAGAAAAGGAAATGGTCGTAGGTAAGGTAGTTGTTGCCTACAGTAAGATCAAACAGAATTTTGGAGAAATGAAGAAAACAGGTATGAACATTAAAGCTGCCGATGGGAAACCTCTTTTAAGGTCAGAAGATAGAGCTAACAGATGGAAGGAATAAATTGAGAAACTGAATGTTGGGGACGACTTGAACAATACTATATTGGAAAAGGAAGGCAATGTCGACATTGATGATTTAGGAGATCCTGTTTTGAGGACAGAATTTAATAAAGCTCTGAATGACTTGAAAGCAAATAAAGCAGTTGGAATTGATGAGATCCCTGCATCCCTAAATCTCTAGGAGAGGAAGGAATCGAAAGATTATTCAAGCTCATATCAAAAAGTTATGAAACAGGAGAAATTCCAACTGATTTTAATAAAAAATATCATCTTCACACTTCCAAAGAAAGCACAAGCCGACAAATGTGAGAATTATCGCACCATTAGTCTAACGTCACTTGCTTCAAAATTACTGACCAGAATAATATACAGAAGAATGGAAAGGGTAGTAGAAGAGATAGTAGATGAAGATCAGTTTGGGTTTAGATTAATACTTGAAGGGCGGATCAAGAAAAACAAAGATACTTTTATGGCATTTGTTGATTTAGAAAAAGCTTTTGATAATGTTAGGTGGGACAACATGTTCAAAATTTTAAAGAAGTCAGGTCTAAAGTATCGAGATAGAAGAATACTGTATAAACTATATGAGAATCAAGTGGCTGTAATAAAAGTAGAGAATCACGACAGACATGCTTCAGTTAAAAAGGGTGTGAGACAAGGTTGTAGTCTATCCCCGTTAATATTCAACTTGTACACAGACGGAAAAAAAAATCCCAACACCAAGAAAAAATTATTGTAGAGTAATGAAATTTGGACAATGCATTTGTCAAGTTAACATGTTTAATTGATTAAATTTTCAAGATCACAGGTTAATTTAAGCTCAAGAAAATGCATTTCAAATGTGAAATACTGTTAAATTAATAGCCGGTGTAACCTCCAGAATTTTGAATGCAAGCCTGCAAACGTGAATGCATTGTGTCATACAGGTTTCGAATGTCACTTTGTGGTATGGAGTTCCATGCTTGTTGTACTTGTGCTGTCAATACTGGGACGGTCAGTGCTGGCTGTGGATGATGCTGGAGTTGTCGTCCAATGATATCCCATACGTGTTCAATTGGAGACAGATCTGGTGATCTCGCAGGCCAAGGTAACATGTCGACACTCTGTAGAGCACGTTGCGAGACAACAGCGGTATGAGGGCGAGCGTTATCCTGTTGAAAAACTCCCCCTTGAATGCTGTTCATGAATGGCAGCACTACAGGTTGAATTACCAGACTGACGTACAAATTTGCAGTCAGTGTGTTTGGTATAACCACAAGAGTGCTCCTGCTGTCATAGGAAATTGCTCCCCAGACCATGACTCCAGGTGTAGGTCCAGTGTGTCTAGGCCGCAGACAGTTTGGTTGCAGGCGTTCCCCTGGCCTCCTTCTGACCAACACTCGGCCATCACTGGCACCAAGGCAGAACCTGCTTTCATCAGAAAACACAACAGATCTCCACTCCGTCCTCCAATGAGCTCTGGCTTGACACCACTGGAGTCGCAAACGGCGATGGCTTGTAGTCAGTGGAATGCACGCTACAGGGCGCCTGGCTCGGAGCTGTCCTTGAAGTAACCGATTTCTAACAGTTCGTTGTGTCACTGTGGTACCAACTGCAGCTCGAATTTCTGCCGCAGACGCAGTACGATGCGCCACAGCTGTACGCCGAATACGGCGGTCTTCCCTCTCAGTAGTGCCACGTGGCCTCCCGGAACCCGGTCTTCTTGAGGCAGTACCATCCCTTGACCACTGCACCCAACAATCATGCACAGTGGATACATTCCGGCCAAGTCTTTCTGCAATATCGTGAAAAGAAAATCCACCTTCTCGTAGCCCTATTACACGACCTCGTTCAAACTCGGTGAGCTGTTGATAATGGCTTCTTCGTCTTCTTAAAGGCATTCTTGGCTAACATCAACTCACTATGTCAAATCTCAGCGGTAAATAACGTTCACAAACTTTACAGCGCGTATTTAAAGCAAACCTGATTTGCAAGCTCTGAGTAGCGCTACTAGCGCCACACTTATGCGCGAAGCGCGAAATTTGAATCGATGTCATCTTTCAGATGTATAAACACGCCTACCAAATTTCGTTTATCTAACACAAGTCTTTCTTGGTGTTGGGATTTTTTTTTCCGTCTGTGTATGTAGAAGAAGCAGTGAAGAAAGTCGGAGAAAAATTTTCAAGTGGCATAAGTTTTCAGGGAGAAAAAAATCAGTATGCTACGATTTGCTGATGACATTATCTTGTTAGCAGAGAGGGTTGAGGATATTGAGAAGTTACTGAATGGCATGAACAAAATACTGAAGTCAGATTTTGGACTGAATATAAATCAAAGCAAGACTAAAGTGATGAAATGTAGCAGAAATGATACCAATACTAGTAGATTAAATATAAAAATAGGATCGGATGCAATAGGAGAAGTAAGTGAATTCTGTTACTTGGGAAGTAAAATTACAACCGATGGCCGAAGCAGGAATTATGTTAAAAGCAGAATAGCACTAGCAAAAAGAGCCTTCATGAAAAAGAGAAATCTTTTAGTTTCAAATATTGATCTAGGAATTAGAAAGAACTTTTTAAAACTCTTTGTGTGGAGCACAGCACTGTATGGTAGCGAGACATGGACTTTAGAAATACCGGAAATAAAGAAAATTGAAGCATTTGAAATGTGGTGCTACAGAAGAATGCTGAAAATTAAGTGGACAGACAAAGTAAGAAATGAACGAGTTTTGGAAATGGTGGGTGAGCAAAGAAGTTTGTGGAAGAAGCTTACGGAAAGAAGAGACAGGCTGGTAGGTCATATTTTGAGACATGCTGGATTGGTTAATTTGTTAGTGGAGGGAACAGTCGAAGGTAAGAACTGTAGAGGAAGACAGATATTAGAATATATGAAACAGATAATTGAGGACGTGGGCTGTAAGGGGTATGTAGAAATGAAGAGGTTAGCACAGGATAGGAAAGTATGGAGGATTGCATCAAAGCAGTCGAAAGACTGACGACAACAAAAAAAAAAAAAAATCACCTGTTAAGTTAATCTGCTGTTAGAGAAACAGTTCAACTAATAGTCTGTTTATATGTCAAGCGGCTCAATATGGTTTTTACTATGGCCTGAGAATTGACTGTGGCAACCCTTGATTTTAAAATTGTTTCTAATATTTGGTGCCGAATGGCTTTCTTCCATTCGTTATTCTGTGTCGAGAGTTATATACGAGCCACACGCAGTTGGTTTTGGGCGCATTCCATCGTATCAAATCTGTAGACGTACAGTTCTGAAAATATATTAAGCCACGCGGTATATCAAAGAAGGTTTCAGTGAAGATTTAAATTTGGGGAAAATTAAATGGTCTAGTTTAATCGAAATAGTTGATGACACAGTTAGAAATATTAATTCAATCCAGAAAAGTTACGCCTGTTTCATAGAAAATGTTAAAACGAATTCCAGAGTGTAGGTTTTCTCGCGTTATTATGCGCCCATGACATCAATTAACAGACGTTGAACGCAGAATAGTAGATGTGGCTAAACGGAAAGGGAATTCCATTTCTGAAATTGTTCGTTTGTTCAACATTCCTTCATCAACAGTGTCAAGAGAGCGCCGTGAATACGTAATTTTCGGCATTACCTCCGGCCAGGACAACGTAGTCGCCGACGACGACTTCTAACTGACAGAGACCATCGAAGTTGTCAGTGTTTACAGAAAGGCAACACTGCTTTTAGGTGCAGTAACACCAATTGTGGGACTTACGACAGACATATCCGTGCGAACAGCGCGTCGAAATGAGGCGTTGATGAGATATGGAAGCAGAAGAACGACGAGAGTGTCTCTACCAATGAAACGCCTTCGGCTGCAGCTCCTTTTCTGCTGTCGGTAACATACCGGTTGTACCTAAGATGACTCGGAAAAGGTTGTGTCATCAGCTGAGTCACTATGCCACTTGTGCCACTTGGTAAGAGCTAATGGTACGGTGCAAGAGCGACGAAGAACCCACGAGGCCATGGGCCCAGGTTTTTAGAAAGGAACTGGGAAAACTGGATACGGCTCCATCCTGGAATGGGCTGTACTTACATGGCATGAACTTGGACTGCTCGTCAAACTCAACCGACCGTTGACTGGAAATGTTTATTTTCAATTAGTTGGAGATCATTTGCAGCCATTCATAGCTTTATGTTCCCCAACAATGTGCCATTCACCGTGTCAAAATCACTCACGATTGATTTGAGGACATTCTGGAAAATTACAGAGAATGGATTGAAATCGCCAGACATGAATCGAACACATCTGAGACATGATCGAAAGGTCAACTGGCGCACTATGCCCTCTATCGGCAAGAATTTTGACAGGCAGCATGACTGAGTATTTCTTCAGTGAACTTCCGATTATTTACTGAGTCAATGCGGTGTCGGGTTGCCTCAAAAGAGAGTCCAGTATCAAATTAGGAAGTATCACATTACATTTTGTACTTCAGTGTATGTAAGTTTTATTTGTTATCAGTGTTTTATCTCTAATTGCATACATTGTTGATGCTTCTGACACTAATAAATAAATAAGAAAGTTGCCATGTAGATGTGTTTATAGACTATTGTTCAGTATAAAATACTTTAACTGTACTGTTTTAGTATTTTATTTTTAATGAGCCTGCCCATCTCCTCCGCAACAGTTAAGAAATTATAATAATTAAATAATAATTTTAGAATACTCAAGCTGCTGTTCTCTTCCACTGTAAGGCTACTGGAAATTTTCTCGCTTTTTCGTCCCTTACTTGTTACTTTTTACGAGCACAAATTTTCAGCTCTTCTCTTAACTAGTAACTTAAATTGCGCCTTATGAAGAGAAAAATTTTTCTCATTTCTTTGATCGTTTCGCTTATCAGAAATTGTTGTTAAGACTCATTTAATCACTTCGCCCTGTGCAGCCAGTCGAATGAAAACGTTTTCGCAGTCAGCGGCCTGAAAAGTCTGAATTTATTAATTATAATAACTAAAAATGCATAAAATTAGATACTCTACATTATTTTTGTAAAATTATAAGTAAGACTTCAGCATCGCTTATAAAAGAAAACTGAAGCAATAAATAAATTGACCACTAACAGGAACAGGAACACGCTTCTATGTGTAAAGTATTGCTCGATATTGCAAAGATATACGAGTACCTACCTGATGCATGAGGCACGGATTCCACAGCGTTATCAGGATACTCTACTGTCGGTTCACTAATCGTACTGATGCGGGTAGAAAGCTGGAATCTTTCTGCTTACCTGCTGTGTCACTGCGGTGCCTTTCCGCCCGTCTAACAGAAGTGACAGAATAGCAGTTACCGACTGCAATAGACAGGACACGGGATGAATACAACTAATATGTGTCTTTTCATTAGGCCAAAATTTCACATACATCAGACACGTTAATAGCCGTATTTCTATATCGTTCCATATTATAAATGAAAATGCAATATAGGAGCAATTCTTTTAATATCCGCTAGTGACTGGTGAGAGACCAACGAAATTAATCATGATTCATGGAGATTTGAGTTTAATTTAAAGGGTTTGAGAACAGAATATAATAGTTAATTCCAACCAAATTTCTGCTCCTCCATCGCGTTGTATATATTGTGCAGACGAAAGTCAGGAAGCAGAATAATTCCAGGTATAATGCTTTCCAATCGCCTCTGATAAAAGCGTGGTGGAACAGCAGCATTTTGGAGAAATGAATAAAATATTTACTTAAAACGAAAGTATTTATGGGAAACCTCTTTAAATCTTAGAAGAAAGAGTGGAGGGTTAGATGATATGAATACAAGCAGAAAACTATATGACGGAAGTGGCAATAATATTCTGGAAACAGAGAAAGACGTTGATGTGAAGACCCAGCTTTAAAGATCGAATTCCCTAAGCCTGTGGTCGGTTCAGATTGAAATAAGGTGGTAGCAGAGACCTGACATCCTTCAGAAAGGTTAGAAATATTTGAGAAAAATAAATTAATTTTATATCAAATCTTTAATAAAAATTATGATCCATAAGAGTTTCATTTTCACATAAATAGAACATCATTGTCGATCATTCAGATCAGCTGAAAACGTGAGGCTTGGCCGTTTTTATCAATAGCAGTATTAAACTTACTTACCTGACAAGAGAGAGGATATTGAAAAATTAGTGAACGGCGCGGAAAAATTACCAGCAGATGACCTCATAACCAGGTTAGAGCTAGGAAAAAAAAAGAACAATTTTCAGAAAGAGAAAGCGGAACTAGAATTACAACGGAACATTCTAAAAATTTATTTTTCAGCACGGCGTTTAGTGGGAATGAAACACCGAGCGTGGTGGCCACGTGGTAACGCTCTGGCCTTGCATTCGGGGGGACGGCGGTTCGAATCCCCATCCGGGCATCCAGATTTGGTTTTCTATGGTTTCCCCAAATCGCTACAGGCGAATGCCGGGATGCTTACTTCAAAAGGGCCATGACGGAATTCCTTCCCGTTCCTTGCTCCAGTCCCATCCCGCCTCTAATGACCTCGATGTCGACGAGGCATAAAGCCATAAATAAAAAAGGGGGAATGAAACCTTGAGTGCCAGAGCAAAGCAATATGCATGTATCTGAAATCTCTTTTATTTCCTTCCTTTGTTGATATTGGGTTTAAAGACTGTACAACCATAACTGAGATTACATTTATCAACTAAAATCGCAGTCTCTATCCTTTGTACAATGCATTAGACGCCCGTTGGCATGGTAAAAATGTACGAAATGTATGACTTTATATTATTATATAAAGTCATAAAAACATAGAAGTAGAGGCAAAACGTGCAGTGTTTTATGAATCTGCATATCGGTATGAACACTCTGGTGTCTTCCTTTGTGAAAAGTTGATTTGCGATCAGTGGTGGGAAATATCATAGCAGTCTGATTAATTGTTCTAGTAGCTCCCTCGTGTTGTTTCTACAGAAGATGAAAATATGGTTAATGCCCCCGACACTTACTCTGTTCCATTCCCATAAAGAACTCTAAATAATGTTTATTTTCTAGAAAATAGTCTCGGGTGCTTGCCGTCGGTCTATTTATTGAACCGGCTTTTGGAGGTGCTGACCACTACACATGCGAAGTGTTGATTACAACTGGTGACAGGCAGCTGACCAGTCGGCTATACAATTAACGACTGGGAGCGGGCGTAACACATATCTTACAAACTGTGTGCGACAAACAACATACGAGTACCTCGTATGACAGAACAACTAGATCTTGAAAGGCAGGTGTCACAGAAATAAAATATTTATTTGCGTAATGCTTCATTTTAATTAATGTTAGTCATTTCTTTTATACATGTCGTTATATTTGTCTGTTTTAATTTGATTAGTCCATAATTGTTCGAAGTTATTGTAAAATCCCTTTTGTCAAATTGATTATTACATGAGGTAGTTCAGAATTCGACTGGATGTAGTCTAGGCAGAATGCTAGGTAACCGTTCGTTTCATTCCCTAATTCATTCTCTGTCGGCTAGGGAAGGACTAGCTACGTTTCCGTACCTAAACCACACAGCCACTTTAATCATAATCTTTTTCAACACAATGACACAATCATTCAATGAGATGAACTGACAAGTGGTCTTCCGGCATTTATTCACGAGATTAAATAGCCAATTGCCACTCAGATCGCTATGTATTTATAGTACCATGAAATTATCGAATATTATTACGAACGGTGTAGGTTGTAACCTTCTTAAAGGCAGCATTACATTATAATCGTAAATTCGTTTCTAACAACCTGAGAAGAAATGGGTGTACTGGGCTCTGAAGCTGCGCGCCATCTGAGACGTTGTGGTTAATCCGCCCACTGTGTACACATACGCATCCTGCTACTGTTGTTGTTATTAGGGATATAGTGTTATAGGGCACATCAACATCGAGGTCATTAGAGCTCCCTGATATATGTATGCGCTGTTGCTTGTTTCTTTATTAGAGAGGTATACAGGGAATGATGTAGGCTGCTAGTTTAGCTTAATGGTTGCTAATGAGAGTTGGCGACTGAACTGTACGCATTGCCATAATTTCAGTATGACTTATTTTGTGTTCATCAAACTTTCAACAAGACTATTGTGCTTCTAATTTAGCCGCAACTTAAAAACCTTGTCATCCTCTACATATTTAGGCACTAATGTGCATATCTAAAACAATATACCCAACGATATTTTTAAAGGCAAAATAGTGTACCCTATTTCTAAGTGTAATATTTTTCTGTGACTCTGTCGCAGATAAAGGTATGTAAAATCTCCATCTTGACGACATATTGTTGTAATCACGAAAAACCGAGCGTGGTGGTGTAACGGTTAGCGTTCTGGCCTCGCTTTCGGGAGGACGGCGGTTCGAATCCCCGTCCGGGCATCCAGATTTGGGTTTTCCATGGTTTCCCAAATCACTCCAGGCAAATGCCGGGATGCTTCCTTCAAAAGGCCATGGCCGAATTCCTTCCCATCCTTGCCCCCTATCCTTTCCCGTCTCTAAAGACCTAGCTGTTAAGAGACATTAAGCAGTTAAAAAAAAAATCACGTAAAATACATTTTCTTTGTCCTTTAATGTGAAGATAAACGTTTAATATTCGCTTATTCACATAAATAAACTTTAAATTTTCTTTTAGTATTTAAGTTCTCAATAGCTCAAGACCACATTTAAAACTTTACATTAAGCTGCTACATTTGAAATGTCCTTAACTCCAACTGCTTAAGCTCTCATCAATAAGCAGCCAGTAGAAAGCTTCCATTTGCTATTACAGTCATAAATACTTGCAACACCGTAGAACTTGTAAATACATCTTTCATGAATAAAAGAAAGAGCAAATAAAGTGTTAAATAGACGTTATTATAGCGAAATAGAAAATCATAAAATGTGAGTGGACTGAAAAATATGTAACTACCACCATTAACATTAGTGTGTCAGTTATCGGAGTAGTATAATGGCGCGTAGCTACGTCGGTACATCCAGTGACTACGAATTGAACGTGCGGTGTTCAAATACCAATGTGGTTGGCCATTCATCCTTAGGATACCGGATCATCAATGTCTCTTTGTATGATTTTAAATAAACGCACTTAGAAATCAATAGTTTCAATAAAAAATCTACTCGACAGAACACAGGATTCCCCCAGCCAGAAGTAATTGAAAAACAATGCACATAATATTACGAAAATTATTAATTAATAATTTTCAGTAAATGCAAAGTTTATAAAATTTGCATACGAATGTAATGTGTATTTTCAAAATAACTGAAAAATAATAACTTCAAAGCCTTTCGGCCTGAACCTTATAGTCACCAACTCAGAGGTATTTTCAGTTCTAAATTTTAAGCGCCTGGTGGTTTTCTTATGATTGAATGCACTACACGATATTACGTAAACACTGCATTATTAAAAAGGCGGAAAGACCGTAGTACTTAGATTCCGCCCGCTGTGTTCGCCTTCTGAATGAGAAAGTGTACTAGCAGGATGTCCCTTGTTTCATCTTTACTTGATATTACGTCCTATCGATATTGAAATCTTTAAGGATTATATATTTAAGGGAGAACAAAGATTGCTGCCACCTGCGTATTCGCTTGTAAGTATTTTTTAACGTTTAGTTATTGAAATGGAAAATGGAAAACGCACCAGCAATCGCTTACGTGACAAAGTGAAATATGGACTAAACCGTCTTCAGTTCTGTCCCACCATTGGCGCTCACTGCCTCCTAGAGATGGGTCGTTCGCGAGGAATCAGTTCTTCAGAGCAATTCTTTGAAAAGAGCGAGTGAGCAGTCGCTCACTAAAGGTGAACGGTAGTTCTTCTAGGTGAGTCGGTCATAAGTCGAAGATCAAGAAGGGCTTGTTCACGTGGGTTTTGTGGACTGTAGAGCTAAAAAAAAGGTCTCAAATAAAACTGAGCTAGTGAACCGTTTCGTCGAGTGGTCAAATGAACACCTCTCTTTTTAGTGAGTCACTCTACTGCCTCCTACCTAATGTGGGGGGAGGGGGGCAACGTCCACTAGGATGGTGCAGGAGATTAATTTCCACAAGAAGTACTTCAACGGAAATTTAATTAAAAATCTAAAATGTCAGAAAATCAAAAACTACTTTCTGATATTTGTGTTAATTATTTTCTTATATAATAAACCTAATGTTTATTTGTTTGTTCGTCTTCTATGCATTTCTATCCGATTAGGTTGAAACTTTAGTGAGTTGTTGTGTACGTGACTGCGAAGTTTTCTGACAAAAAATAAATAAGACAACCAACCGCTTTCCCCTTTTAGACAACACAATTTTTGCAAATGGTCTTCATACATAAACACATTTCGTTAGAAATTTTCACATGTGTACTTTATAAAAAAAAAGACAAAAATACTGCCTGTATTTGTTTTACAAAAAACAATCAATTCTCCCCCTATACACCACCTTAATTATTACCAATATTCTTTATACAAGAACATAGTTTATTCTGATGTAGCTTTGCACAGATATACTTTAAAAGCAAGCAGAAAAGTACTTTCTATATTTGGTTTGCAAAAGCCCAACCCCTCTACCCCTTTACCCCTATCTTAATTTACAAACTTCTTTATGCATATACACGGTTTTCATCAGAGTTGGGTGGACCTTTTCATACAAACACATTACACTTTGGTTTGCAAAAGCCCAACCCTCCTCCCCTTAATCTTCCTCTTAATATCCAATGTTCTTTATGGAAACCCACAATATTTATTCGATTGTGATGGAACACTGAAAAAGTATAGTTTAAAACAAAGAGAAAAATACTGTTTACATATGATTGTTAAAACCCATCCTCTCTCTCCTTTACCCCATTTAAGTTTTACAAATTTTCTTTATACAAAGTTAAAGTTTTTATTCGTACTCGATGGAACTTTGCACACATATATTTTAAAACAAAGAGGAAATTACAGTATACATTTCGTTTACAGAAACATACCAACTATCTTACACCACCATATCAAAATTTATACTAGATACCATTCAGTTTTTTACAAATATCTCGAAAACGGTAGGGAAATTTGCCATAGTGGATAGTGATATTCTGAGAGCCCATAACATTTCCTGTCAAACGGCTTAGGACCGATTGAGATGGGGCAATTGCTGACCAAGAAATTCGAATTTCATATATAAAGTTTTTGTGGCGACACAGAAATTTGCAATTTTTATCCAATTTCGAAGGAACATTGCGCACAAATGCCTTAAAATAAGTGAAAAATTATGTTTACATTAACTTATAAAACTGTTCCCGCTCTGTACCTTCATCCCTCTTAAGACAGATTTACACGCGCAACTTTTCTGTGTTTTTTGTATATAGGGAAAACTGCCAACGTGTTTGATGATGGAAAGTGTTCAATAGAATCCGATCAAAAGGGATAAAACTTCATAACCTTTATGTCCAGTCTCCGAGCAAAGCTGAGTACTCTTCTTTTACAGAAGATAGAAAGACCGAAATTATTGTTTATCCTAAAGCACTAGAGTAAACATTTTCAAATATAATTTATGCACAAAAATCGCTGTCTTTCATTTATTTTGTACATGTAAATATGTTTGCTTTACATTTTTGTAGCCATTTAGAAAGAAAAATAGGTGTTGCAACGCATGCCGGCAAAGCTATTATTTTATAAATATACTAGCTCGTACCCGTGACTTCGTACGCGTGGATTAAGAATTTTTTTGCCAGAATTGAATATAGAAAGTTTTGGTAACGAAGGATTGGTCCCAAACAACACCGAGTCGGCATAATATGACAGAAAAAGCTATCACTATATCATTCTACCGTCGAACCTGTCTCTTGAAGAGAATCAATTTCCAACATATTTCTGTCACCATTCGATAAGGTCCCAAAATTTCGTGACTAAAACTGTTAATCATGATGGAAAAATGTCCTGTGCCCTTCATACAGATTTTCTTGTCAAATTCCATCAGTATCGATATAGCCATTTAGTCGTCAAAACGTAACAAAAAGACAGAGACTTACTTCCGTATTTATAGCATTATTACTGTGGTTCACACACACACAATGACTGCGAACAACCCCTGAGGGATCATTATAACGTAAAAAAGTGTACACCTACAGCATTGCAAGACTACCTATGATTTGCCTCGCATTGCACCCGTAACTTTGTAATATCTACAGTTTAACATTCAATCCGAATAACCGACGGCCCAGGCGTGACTCTTACGATCAAAAACAATTTTTTAAAATTCTTAGCCTCCCCGGAGATTTGAACCGCAGACCACGACCCAAACATTAGTAAGCCAGTGCTTTAGCCACTGAGCTACATGATCGTTACACGGAAAAACAGTATAGAGACCTCCATATCCAACGCGTCTGTCTATCGCCGTTCAGTAGTATTTCAAAATTATGAGACAACATTTATTATTTATACAGATAATTTTTCAACCAAATGTAGACAGTATTTTCTTCCTTGTTTCAAAGGATAAGTGTGCAAAGTTTCATCTAGATCGGATGAAAACTGTGGATTTGTATGAAGAACAATCAAACAAACAAACAAACATACATACATACACTCATCTTTATATATATAGATTACATAAGCTAGATCTGGAGGGGAGCGTTATTTGAATATCCATTCATAGCATCAGGCAATGAGTAAATTTTCCAGAAAATATACGACGGAAAACATACTCTGGTATTTCACCCTGGTGTTCTCGAAATCACCGATGATATCTCAAAAAATGCAACGGTCTGTTACTAAACTTCATACCCTGTCAGAAAAGTTGTAGTTCTCGATGGCATTGATAAGAGAAAACTACGAAATATAGAAACACAAGATAATTTTGTGACCATCATCCTCTGTAGACAAATATATGTTTCCAGAGACGTTGATCCGTCACTACGAGTTAGAGTAACTGAAATCGCCAAGTACTGTCGAGGCCAAGGACGTATACGGACAAGGAAGTGTGTCTGTGAATTGTAATACTGCTGGGGAATTCGACGATTTCAATCATGTTTTTGTAAATCTTTTCTAGAACAGATACAGAAACAGAACGGAATGTAAATAGATTAAGTTATAAAAATTGAGCTGGGTGGTATTTATTCATGACGCTCTATGTTAGCTTGACCAGTATGTATGTACGCCTATTTATCAATGTAATGGAATCTTTTAATTAAATTTTTGCCTACTTCCAGAAGTACAAATTTTTTGACGAATCAAGAACCAATGCCAATACAATAATTTCATTACTATTTTCTGGTATTCTCATTACATTGACAATAACAGAAAAGTGGTTTAATGTATTGGGAATTTTTCAATCGATTTTCACTCCCTTCCAGACGTCCGAATTATTTAAAATTTTGCACACGCGTTAAGAACCGACGGCAATATAAACATTTCACAGCTATCTCCTGGTATTAGCTTTACTTTGACACTAACAATAAAAAATTGGTTTAACAGTCATGTCCCTAATTTCCACCCTCTTCCAGAACTGGTCTGGTGGCTCAGTTGGTTAAGGCGTGTGACTGATTGACGGAAGATCGCCGGTACGAATTCATATCTCGGTTGGAATCTTTACGGACCTTACAACTAACCTTCAACTCTTCTAAGCTTTGCTTTGTTTATGTAAAGTAAGCTAGAATGATCCGTGGTTCCGATTCCACGTTAAGCTGTAGGTATTCCATACTCGAATGGATTACCGGTTTAGCTAATGCAGCCGCGATATGAGTGCACTTGCGCAGAATTTGGCGACCGGACCATTCTGACATTTCCAGCCCAACAGTGCCATACACAACGTTCTGCACATGCACACATAACGATACTTTGAGACAAGCAACTACGAAAGTGGGAGATGTAAATTAAGCTGATGTCAGAAAGTGAGTATTAGCTACATCGTTTTGAGTTAGTTCGTACAATTATGGAAGAGCAATCTTCTTGTTTTACCATGTTATTGGATCTCTGGTAGGGTTGACCATTTAACTGCCCATTACTCGTCCGAATAATAATGAAAAACGAAACTACAACACAAACAAAACGAAGATTGGCGAAGAAAAAACGAACATGCTTTTGTAGCAAGTTATAAAAGCTGAATATAGATAGGTTATCCCACAATTCAATAACATTTAAAAAAATAAGATTAAAATAATAATAAATCTGTAGAAAAACGTCTCTGGTTTCACACCGTGTGAAAGTTGAATCGTCTGACGAAGTTTCTGCCGGTTCCATTGTCAAGCCCCGCTTAACATAACTGATGTTAATATCACTGGTGTCATCAGTTATGTTAAACGGGACTTGACAAAGGAAGCTGTGCACGGTTCCAAAACGTCACAAGGTGATTCAACCTTGACGCGACTTAAAACCCGATACGTTTTTCTATAGTATTGCCACCGCGAAAATGTACATAGTTATCTAAGAATAAAATCATTGACTAAAAAGTTATCTTTAATATAACAAAAACCAGGGATCTCTAGTTACTTCTCATAATGGCTACGCCAAGCTAGCAACAAAAAACATTAAGACAACAGATTTCTAGGACCACACGCATTTTTTTCCATTTAAGTTTGGTTAGTGACTTTATTCGTATTTTAAGCCTATTAAAAAAAGTTGTACTGAATTGTGTTGTACCCTATCCCAAAAAATTATTTTGTTCACGTTGCTACAAAAACGTGTTTCTTTAAGTTTTTTTTTTGTAAACTATAATATTATTTAGCATATCGCACTCGTGAAATTGATCACAAAACTCACAAAAATACATATAAACATACTTTATCTATGAAAAAGAAATTTTAGTTTAATATGTAGTGTAGTGTGGCTCAGTGCGCCGAATACTGGGTTAGGGAGGTAGAACGGGACCGGGCGCGAGCCGTCGTGATTGCGGCTTCTAAACGTTTTTCCGCCGCCACCAACGCTACTGTCGGGACGGTCCCCACTTTCCGCCTCATAAACTACACATTTCACAATAAAAACTACACTTATCTCGTACAGAACACAGTAAATGTTTCACATTCCACAGACAGATAGCAAACCTTCAATTCCCCCATTTGTACAATATGGCAGTAAGTATGAAAAGCTTGACGTCAGCAAGGGCAAGCGGCCGTAAATCCAAAGCTCCAAATTCGATCATGCCAACGGTGAGTAAACCTCATCAAAGGCAGCCGACCCCAATAATAGTTAAAAAGGGGTGAAGAAGATGAAGTGCAGGTATACATTCCAGACACTTTGTTGTTGCATGTAACAAGTCTCGGGGTACGGTTATGACATCCGCAGTGTTGGAAGGCTGACCTGTTGAAATAAATTATCCCCACATGAATCGATCTACATCTATACTCTGCTATTCACAAATATTGTGTGTGGCAGAGGGTGCTAAGCACCAATCTCAATTCCATGCATTCCAATCCCGAACGGAACGGGGAAAGAAAGAATACATGAAAGAATCATTATGGAATCTTATTTCTCTAATCTTATCCCTCGTGTCATCGCGACCTAAATAGGTTGGCGGAAGAAATATTTCACTGCACTCGTAAATTAAAGAATGTCGCATATCCTCCAATAAATTCGAACGAAAACGACGTCGTCTGTCTGCAAAACAATCCCTACCCAATCTATGTATCAATTCTGCGACACTTTCGTATGGACTGTAACTAGCAGTCACGATTCGAGTGGATTTTCTGTACTTTCTCTAACGTGTCAATCAATCCCTTGCGATTCGGACCCCAAACTCCACAACAGTAATCCAAATGCGTACCCACTAGTGTTTTGTATCCTATTTCATTTGGATGAGCATTACAACTTCTCAAAATACGACCTATGAATCGTATTCTAGAATTAGTTTTGCCTACCACAGAATCCCAGTTCATGTTGCTTTGTTCTGTTACGTCCACATGCTTCAGAGAATCAACAGTGTCAGCAACTGAATTGTTAACTTTGTACTCGTGAACAAACGCAGACTTTTTGTTACTTATTTACATTGCCTTGCACTTTTTGTGGTAAAGTGTAATCTGCGATTTATGGCACCATTCGGAAATAACATCCAGATCACGCTGAATTTCTAATCAATTGTGAGAGCACCTTATTTCTGTATAGATAAGTGCATCATCAGCAAACAATCGCATCCTGCAATTAACGTTGTCACCGAGATCGTTTATAAAAATTAGGAAAAGAAGTGGTCCTATTACACTTTCTTGAGGAGCGCCCGAAGTAAAATCTAGCTTAGAAGAGGCTTCGCAGTCAACAATGACATACTGTGACCGACCAGTTAGAAAATCGCGTATCCATTTGCAAATCTGATCCGGTATACCGTATGTTAGAATCTTCGCTAAAAGTCGGTTGGTTAATACAGAGTCAAAAGCTTTCTGAAAATCCAAGATAACTGCATCGACTTGTGAACCTGCATCGATAACTTTCATTATGTCATGCGAGAATAGGGACAGTTGTGTTTCACACGACCTGGTCTTCCGAAATCCGTGTTGGTACGGTATCAGTAACTCGTTTTCATCTAGAAACTTCACAATGTTAGAGGATATGACATGCTCCAGAATTCTACCGTAAGTAGATGTTAGAGATATGGGTCTATAATTGCTAGTATCTCTCCTATCTCCTTTCCTGAAAACAGGAATCACCTGCGCTATTTCCAATTGTACCGGATCCAGCTCAAAGTCTATACGCCGTGCAAAAGTGGGAATGTTATCCACGTTTTCGTCAGTGAAAGAATTTTTAAATTCGGTGTTAAATACGGTAGCCTTGTCGTGTCTGTCAGCAACTTTCCGACTGTCTTGTAGTAGAAATGGCTTATTGTTATCACTACAACTAACTTTTTTTTTACACACGACCAAAATTGGTTTACACAGGTGTTTACGGATTAACTGTTACCACTATTCGGTGACAAATTCTCAGTTTTATCAACAAAGATGCGTGGGGTATGCCTGTGGTAGTGAGGACAATACGATGTTGCATTGTGAGCGCCCAATTAGGGTGCGCGGCGGGGCGGGGCGAGGCGAGGCGAGGCGAGGTGGTAATGACGTGCTCCAGGCAGCCCGCACGGCTGTTACTCGTTTGATTTAATCCGGCGCCGCCGCCCACTACGAAACACCGTCTAATGAGGTACTCCACCACGATCAAGTGAGGCTGCGCAGCTATTTTGTGACTTGTAAATTTACTGTAATGAAAAGACGAAAGCCAGTAGCTCGAGGAATTTTAAACAGGCCGCTGCTGTGTATGGGTAAACAGTACATAAGGCAGAAGAGAAACGAAAGTGTCTCGTTACTGAAGGGATACTGAAATGAGGATGCAGGTGCATTGAATATTGAGGGTGCGCGGTTCAACAGTTGCGCTGAAAGCGAAAGATGTACCTGTCTAACCATCTCGCTAAGTTCGTTAGTAAAACGAACCGGCACGTGACTTTACTCTCCACGGCTCACACAGAATTTCGACTCCGAAAATAGACTTTACTCTCCTCGTGTCACACAGAATTTCGACTCCGAAAATACTTTTACGTCAAAGCTGATGAAACCCAAGATTAAAAAGAAATTATCAACACTGTGAAAGGACAGATGAAATATCTTTTATTACCTTCTAAAGCAATCGTGTTACATGTGTTTCACTCTAAGTTCCTGTTCTCTAAAGGCATTTGCATGAAATACGCGTTGCTATATGTTATTATACTAAACTATAACGTACGGTTGTTGTTATAAGGTGAGAGATGTAACCAAAATCTGTTCCTTATACTTTAATTAAAAACAATTTTTTGGTTTTTTTTTTTTTTTTTCAACAAACCAGGATGCTTACAGAAGAGAGCTGACAATTTCTGAAAGATTTAATCAGATTTCTTAATGGATTTATATGAAATAAGACTCACTGAATTAACTGTAATAATAGTTGAATCACTCTTCTAGTTTGGACTTTCCCAACCTTTTTCAACGGCGGACCCCAAAAGATTAGACGCGACCTCTTAATAATAATAATTGGAAATCGGCTACTCTAGTACTGTCATTTGATAGCTCGACTCGCATTGTGGCCAGAGTTAGCGTGTTCCCACGCCTCCATTTATTAGTTATTATTAATTTTATTTTGTCCACGGATCCTTTAGGGTAGGTGCTAGTTTACAGTGAGTGGGAAGACTTGACTTTCTCACTCACAGATTTCGAGTAATAAATTAAGGGGAGTATACCTGGAAGAGAACAGGGACGCGCAGAATTCTTCAAGTGCCTTGTTTAAAAGGCAATTGACCGTATTCGCGTAACGGTGAGCATTTAACATAGCTGATTCATTCCCAAACTAACGTTAATATGTGTGCAAAAGTTCTTGTTGCTTCGAATATTTGTTGCGTCTTACATTCATACATTTGAGAAAGTGTCAAATCGGTGGATAATTGACAGAAATCCACCAAAGTGTTAGGCTTCGTAATATACGTGACGCGAAGATGCATTCGGAAAATAGCCACCACATAGCCTACTCAGCACCACATTTAATGCTGACGATGGGCTCAGAAGCTATTTCATCTGAAAACATGTTCGATAATTTCATAACTGAACAAACCTCTGATGACGTCACAACCATATCATTTTGTTAATTTTAACGTTCCTGGTTCGCTTGTAGCCGGGTACATCTGCAACCAATCCTGAAATAAATCACATATAAAGGGACATCGGAATGGTGAAAAAGGGCCAGTTCCGCGACGACCTTTGGACTGCGAACAACTATTTCCTGGAGGTTAACAAACGCGGATCTTCATTCGGTTTACGAAGGTGAAATAAAAAAGGAAGAAAAGTGAAACAAGCACGAATTAACATAGAAGTTCCGTCCAAAAACCGATTTGCGCCGTTACAACCGAAACAACGAAGAAGATTGGTCGCCTACTCAGGAAGTCTGCCAGTAGAAGACAGAGAAATTTTTGAAATAATAGTGATCGAAGTCGCTAATGATTTCATTCGAAAGAACCAACTGATTAAAGATAACCTTCACAGGAACCTGAGGATAGAATATAGAGTTGACTGATTGAAGTGTCTTATGGAAAAGAGTAGCGTTATAAGTTCGTGAAGACAATGTAGCGGAATTGAAACGAAATGTTTTCACCAGTTCAAGAGAAGAGAAGCTACTAGCATCAAGACACTAATACCATTACCGGTATACTAAATTACAATAACCTGTGTCGCGATGCATTTAAGACGAGCGGACTACGTTGTAGGATCTGGGTGGAGCGATATAGAAACCACCGTAATGTATGAAATTTCAACGGATAGGACATACGAGAAAATCATCGTACATTACAGAACAGATGCTGAAGTGCGCTGAATTACCGGCCTCGGCAGCGCGGGGCTAGCGAGCTGGCTTCGCGTTGCTGAGATCGCGTGGCAGAGGTCCGGCACAGGGCTTGGGTGGTTTTAATTAACTGTTGTGTTCGTCTTGTGTAGTCCTTTCACTTGAGAGTATCAACAATACTAGAAGAGTTTAACACAACTGAGGAAAAATGAAACATAGATGATGCTTACTGAATGACTAAAAAGCCGAATTCCATAAAAAAAAATATTTTTAAAATAATAAAAAAAATGCGCCAATTGCTAGGCAAATAGTACACAACAAAATCAGCAGAGCACATACAGCTTCAACATCGAAATAAATCTGTGCAGTGGCAAATCATCTAGAGAACACAATACGAAAGACCAAAAAATAAAGCATTATCCTTCACTGTCGTTCAAGAAAATAATAGAAAGGTTCTGAGATATCTTGACAACAGATATAAGAAGTTATTGCAGAAATACCTGGATCCACAAGTTCGCTGTGAACACCACCGCTACTCCAGAAAGTTGGTCGTTAGATTACGGGAAAGATAACTAGAGTTTGTATAGTAACATGGACAACATTTCACTACGATCAGGGAAGCAATGAAATTTATCGCTGCAATAAAGAAAAAAAAAGTGAAGTCAGCAGTAACGGGGTCTGGCAGAACAACGTTTTCACCACTCGCCAAGGCGGAAATGATTGTTGAAGCCTTCGCGGGGCAGTATACGACACCGACGGCAGCCTTAAAGGGAAGGAATGAAATAGGAGGAAGAAATCAAACTCCGAACCGAACAAACAAATTCAAACCCAGAAATGACAATGACGAGACAAGTGCGAGAGGTAACTGGCCAATAACAAGGCTAGGAGACGGCAAAGTAACAGCACGAACAGCTCACTCATTTACCGACGAAGGGAATAGCAGTTTAAGCAGATTAATAAATGCAGTATTGATTACTGGACACTTTCCCGAGCAGTGGAATACGGACGAAGTAGTAGTTATCACAACAATCCGAAAGATCACACAAAACCTAAGAACTATCGGCCAACTAACCTGCTCATTTCCATCGCGGAGGTTATAGGACGGACGGTACGAGTATACTACAGAACAATACACTCCGGAATGGGCTACATAGGTGCCAAGAGCATCACTCAACTCCTCCACTTAGCGGAGGAAGTAGTCAGAGCATTTAATAAAGACAAATCACTGGCGGCAACCTTTTCAGAATTGTAAAAGTTATTTGATAAAGCATCGAAAGACAAAATAAGATCAGTACCAAAACAGACATGACCCGCTGCAATTCAAAACTGATAGTAAACGCTCTGACGCAAAAGCAGTTTGTCGTGATAGTGAACGATAAAAAGTAATCCAGTAAAATAAGAATAAAGGAATACCCCAAGGATTCATATTCTCACCGTTATTGAACTTGTATACAAATGATATAATACTTCCAGCCAACGTCTCCACAGCTGGCAGTTGACCCAGTGGTTTTCACTCTTGGTTACAATCATGAAACAAATATCATAATACGAAAGTACTAAATGTTTTGACCCTATGTAGAACAAAAAATAAATTAACACTATTTCTAAAAAATGAACTACAATATAACTTACGAAAAATAAAATTGACTTTTGAGGATAACAATAGCCAGGCAGAAAGTTTTCTGGGTAGGAATATACTGCTACTTGGAGATACTACTAAGCCAAAATTACTTTTCCATCAGCACATAAGGGAGCGATTCAAAAATATACTTTAATTGATTCTAAATCCATATCTGGTCTTGCGAACCAAGGGACTGACAATGGAAACCAAACTAAGAATAATTAAACCGTTAATAAGACCGTTTACATTTTATGAATGGCGAGTCTGTGGCATATCGAAATTTTTCTGCGTCCTTAAGATGGTCCAGGAAAACGATTATTCACACCAATCAAGCAAGTATATGACGCAACTGGAATACCAACAATCGAAGAAGAAATACACCATTTGTGAATTCGTTTGTATAGCAAACTGGGAAAAAACAAGAATAACAGAGATTCAAGGCCGCAAGAACTAGACAATCAAGGCAGAAGTAAACTTTTACGTAGTATTATCGAATAAAATAACCTAAATTTGGTTCCCTGTAGGGTCTTACCATCGGCGTGTGAAAGCAGTGGGTTTGTTCTCCATACGTTAAATAAATTGCGCCCCCTGATTTGACCTGGATCTTGCCACTGGAACCGCTCAAGACAGAAAGAAAGATGACGAAAGGTAACAAGTCTACGGGGCAGTAAAAGTATCAAGTTCGGAACATGAGATTCCGCACCAGGGTGCTGCAACGGATCCACTAGATTGGACAGCTGAGCTGGTGTCGGCTAGTTTGACGTAGTACGTGACATTTGGCCTCTCTCCACAGTAATTGAAAAATTACATTTCCTCCGCTGTTGAGCTTTATTGAAGAGACATCGCGGCTACCTGAGGGAGCCGCTTGCTAGAGACTACTCAAGCAGACAGCCGAGTTCTCCATGTTTTCGATCACTGTACGACGCTGATCGTAGTTAACTGTCATTTCCACTCAAACCCGTAAGCGACTGACGGTTACGATCATCTCATGCTCTTAACTGAAATGCGAATGGTAAATTTACGTTCACTAAATGAAAGTTTATCTTCTTTAATGACGCGAACTGTGCCTTTTTATTTAATTTGCAACGTCTCCTTGTGACTACATATGAAAATCGGACGTTTCTATTAATATTGTTTTAACAAAGTGATTCGAGTAATTGATAATAACTCAATACCTAATGGTTATCTCTAATTACCATTACTTCAATGGCTAGGAACAGTTAGAGCTGATTTTCTGAGGTTATGTTGTTAAATTATTAACTACTTTCAACAACTAAAATCTGTATTACAAAAGTAAAACAATTTATCTGAAACGCAAGTTATGCTTGGCGCCGTACATACAGTTTTTAGACTTCTCATCCACATATTTTAAATATATATGATAGTCTTAATAAATTCTACTGGTTAGATACTGAACCTACATTGTAGCTTGAAATAATCTGAACACTACGTTCTGGTATTCGTATCGTCAGTAATACCTTCGACAGCACCTTTACTTCCCGTACGTGTTCAACCGAATATAGGCCGGCACTGCATGTTCACCAATCAATACACCAATACACACGCCGAGAATTGACCTAACAAGTGGTGGTGTGACCACTACATAGCATCTCCGTCCGATTGGTTATGATGTAAAGAAAATTAGTTATTGCTACAAAACGAGTTTAATATATTAATAATTAAGTAAAGTTACTCTGCTATCAGCAGAAAGATAACTACAGAGAAATCAAAACTCCGAATACGGTAATTCTATTTAACAGTCGATTTTGGTGGTATTAACAGTCAACAACAGAATTCATCTAAACATTCCAGGCTGAAAACATTTTTATAGATAATCTAAACACCATCTTGCCCGCTTGGGTAGCGTGGGGGCTAGAGTACTAGCTCCACGTGCCGAAGGTCGCCGGTTCAAGACCGGCCGCGGGCATGGGTGTTTAAGTGTTGTGTCTGTGAATGTCATGTCTGTCTAGTTAACTGGAAAAAAAATCATCAAGCTGGCTGTATGGCCTAACATGCCGAAAGCCAATTAAAAAAAAAAACCATCTTGCAACAGATACTAAAACTTGTAATACACTGTCAGGTACAACTAGAATCGTATGCATGTGCACGTAGTTTTTAGGTAGCCAGTTCTCATGGTGGCGTCCAAAATCCGCGCGCAGACACTACGGACCCGGTGAGTCACGTCGAGCCAATAATTTACCCCCCCCCCCCCCCAATAAAAATAGAAACCTGGACGCAGCGGTGAAAGACCAGAGAATTGTATTATAAGTACGGTTTCCTGTTAGTAAGGAAAGTGACGAATAAAAAATATATTAAAAAAAACGGTGTCTGGAGGGTTTCCAAAAAATCAGCCGTGTGAACCGTGATCTGAGAAGGAGCAGAACCAATCCGTGAATTTGTTAATAATGTTAAGAACAGTAAAATGTTTCATGTTGAGAGCCAGCCGAAGGGCTAGATTTCCCCACCCGATTCTGAGATCGGCAGAATCAGCCAAAACGTGTGAGTAACAGATGTTTCGAGTGCCCATTCTCGTAAGCTTACCTCCAGGGAAACCACAGCTGCCCAGCACCAGGAGACAGCGACCTTCCCGTCACCTGAAGTGAGCCCGCTGGACAAATATAACGGTAACCGTGATTCCGGAAACTTTTGCATCGACGTTCGCCCTAGTAAACGTCCTCAGCTTATATATTTTTCTCTCCTGAGACTCTTTATGATCAGTGAATAGTGTTGTAAATTGTTTTTAAAGAAAATTGATCATTTCTTGTCATTCTAAAATGAAATGTTCAATTTTATAAGTAAATATTACCATCATATTGAAAAACTTGTTTTAACTATATCTCGTCCAGCCTAATAATATGTCAATTAACGTGGTCAGGAATTGTGATTATTGAGTGCTCCCGGAAGCTTAGCTAAACAGAACTGTCAATAAATAATCCGCATAACCTCGAACAATACCTCTGTCAGTGTCGTATTTGAACCATAGGGATTTATTGCATAATAATAATAATAGATTTTAGTAAATTAATATTGTAAGCGCTGCATCAGGGTGGACTTATGGTTCACAAAACCTGCTGATTCGCTAAGTCAATCAACAGCACAGATTTGA
Source organism: Vandiemenella viatica (assembly GCA_031002005.1). Lineage (NCBI taxonomy): Eukaryota > Metazoa > Arthropoda > Insecta > Orthoptera > Morabidae > Vandiemenella > Vandiemenella viatica. Next base: position 295,159,094 of record JARYHS010013630.1, read on the forward strand.
ACAGGGTAATGATCAATAGTGTCTACCTCCGAAGTAAGGTTGCTCTCTCTCTGCGAGTAGCTTTCATCGAGTCATTATGGGTAACTAACAGCCAACTCTCTTAAGCTTCAGTCTGTACACCACGTAGGCCTTCGTAACATCATTTGTCCAGGTATTCCATCTAGCCATTCAGTGTCCATTCAACCAATCATTAATTCTTCAGTTTATCTTCAATTAGATGCAGAAGCATCGTTCATAAGCACAGCCGGACATATACTTGCAGATCATATTATGGACTGTATTTTCTGCAGTCTTCATTGACCATTAAAGGGGATTCTGGAAACTGTTAGCCGCCTGCTATAATTCATCAGGATGGATTTTCAACTAGCCACTTAACACGAGATAGTCTTCTTTATCCTGGGCTGCTGAACCTATTAATCAGCTGGTGTCAAACTAAACCTGAATCACCTCTTATTCAACAGCCCACTAGACTGGACAGTAGAGCTTCGTATCAAGATACCAGAGATTTCTTTAGCGACACAAACGCTACGAGGTTAGTAAACTCTCCTCTAGATTCCCACCACATCACCCACAAATCAATCACCCGGCTATCCTTCCAGTGCTGTCACTGTGATGATTTATACAACGTTTTGATGATAAGTGGTTGTAATCATTAACAACACTCGTTAGCCGAACACAGGAACTGCATTTATTTCACAGTTTATTCTATCACAATACATAGTATGTCGGTACCAGACGTGATTTTTGCTGTATCGAACTGCCCTCTATATTCAAAATTGCAGGTTTGCACATAGAACAACAGTTTCTTCAGTGCACATGTTTAACGTTCCTATTCAGTGTAGTATAGAACATGCGCGGCACATAGCTGAGTATTCGTATTCTGCGAACGTGTTTCGCACGACCGGCCACTCCCGAGCACTTATTCTCGCGACGACTTTCACTAGTGAGTCCGCGCTTCTCCTCTCTCGGCCAATCACTACACTTCTTTTCCTCACGTGATTGTCCTAGCCAACCAGTGTCTTTCTCTCTACCTCGCCTTTCAGCGACATTCCACTTTATTTCAGATGATGCACCCCTCCTTGGGTGTGCAACGCTATCGTTACATCACTTAGACAGGGCTCTTACATCTCACACTGTTGTTAGTTGGGCAGCGAAGGCGGGAAGCCTCAAAACGTGACAGACATGGTTACAATGTAATCAAGATTAGCGTTTTATTAGTATACATTAATGTAAATTTGAGATAAAACTTGTAACTATTAAATTTAGTAACAATTGAATGATTGTTTCCATGTTTTACTGGTTAGTTAAATTAGTAAATTACGGCCATTAAGCTACAATAATTACTTAATTTATGATAGTTTTAACAAGAAAAGGAAACAATCGTGGGACAGACGTTCATTGATCTCGCGGCAAACTGACCGTGACTAGTAGAGAGCAGCTAAGTAATGTATACGCCCTCAAAAAGCGTCATCAGCTTATATCAATATTCGGCAGCCACAGAAAAACAACAAGAAGGTACTGCACCATGAATGGAACTGTCTCGCTACAATATCTTCCCAGATCACTAACCAATGCAATGTTAAACTGGGTGTTTTATTCACGCTGACTGCTTTGCGGTAGCCGCCGCTAGTGGACTTGAGATTTCTAAAGCTTGAAAATCACAGATTATTATTTATTATTGTACATAGTTCTGTTATATAAGAAGCGCGATGTGATTAATGAAACATGTATTCCATAGCCACTATTTTTTATGGTTTGTACGTTTCATTTCTTTCTGTGTTATTATAGGAGTGTTAGAATACAGATGTCGCAAATATCGAATAGATAATTCAGAAATGTATGCCGTATGATACGTCGGCTCTTCCTCCGCACGCCCCTCGCTCTCGTGCCTGCGCCTGCAGCATCTGGCGCCGTAATGAAACTTGCATTTTCATTAGACTTGCACGAGGCAGGCCGGAGCGGTTCCCTGCCAACTGCGCCCCTCACACACTCCCAGCTGCTTGCTGAAGCAATTTCCACTGTGCCTCACACGTTTCTAACTGCGCGCGCGAGACATCCCAACGATTTTCCTTATCCTGCCGTAGGACACAATAGTGACTGTATTTATTTCAGTGGTCTTAAATAGATCTAATGGCCAAGATTTAATCGAATTACCCCAGATATAACCATTGTTAATGCATGCTAACCTTCACAAAATTCCGTTTCATTTCAATACTCAAACTATGCATAGTAGACGACGAAGATCTTATAAGAATTGATAAAAAAATTATATATTTTGGCATACTACCGAAATTTTTGGAGATATGTTATGAAAAAACAATTCTTAATTGGTTTTAATTTTTCCTACACGCTTTCTAAATAAAGTGTAAAGAGTTCTCTAGCGTTGTGCGGTTACTGTTCAGTAGTTCTACGAGATTCCTTACCGCTTAGTAATCTTAACAAATGTCTTAAATAACACACTCCAAAACAATGTTCCATCTCAATTATGCGATTCAAGCGTCGTAATATTTGTTTAAAGTACAATTCTGGTCAACAACTGTTGAATTTACTAACAAATTAATGAAGACATAATACACTGTAGAATGCCTCTTTTTTTTTGTAAGGTTCTTGCCATGCATACAACATTCTCTACTCACCATTTTTAGAAAAAGTTTGATTCGTAGATTGATGAAATTTACAAATGAAATGTTAGATAATCTCATGAACTGCGTATGCATTCACAAACTGCAGAGTTAGCAAAAGCTTTTATGAATATATAACGACTTTTTGGCAATTTTTTAATAATCAGTAGGTTAATTGCGTAAAATAATATTCTTTTAGTCATTATTAAACAATAATGAAATCAGAATGATTGCTTTCCCTACATATAAGATATTTATCGCCCTTATTCACATGTATCTTTAAGAATATTTTTATGTTTTAATAAGGTTTATAAAGAAAAGGTCTGGAACAAAACCACCTAAGTTAATTATTAATTTACACTCAATAAATAATTATAACCAGGATGATATAAAAATTATGGTGGATAAATACACATTACAGACCGATATGCCGTTGAAAATTAAACCTCTTCGAGGGAATGCAAAATTTGCTTATCTGTTAAAATGCTGACACGAATTTTTTTACCATTAAAGTACGCTCTCCATTTGATGGTACATGAAAAAACTGATTTTTTTATGGATGCCCAGATGTGGCACTTGCTATTCCACTGGCGGAGTTTCAATGAGATTCAGCACAATCTATTTTAAGTTCTTCATTTAGAAAATTCTTAAAAATACAATGTTAACAGCGTACAAGTTTCATTCAGTGGCTGAAAATACTGAAGTGTAATATCACCATCGGATCAGTTATAATTCCGTCTCACTATGTGTCCAATTAGCATGTTAGAGTTTGAACGCTAGAAGAAGAAGCTGATAAGGCTCAATGCAGTCACTGCATTTGAGGTATCATGTATTATGATTTTACAATAGCGTTTACATTCACACTTAATTTACTGAACTGATCTGTTAACTGTTCACACATTCAATAGATTTAAATATATAGAGACAAAAGGAACACATATTACAAAATACATATTAGTATTCAGGTGATTTTTTAGTACAATAGATTGCGATGTGCGTACTCATATTTACAACGCTGAAGGTAACAATATATATATATATATATACATTTCAAACCAGTAAAACTGATATATGAGCAGTCAAGTATATCATTTAGCTTTTTAGCTTTCAAGCCTTTTAATACTGCAGTACCTAAGGTAAATAGTGCATAGTGAGCAACCTGAAGTAGTGGACGGTCTAAGAAAAGTTTCATAATTGAAGTTTTATTGCACGGTTAAGCTTCATTATTGGCTCGCATGGTTCTCCAGGCTTGTGGTACCAATAATAAATTCAAGTTATTCAAAATCTTTGAAAAAAGCTGGAATCGTTGTAAACTGGATGGGTTATAGGGACTGACACATACCTAAAACACGAAACCGAGCGTGGTGGCTAAACTGTAAGGCTTTAGCCTTGCATCCAGAAGGACGCGGGCTCGAATCCTCGTCAACCATCCAGATTTTAATTTTCCATGTTTTACCCAATTCACTCCAGGCGAATACCGGGATGCTTCCTTCAAAAGGTCATGGCCGAATTCCTTCCCGTTCCTTGCCCCCAGTACTTTCTCGCCTTTAATGACCTCGACGAGGCCTGAAACCATAAGCAAAAACAAAAACTAAAAACTAAAAAAACTAATAACTTAGCATTCTATTCGTTTTTGGTAAGGACAGTTGTAATACTATTGTAAAGGGAGAATTATATCAATACGAGAATGCTTCTGTAGTTACAAGCCGATTTTTTTAAATGTGTTCCATGTCAATAACCCCATTGAGTTAGAACATCCAGCCGTTTCTTTATAATACTATGGGTGACAGTTGTGAATTTGCATCTGGAAGCAATAAGGAGATCTCCATACGCGTGAAAAGTTTTCAGTTAAATTTTCACTTTAAATATCTCTAAACCGTCGCTACGGTGTCATAACATAACGGGATCAGTTTGATTTAGAGAGCTTTAAAGGTGGAACTACGAAAGGTTGAACAAAGAAAAATTAAATTATATATGTATATATTATTAAAAAAAACACTTTAGTACCAATGTGAACAAAACGTAATAAATAATTTTTAAATATAAAAATTGTGTTCAACAGCAATAGGACGTCTCGCAATACCATAAAACTTATTTTTTTTGAATAAGCCTAAAATAAATTCACTGGCGAGAAAGTTAATTTTAATGTAATAAAATCAGGCTAACTATTAGTAAAGGTACAATCATTGTGACAAGTAAGTAGAAAGCACCCCAAGCTCTTTTTACGTTAAAGTTAATTTTTTGGTCCATCACTTTATGCTTATGTTAATATTATTAAAAAAATTAAGTTATACTGAATTGTGAGATATGCTGTAGCTGCTGAACAAAATCATTGTATTTAAAGATTATTTTTAAATTTTTAGTTCACATCACTACAAAAGTGTTTTTTACTTATTTAAACCATAATTATATTTTATTTTCGTTAGTCTCACAACAAAATTGGATACATAATTAATGAGCACACTTGAGACGATACAGATCATGTGAGACGATGAATTTAAAATTATTTCATGTCATCTAGTCGTTTCATCCAACGCATCAACATTACATGGAACTCTCACTATTAACTTGTAGGAATCAAGTTATTCTATTTATTAACCATCCAGTGAATTTATACGACTGATTGCTACATAAACCAGCGCTCCAACGAACAGAGTAATTGATCGAATAAGCAGACTTTGTCTAACATATTTTGAATTTCATGTTTCCACTCAGTGGAGAGATGATTCTAATTTTTTATTTTATTTTAATGGTTTTTAGGTTAATCGGCCATACAGCCAGGCTTTTATAAAATTTTCTGTTGGTGTGAATAATTTTTTTTCAACTAATTAATATCTTAAAAATTACAATGGCACGAGTAAAACACTAATGGACCAACTTACAACCTGTAATGCGTTAAAACTAATCATTCTGCAACTGAAATTACTGAACACATCCAGGTAGGAACATCGTGCGTTAAAATAAATATTACACAATGCAAAAGGATGATCATGCGTTAAAAGAGAAGAGTCAAACTGCTTAAAGGAATAATTTTTACGTGCAAGAAAAACTCTGATAAAAAAATATTTCCATCTGTACACAAACGGTCATTAATTTCCTGTAAATCTATCTGTCGTCACACAAAAAATAGTAACATTCGTAGCACAGAGGATACTAAGAATTTTTAATTTCATCAGCATTTTTTATTGCAGCAATCTACACTTTTAGCAGAAAAAAATAACGTTTTTAGTCACCCACTGCTGGGTCGTAGCAATCACATTGAGGACTTTCTGAGCGTATTGGAAGTTACCGTGATGAAATAGGCTTCTTGGTGGCTTCCGTAGTCACTTAAATGGAGTAAGAGAGAAAGTCCGCCATCATTTGGCGATTTAAATCATGTTCGAACGTGCTGAGGTGGACGCCTGTGTGTTTGCGACCAGATCAGTCACACTTTTCGCATGAGTGAAAAATACACAGGCGACTACTTGCTAAAATATAGAGGCGAATATTTCCTACGTTAGGATTTCTTTTATTTTACTGCTTAAGTAATGAGAACTCCAGGGAATAGCTGTGAAAGTATTGTATTCTCATCGGTCCTTAATACTTGTGCAAAACTTTAGGAACTGGGTGAAAACTGAATTGAAATATTCCATTACATTCAAACACACATACAACTCAAATTAATAAAAGCTTATTATAAACTATGTTTTTCTACTCAATATAAACAATTATACTTCATCATACTTACAAAGTACTCATATAGTCTGGCTCCAGCAACTCTTGGAACCGACTGATCGCAAATTGCAAATCTTTCGCAACACATCCAGCACGTAGTCTGTTCCTTCTACAATGTCCCAAGACACAAGAGTTACAATCATAAAGATACAAAGAAACAGCGTAAAACCAAAACGCGAATGCTATTTCCAATTTCCTTCACCTTAGTGGTCAAATATCAAGCGCAGCAATTTCAACGTAGAGGGGAGAATATTGGTTACTGATTATACGATGTGCGACGTTTCTTTGTAACTGAACAGGTTGTTTGCGTTTTAAAAAATTGCGGACTACGAAGTTTTATCGACATAGAGCAATATGTGTGAGTGGAGACTTTCCCGGCGTATGGGTGCAACAAAATCTTCTCGACTCGAGGCAGAGACAGTCAGCTGAGGACAACCACAAGATACCTGATGAAGACAGCAGAGTCAGCTGCCGAATCGTCGTGTTTTTACACCACCATCCGGCGGGACACCCGAGAAGATTTTGTTGCATAGAGCAATATGTTAACCGCTAGTTATATTTTATTACAGAAATATTTAAATTAATTAATTTAATTTTTAATTGCGATGGAGCGAACGCTGCGGTGGCAATTTCCCTACACACCCATTTTCCCCCCTTTCCTGTACCTACCTACTTTTGTACTCTGCAAATTTCAACTTTAAATTGTTTCAACGTTTTTGGTAAATTATTCGTCAATTCTTTTGGTAACTTACTCCCCTTACCTACGAAAGAAAAACATCATACACACTTGTGCCTGAAATCGAGTGCCATCTTGTGGTCATTGTCATCTTTTCCCTTCCATGCATCACTTAATTCTTACACAAATATCTTTCTACGCCTCATCACCAATATACATCTTATACACTACCATGACTCCCTTCACCCTCCTCCAGTCTTGCAATGAATCCCATTCCAGTTCTTTGTCATATCGGTTTCTGATTGTGTTCTGCGATAATTTCCAGTAGCAAATCTAGCAGCCCTTCTTTGCACCCCCTCCAACTACTGTATTGCATACCCACAATGTGGCTTCCATACTGCACCACCACATTCAAGCAGTGGTCTGACCAAAGTTTTGTAACCCAGTTCCATTACTTCTTTCGTACATCCCCTCATCACTCTCTCCAACAAGTGAAGGATTTTGAAACCTTTTCCTACTACCTGTCCAATGTGTCCTGCCCAGTTCAGCTTGTTATCAAATGTAATACTAAGATATTTACATTTCAAGTTCTCAACAAGCAGTTCGTTCCCCACCTTATAGTCATAATCAACCTTTAGTTTTTTATCTGTTTATCTAATAAGCTGACTCGTCTTTGCATTTATCTTCATTCCAGTGTTTACCAACCCAACTAGATATCCTGTCCAGATTACCCTGCAACTGTTCACAGAGTTCTACCATTTTGATCCTTTTATATAGCGTTATGTCATCTGCAAACAACCTAATTTCTGGTAGTAAACCATCAACACAGTTATTCATTAGAATAATTAATAGCAATGGTCTTAATACATTACCCTGTACCACTCTCATTTTTACTTCCGCTTCTTTTGATATTGCATTTCCTACCATAACGTTTTGCTTTCTACCCTTTCAAAATTCTTCTACCCAGCAAATCATGGCAGGAAGAGAAAAATAGTATTGAGGGGTTGCAGAATGTTTTCTTTATCTTTTGATGTGAGAAGCATATTGATACAAAAGACGTGTTTGACACTTTGACTCATTTTAGACCTACATTCAATTCAGAATTGAGGGGGTACACCATTCATAGAATTAATGGTATTAAAATTGATAATATTCAAAAGTAGTTCTGTTTGATGAAAGCACAGTTTAATCTGAATCTGTTATTGTAAACCCTCACAGCAGCAGTGGATGATATCTCTGACCCATTCAAACACATTAACTGTGTCCGGTTCTTTATTTGCCAAGTGAAGGGGCACTAATCGTTTCTGTCTGCTATAGGATTCACTCAGTAAAGCTATCCCCGCAAGGTGGATTATGTCCACTGTGGTAGTGGTGGGTTGCCTACCTGAGCCTATCACCCCCGCCTGTCCTATATAAACGAAAAACCTCGGTTTATTTGACATCGTCTTACGGTGCGACACATATTTTTTTAATATCTCATAACCCAGTTACAATACAGTTCTGGCCCCTCCAATAGTCAGTTGCCTGCAAATAACCGGAAGTGACGTCATTGGCCTGAAGGTAAGAACGGAGGGGGTAAGCTTTTTCTGGAGACGCTGATAAGAGTGGAATCTAGAAGTCGAATATTGGATGTGATGTGAATATTCGTCATAGGTCAATGCTTGAAAATTTTAAATGTTGTATGGCTCAGTACATTAAAATATATATTGGATTGGTGGATAGTGATAGGATAAATCACGGTCAATGGGAATTATATATTTAAAGATTTATTTACCTAAGCAATGACTTGATGCCACACGTGAATTTATACAATGACTATTCGACTGCTTAATCGAATGGTCGTACGTTTCGCTGGCACAAATGATCAAGAACAAGCGAGGGTATGAAACTCTTGAGCGCTTTACTAACTGGAATATTGATACGATTGCCTTTTTAGAATATTGAGACTATATCCTTGCCCACATGACTATGTCCCCATTCCCTGTTTCTCAGTAGAGTCTAGATTGTATCAGTAGGCTGGCGTCTTGTTTTCGTGAAGGCGGCTGCGTACCTCGGAGACGACGCCCTCGGCATTTGCGTCGGTGCGTGCGGTACGTTGTAGGTCTGTGGAGTGGGCCAGAGGGGGCCTAAGCACATTCTCCCCTCCCTATTGTCACTGCGTGGAGAGGCCAACCTGCTTCTGACCTTACGCCTCTTCCACGTCGAGGTCGTTAGATGCGGGAAAGGACTACGGACAAGGAACGGGAAGGTATTCGATTATGGATTTTTTTAAAGGAACCGTCCCGGCATACGCCTGATTTGTGGAAACCATGTAAAAACCAAATATACATTGCCCGATGGGGATTCGAACCCTCCATTCTCCAGAATGTGAGGTCAGAGCGTTTCCATTCACCCACCACGCTCGGTGAGACGTATTGTATGAGTAAATGTTAGCAACTTTGAGTATTATTGGCGTTTGACATTCTGGATAAGTGCTGTTGTGCGTGCTGTTTCTGACAGTCGTGGCCCACTAACATTGTATAATATTTCGTAGCCGTTCGTACTACAATATAAACGTGAGAAATACGTATCTATTAGGCAGGTGGTCCACCTAGATCACCACTCATCCTCCCCTTAGCACGTCAGAATTCCTTGGATCTCTATCTTGAACCTAATTTACAAAATCATTTCCGTCCAATTTGCTCATAAAACTAAATACAAAAATTTCATAAAATTAGATACATTTTGCGCTTATTGTTATGATATTTGAAATCTTTTACATAGTTGGATTTATTAGTTTGTTTTTATTTTGGCTGTAATAGCGATTTTTTTCCTTGGCAACAGTGCCTTCTGATTACGACACTTGTTCCCGCCGTTACAGTGGTTGCTTCCGCAAGCAACCAGTGAGTACTGCTGACTCGAGTGCTGCGATTTCGTGGCAGTCTTGTGTGTCAGCCAGGTTTCGTGCTTTTGATCTCTCCCCAGTGGTGCCATCCTCTAAAACACTCGTCAATTGATATTAGAGAAGAATTGTATTTATTGCTAACACTACACATACATTTTAACATTGGATTCTCTCCATTCATACTTACAATTCTTGCCATACGTACTTTACTAATTTCATAATATTGTTGACACTGTTCAATTAATGGTGGTTCTCCCTGATGTGTATGGTCGAATTTAAAACAGCAGTGCATATTCAAGAGATTTGTCTTATCGTCTATTCATTTCATACTTTAATCACCTAGGTATAGCGTCACCAGTTCTCAAGATACGTATCCTTAAGAGCTGATCTTCTTCTTCACCGCTTTTTCCAACATTACGGGTAGGATACATTTGGAGAAATTTTACTCATCACCGGCCAGATCAAATATGGAGTTTTGGTTTTACGGCCGCATTCCCTTGCTCACGTCCAGCATTTTATAGCTACAGCCAGATCGTCCTACGAACTGAAGGAGGAAGTTAAGTGTTGCAATTTGTCTGCAAAACGTGCAACTATGTTCTGTTCATGGTAAGTGTAATTTTTGATACTGAAATGTACAGTAGGGCCTATATGAGGCAGAGATTGGGGACCGTCAGGGAATTCAGCTTGATGGCTGCGGAAATCCACCCCAGAACCGCAGTAAGGACGGCAGGTACTCGAGTGCCTGGGCTCGTACCCGTCTGTTTGCGTTGTTTCTTTTTATGGCATTCGGCAGCTTAAGCCATACAGGCAGCTCTTTGTGACCATGACTCTTGCAGTGTATCAGTTTCTCCAGTGCGTTGTAGGAGCTCCTAGCCGTGAACATTGCAGGACGGACACGACAACAACACACACATAACACTTAAACACCGATGCCCTCGGCCTGAATCGAACCGGCGACCTTCAGCACGTGGAGTTGGCACTCTATCCCCTACGCTACCGAGGCCCGCAACCCAGTCTGGTTGTTCCTACCCTATCTAGTGTGCGGCGCCTCAATGCACTGAGGCACACTGGCAGGTTCAGTACGAGTTAATATTACCACTAATTTTAATAATACGTGTTTATTTTATAGGTATGGCATTGTTGGCCTGCAGACCTCGAAGGGTAGTTCGGCCACCAAGGTATAGAGCTTTCAATGACAGATATAATACTAACAATTACTTGGCATTATATTTTTCTTTCCCATTGACATTACATGTTCCATTAATGCGTTATGATTCCGAGTCTCTGTAAGAATGATGTAGATTAATTATGAAATGCTGTTTACAGCAATTGACAACGACATATTACCACGTTATTTAATCGATTTCAAGAGCTGTTTTACTTTTTACATAGGTAAGAATGCATTCTTTGCAACATAGGTAACACTTTTTCCTACTTCAAGTTCTTTTGCACTATATTAATTCTTTCATAATTTATTTAATAGTAGTCTAATGTGATCCTACTAAAAATACTAAGGCTATCCTTCACGGTTACAGATAATGATTACTTAAATCTAATTACTCATTCATTTCCCTTTTAATAAACTTTCCCGTTGTTACGGTTGATCTTAACTACTTCTCTCATCATCATTAACTGTATATAATTATATTAACGCCTTATTATTCTCTTCCTTTTTCAGCCCAAGGACCAGTATCTCTATGTATAAAGATGAATGTTTGTTTGTTTGTTTGTTCCTCATACAAATCCACAGTTTTCATCCTATCTCGATGAAACTTTGCACACTTATCCTTTGAAACAAGGAGAAAAATACTGTCTACATTTGGTTGAAAAATTATCTGTATAAATAATACATGTTGTCTCATAATTTCGAAATACTACTGAATGGCGATATACAGACGCGTTGGATATGGACGTCTGTATACTGCTTTTTTTTCGTGTATCGGTCAGACAGCTCAGTAGTTAAAGCGCTTGCTTACAAATGTTTGGGTCGCGGTCTCAGGTTCAAATCTCCGTGGAGGCTAAAATTTTTAAAAATTGTTTTTGATCATAAGAGTCACGCCTCGGCCGTAGGTTATTCGGATTGAATGTTAAACTATAGATAGTACACTTTTTTACGTTATAATGATTCCTCGGTGGTTGTTCGCAGTCAGAGAGAGAGAGAGAGAGAGAGAGAGAGAGAGTGTGTGTGTGTGTGTGTGTGTGTGTGAACCGCAGTAATAATACTATAAATACGGAAGTAAGTCTCTGTCTTTTTGTTACGTTTTGACGACCAAATGGGTATATCGATGTTGATGGAATTTGACAAGAAAATCTGTATGAAGGGCACAAATCTCAATTTCTCCGGTATGTTTAATAGTTGTAGTCATGAAATTTTGAGACAGAAATATGTTGGAAACTGATTCTCTTCAAGAGACTGGTTCGACGGTAGAATGATATAGTGATAGCTTTCCTGTCATATTATGCCGACTGGGTGTTGTTTAGGTCCAATCCTTCGTTACTATCAACTTTCCATATTCAATTCTGGCGAAAAATTCTTAATCCACGCTTTCAAAGTCGCGGGTACTAGCTAGTATTTTTATAAATAATGTCGCGGACCAATAACTTACATCGGTCTATTGTTTTAACCTATGTGTATATTATTAATATCTGGGACATATTGTATTGTACAATTATAACATAATAAATATAAAAGCATCGTTTAAATTCGTACGTAAACACAGTTACAACTGGAACTGAACTATTGAAAATTAATTACATACTGACCAGACTCTTAATATTTAGTAACCAATAGAATAGAAAATTTATAGGCAGGATGCTACGCTATACCACAGGCCTACATGTACAAAATAGACGCAAGGCTTTGCAATATTTGTTTTTCTTTACTTAATTTGCTTAATCCTTTTGCTCTTTTTATGCAACTGGAAATTAATAGACAATTGTAAAAAATGCTGTTTATCCTCACCCTGGAAACGCCAGATTTTTTGCCTGGTCATTGAATTATTCGTGGCTTTTAAAAAGTTGGGCTAGTAGTTTATTTTCGCTTAAAGCAGTATACAGTACAAATATGGTTTCTAAATGTATAATATGCTGCCTACGGACCATCTGAACCATCTTAGCGGACGACAGATTGAAAAACACTTCCTTATGGTCTTCCTTGATATTGTATATTTAATACATAATTCTAATAGTGTGACCTTCCATTTGTATTATTTGCTACCTAATTTTACGAACAGTTGACGAGCGTCTTCTGTCACTTATCCGTTTTAAACTTAATTGTATTTTCCTCAGTGAAATGTAACATCGTTTAGTCTGATTAGCATTACCTCCTTTTATCGAATTAACTCTGTATTTCTTACTGGTGATCTCTTCGCTCTTCGCACTATAGGATGCGTTACCATTTATTATTTCTCTCGTAGCTTCGTCTCTCGTCACCTTTCGTCCATACCACACATTTGAGAGAAAGCTTGTGTCTGATTCGGATTTCTCTTTTACTCTCAACGCTCTCGATCCTTGGCGACTTCCATGACTCCCCTTCAACCACCGCGAACATCCTCGCGTCGTTTGGCATCCTGCAAATCATCTCCTGATTTTAAAATTACACGCTAATAGCTTGAAGATATCTACTGACGCACCATTAATTTGGCCTCACTCCTCAATTTAATCTGAAATTTCTTGCATATCGATCATTAACTGAGGTTCACATGACTTCGTAGTGGAGTCAGCAAAATTTTTCTGTAGAATGGCATTTAGAAAGTGTGTTACAGCTATCACAGTTAAATGTAACTGTAATTATCTGTCAGTGTGTTTCCTATCTGTGAATTTCACGACGTACTGTGATTCGGATGACCTCTGTCACTATATCATTACCATCCAGACATTTCGTGTATATATATGGCACATTATTCAAACATCTGATGATGGAGATTACGAACAATTTCACGTTTCACAACTTAACTACTCATCGATTAGTTCTCATTTGGAAACTTGATTAGGTACTATGTTGCTGTGGAATATGTTACGAAGAAGAAGTCGTCAAGAGATCGTTTCAGTCCACTGCGTTAGTAGGGTTACCCTATTGGACATAAGAGCAGTTATTATTTTTTGTTTTAACTTATGGCTCAACTCCTTGCACTCGTCGAGGTCATTAGAGGCGGCATGGGACTGTGGACAAGGAAAGGGAAGGAATTTGGCCATGGCCTTTTGAAGGAATCATCCCGGCATTCGCCTAGAGTGATTTGGGGAAACCATGGAAAACCCAAATCTGTATGCCTGGATGGGGATTCGAACTGGCGTCCTCCCGAATGCGTGGCCAGGACGTTAACCGCTCACCCACCATGCTCGGTGTATTCTGTCTCCCTATCCCACTGACCATTTCTGGTTCATTAGCCTTTAAAAGGTTTCCTCATGCAAGCGGGCGCCCTGCTCTTCCTCACTCTACCTAACGTGCTGGGTGAGCGGTAACTCTCCGACTTTGCATTCGGGAGGACGCGGGTTGGAATCCTCGTCTGACCATCCAGGTTTTGTTTCCCACGGTTACCCGAAATTACTCCAGGCGAATGCCGGGATAGTTCCTTCAAAAGACCAAGGCTGATTTCCTTCCTGTTTCTTTCCGCCAGCCCTTTCTCGTATCTACCGACCTCGCCTTCAACAAGGCTAAAGCCCTAAGCAAAAAAAAAAAACTTTGCGCATTTTAAAGGGAATTGCGGTAACCAGTAGCCACCAATTAATTACATAGGAAGTCTACCAGACGCTAGATATTTGTCTTTGGAAATTGAAATCTTCGTCGAGGAGGAGTTAGCATCTGATTGAAAGAGTAATAGTAAATATGCATTGGAAATGTTTCGCAACTTTTTCTGCCATAAATATGTGGTTCTACTAAAACTGTTTAAAGTTAATATTTACTGTTTTGTTTATTGTATATTTAGACCTTGTTTGTTTCTCAGTATATTGTTCAAAAGTTTTGTTATTTTTAAAATCTTCGTATCCTGAAAAAAGACAGTATTAATACTAATTGTAAGGTTTTAACATCTTTCAATTTGTTTTCATTAGTGAATTACTGTTTTTATCTTTATTTGTGATACATTCCAAATTTTTCTTTATTTTTAATACTTTCTGCAGCCACTGTTCTTCACCTTTCATAAATTTCCTAATTTGCTTAATTTCAAAAAAAAATCCCTAAGCATATTTTTATTTTATTCTTAATTCACAGGAATGTAGGAATAATACCCTAATTTAGTGGACTTACGTTAAACATTTACACGCGTTGTTTACTAATTATTGTTGTGGGTGATGTACTAATTGAAGCAAGTGTCTGGATTCCTCTTTAAAGCTGTTTTGTTGTGAACGCCAAAACCCGCGGCTTACAAGATCACCTGAAGGGTTATATGGGTTCCTTTCGTGTGTATGCTCCTACTGATGAATGTATCAGATAATTGGGATCACATCCCGCTTCCAGAAGGGAATGTAGCTGGAAAATTACCAGCACAGATGACAACAAGACACTTTAAAATTGACATCTGTGTTAGATATGATGGAGGAGGCCAACAATTTTCAATTGGATAATTTTTTTATCGAGAATAAGCAATACGCATAAAGTAGAGATCTCTTCTCGAAGGAAGAGGTTAGTGGGGACACTGTTACTCCTGCTCAGGCTCTTACCCTTCGCACGCTGTGGAGAAACTGACTTCAGCTCTTCGAGGACTATTCCTCGCTCAGGCAAGAACACTGTATTCAACGACGCGGCGGGACGTCTTACCACAGCTTCATTTCGTGGTCTGACGCAGCCGACAATCCATGAATCAGGCTGAGCGGCATAGGACTTATGCGTCACCGACGATATGCACCAACATCATCTCTTGCGTCGGAGCAATCAACCACAGCATCATGTGATGATTCACCTCCGGCACGATCATTACAGAAACCTGCTTGTATGGTAACTGAAACATAGAACTCATCCCGAAGTCAGCTAAGTCATTAGCAACTTGACGAGTCTCAACTATCTAGATGTAATTTACGTAAACGATCAACGCATTTATTGTTCTTTTATCGTTTATTTGGATTATTTGACTAAATATTCAAGTATTCCATATGGCTGATATTGGATTGAGAAGTAAGTTATTGATATAACTACGATTAATAATCGACAAAATAACAAGTTAATTTCCCTTTTCATTATTTGTAGCTATGATGTAGTCTGACAAGTAATTAGTAACTTTTCATAAAACGCAACCATATACGATTAGTGGTCAACACAATAAAAAGACATTTTTTATGGCAAAATAAAAAGGGTCTCATATGGTGACTATATGTTGAATAACTTCTAAAGAAAACATGAATATTAAAAAATAATTAAAACAAAATGGCACAACGTGTTTTAAAGGGATTTGTGGCTGGCAGGGCAACATTTAGCACAAAGTAGGAACATTAAACGTACTCTAACATAATTATAACTTTCAAAATATTTGACAGAATGGAAGAGATAAATGACAGTTTCTCTGCTTCCGAAATTTTTAAATTTCCATTATTATGATAAAAAATTATAGCTTAAAAAGTACTATTCCATATGACTGTGGATTATGCATTATCCTTAAATTCGTCGAAGTAAATACTATTGGTGACACAAAATACGTTTCGATCGTGGTTGAATAATCGGCGTGAAAATATAAATGTGCGTAACTCACATATCAGATGTACAGTGTTTCTTGTGGATCGACAGGAGTCGGAACCGGAAATATTTTCTGAAAATGTGAATAATTTTAATTCTGAATGCGTACTTAAACGAGTGGATTGAGCAGCCATGTTACCGGATTCTAACCGGGTAAAAGGGGGAGGAGGCGTTCTCAGGTCGGGTTATCTCTCTGACGAAGCGAAAAACAACGAAATATCACAGAATCGAAGCCTTGACCCGGTATAGACAAGGATAAGAAGAACAAAAATTTACTATTTACTTAACTTGACTGTCGAAGCCAGAAATTACCTTCACGTTTTCAAAACAATAAACTCCACACGGAGGAAAACAAACATCAGCGAAACGTATCTGATAGGTGAGCGTGCAAATGCCAGCTGAGAGGTCGGCTGGCAGACAACACAGTCCAGAGCCGCCCATGGAATTCAAGGTCACCTACTGTAATCTGAAGCTTACCTGCTATTCTTGCCGGTGTCAGTGGTGTCGGTAACAACTTTCTATCCATGCAATATTCATTTCTTCGGCCAGTGTTAACGACAGAGCCTGGTTGAGATGTTTAGATTTAACTTAAAAAAAGTGGAAGAATTATTTTATGATGCCTTATTTCACCAGAACTTATTTCATAAACGAAACTAGGAAAATATTCGTTTCTTAGAAGATTCTTGACACTATATTGGCTAATTGTAAATCTGTACTCCACGGTCCATGTTGGAAAACATTTCGGTTAACATGTCTTTTTTCACTTAGATAGTTAACAAAGCAGTTTTACTGTCTGTACGCTCAAGAACGTTTGATTATAAATCAAAGCATGAAATTATTTCTATGACATTATCAGAATATTTTACGAATGTAATAATAGTGACCCCAATTTCCTGCTCCTAACAGTTATTTTACGTATCTCGGACCTGGAACAGTTTTGAGTGCTTCATTTTGTATTTGTTGACAACCATCCCTCCAAAACATCATTAGATTTAGGAGACGCAATCGAGGTTACAGTAATATTACCGTACCATGTAAATACCGATTTATCAATACAAACCTAAAGGAACAGAAAGTACAAAACCTCTCTTGGCCTGGTTTGCAGATTATTCTTAAACGTAGATGCGTCCTGGTTTAATACTTACTTTGAAGAAAGAAGTTAAGTAGTGTGATACTTTTGGTCTATTAGAAACAAGCATTAATATTCCATCTTTTTAATAACGTACTTCCCAACTACATTACAAGATTATCTATTGTGCATAATATTAAAATATCACCATTGTTGAAAAAAACAACGAATTAAAAGGATGGCGTAATTGAATAAAAATTATATTTACTTCGTATTATAGTATGTAATACTGGACTGAAATAAATAAATTAATTGTTAAAAACAATGACATCAATCGCTCTAGAGATTTATTTCTCACTAAGCAATCATTGCAGCATAAGAGAGTATATGAAGAGACTGTAATAATTCTTATGGAGATTAAGTGTTCAGAACCCAAAAGCGCGTAATAAAAATTATGTGTGGGATTAGCAGTAGAACTTCATTTAGAGAACTGTTCTAGAAGTTAGAGGTTTTAACATTGGTGGCTAAGTATATATACACCTTAATGATTTTTGTAGTAAAAAATTATACTCTGTTTGAAAAAAATAGTAAAATACACAATTATTGCACTAGAAGTAAAAATGATCTTCACAAGAATTACAAGTCGTAGTAATTTGTTCAAAAGGGGGTCCGATCTTCAATAAGCTCCAAACAGATCTTAAATGTCTAGCTGATGATAAGATTAAATTTAGGAAAAAAATTTTAAAAAATTTTAATTGACAACTCTTTCTAGACTTTTGAAGAATTTATTTTTAAGGTATCTAAACAATAATTGTCAGTATATTGTATAAATGTAGTTTATGTAATTAATGTACCATGTATGCTATGACTGTACATGTAGAATTAGGCAGAAAACTCTGTTCTTAGGCATAGGCGGAACAGTGAATGGAAGGAAGTCAGCTCTGGCAGGAGAGGTAGGAGACGCTGTCTGTCTGATGGTTTCCAGCTGGAAACATCCAATGTGTTTCGGCCATTGGAGGATCTAGATGGTGACTCTGAGGACCGTCAGGTTGGACTGAACGATCTGGGTTCTTGCAAAGTAAAAGGGAAAAGTTTTCAGGGTGTATCTAAAAGTAAACGCAGGAAGGTACTGTTACTTGGGAGCAGTCATGGGAGGGGAATCAGTGAGATGGTTCAGTCTGACTTGGGGCCAGATTATGAAGTCTGCAGTATTTTCAAACCAAATGCAGATCTTGGAAGTGTGGTAGCAAATGTGAAAGACCTAGTTAAAGATTTTTCAGATGAGGATTGTGTTGTAATTGTTGGGGGACCAGGAAATAGCCTTGATAAAGACCTCAATTATTCAATTGAGGGAGACATTGCCCACATTTCCAGGAACACACGTCAGACAAGTGTGAGATTTGTTGGTTTGCTTGAGCGTTACGATAAACCCTGGATGTGGCATAACATCAGGCGTACAAATGCATCCTTGGAAAGGGTTCTCTGGCAGCCGGCTAACTCACACATTGGTTTGATAGATGTGGTCTGCATTGGAAGGGACAGTTATACTCGCCATGGACTCCATCTGAATGTCAGAGGTAAGAGGAAGCTTTCGCTTCTTATTGCTGATGAGGTCAGAGGATGCCAGGTGAGTGAAAGAGGTATTCCTGTGATAAATAGTGTTAAGTCGCGGCCTTTTTTAGGGTAAATAGATTTATTAAGATGTCTAAAGGAAGTTAATGTCTCTGATGATCATAATTTGTTGAAATTAAAAATTCCAACTGATATACCAGTATGTAATAATAAAATAAACAATTCAAAGTCATTGCGTCAAAGTGTTCAGACCAGTATTTTCCACCAAAATATAAGAGGAATATTTAGTAAAACTGATGACATTACCTTAAACCTAGAAGAGATTCAAAATTCCAGAAATTTTAATGTAGACGTTTTGTGTATATCTGAGCATCATTTGTCTGATACAGGAATATCTCAGCTGTCCATCCCAAATTATAAATTAAGCTCTCATTTCTGCAGATGTAAAATGGAGAAAGGGGGAGTTGCCATTTTCGTTAAAAATAATATTGAATGCAGTAGTGTAGTTGTAAGTAAGTATTGTATAGAACAACACTTTGAATGTTGTGTTACTAAACTAGAATATGATAAGGAAGAGCTGATAGTGATAGCAATTTACAGGGCCCCCTCAGGTAATTTCAGACTGTTTTTATCTCGTTTAGAGTCTTTGCTACTAAGTTTTACAAATAGCAAACAAATAGTATTATGTGGAGATTTCAATGTTGACTTTCTGAATCACAGCAATGATAGATTAGATATGGAAGCCTTGATGTTGTCTTTTAACTTAACAGCACTTGTAAATTTTCCTACAAGAATACAAAATAATAGCAGGACTGCAATTGATAATTTTTTTATGGATATTTCTCAGTGCAGTAATAAATGGTATCTCAGATCATGATGCCCAGCTATTATGTATAGAGTCTAGGAACACTGTTAAACAGTTAAAGAAAAGCTGGGTTTATAGAAGAAATATTAGTGAAAATAATATAAAACACTTCATAGATACCTTAAACAATGAAAACTGGTTGGAAGTATATAATGCGCAGGGTGTTAATGCGAAATTTGATTCCTTTCTGAATATATTTCTAACACTTTTTGAAGGTAGTTTCAAAAAAAGGAAAATTCTTAACACTCCAAACAATGAACTGGGAATGGGATGGATAACAAAGGGTATTAGAATCTCTAGTAAAACAAAGAGGGACCTTTATTTAAAAATGAGAGAATCAGATAACTATGCGCTGAAAGTTCACTATAAACTTTATTCTAAAATACTAAGAAATGTAATAAGGAAGGCCAAGAACAGGTACATATCGGCGAAAATAGAAAATTCAGACAATAAAATGAGAACAATATGGAATATAATAAAGACTGAAACAGGAAAAACTGTAAATCACTCTAAAGACATAAAAATAGAACAAAATGGATATGTGTATAGCGAAGTAGGGGAAGTTTGTGAAATATTTAACAAACACTTTACGTCAGTAGTAGATAAATTAGGCATAGAAAAGCAATCCCCACATAGTGCTCTAAGGCTTCTTGAGACTGCTTTCCCAAATAGCTTTGTGGAGATGAAATTGCCACCAGTAACAGTCTCAGAAATAAATAAACTCATTAAACAATTAAAACCTAAAACTTCTTCCAGCTATGACAATATTTCAAGTAAATTACTGAAAAGATGTTCAGACTGTATCAGTCATGTACTTGCTCACATTTGTAATGAATCCTTAATACAAGGTGTTTTTCCCGATAGACTAAAATATGCTGTTGTAAAACCATTATTTAAAAAAGGAGAAGTAACATGTGTAGACAACTATCGTCCCATTTCATTACTTTCAACATTCTCAAAGGTTTTTGAAAAAGTCATGTATAGTAGAGTAATAAAACATGTTACACACTATAATATCCTCACTGATTCACAATTTGGGTTCAAAAAAGGATCATCCATAGAAATGGCTATATATTCATTTTTAAATAACACATTTGAGGAACTGAATAATAAAATGAATCCTGTAGGAATATTTTGTGATCTTGCAAAAGCATTTGATTGTGTAAATCATGAATTATTTTTGAAAAAAATGGAATACTATGGTATTTTTGGGACCGCAGGTAAATGGTTTAAATCATACATTGAAAGCCGAATGCAAAAAGTTTCAATTTTTGATTCTAAAATAAGTAAAGATGCTTCATCAGACTGGGAGAAAATAAAACATGGAATTCCACAAGGCTCTGTCTTAGGTCCCCTCCTCTTTCTGTTATACATCAATGACCTTCCAGGAAATTTATCCGATAAAGTTAAGAGTGTTTTATTTGCAGATGACACTAACCTGACTGTGCGTAAAACACCAAACAGTACTATAGAATTTAATGTAAATGAAGTACTTAGAGTAGTAGCAAATTGGTTTAAGGCAAATTCATTAAAATTAAACTTTGAAAAAACACATTATATTAGGTTTAAAACAAAAAACTATGCACAGCCAGATATATGTATAAACTATAAAAACAACACAATCTTAGAAACAGAGAGTATAAAATTTCTTGGTATTAAAATAGATCAGAAACTCTGTTGGCATGATCATATCACTACACTACTGACAAAGTTAAGTAGTGCCACCTTCGCAATACGAACACTTTCTCTAACAGCAGATCTATAATTAATGAAACAGGTGTACTCCTCATATTTTCATTCAGTAATGTCATATGGCATAATTGTTTGGGGAAACTCTTCACAAAGTAAAAAAGTTTTCATAGCACAGAAAAGAGCTATTAGGTTTCTGTGTAGGGTAAAACCAAGAACTTCTTGCAGACAACTCTTTAAGAAACTCAATATTCTTACAATGTGTTCTCAGTATATATATTCTCTCATGAGCTTTGTCATAGAAAATTTTAACCTGTTTACACCTAATTCACAGGTACACAGTTTCAATACAAGAAACAGAAATAACTTGTATAAAACACAAACATCTCTGTCATTAGTACAAAGAGGAGTTAATTATTCTGGGATACATCTGTTTAATAAACTACCTAATCGTATAAAACAGCTTTCAGAAAATAAAGATGTATTCAAACAAAAACTTAGAGATTATCTTATTGGCAACTCCTTCTACTCCATTCAAGAATTTGAAGAAAATAATTAATTGTACTCATCATGACATTTGCAAAACTCAGTTGCAAAAATGTATGTTTCTTATTATTTCTTGTATTTGTAAAATATGTATGTATATATATTTACTATGATATGACTCATATTATGTGTATATGTATCAACAATGACATGTTTCACATCCCAGAGGTACTTCCTCAGCAGGGATCCATGGAACAAGATTGATAAATAAATAATAAATAAATACAATTGTTTAAATGTAAATTGACAACTTCCCACATCCCGCAGAGCCAGTCTCTTATATTGGAACTTATGAAAAATTAGTGTGCTGTATTTTATTGTATTTTATAACTAGTTCCAGCTCATACAAAGATGGAAAAGAACGTTGGATAAAGTGAAGAAGGTGTTGTTAACAGTGTACCTGTTCTTTAACAGAACCAATGCTAATAGATTTGTTATTGATAAATAAACACTGCCAAAGCAATTGAATGTTTGTATATTTATTTACTTTCCGAACACGTTTCACTTCTTTAATGAACCATCTTCAGTGGTTTGTACTATTGATTGCGTCTACATATTACAATGTGGTTATGTTTTAAATTTTGAATGTTGAAGTTTTTATATAACTTGTAATCTACTTACATTTTATAATACATTGCTCTATTTATCCACCTGTCTCAGCAGCAGTGATTTCTGCTTGGTTTTTGGGTAGCAGGTCATTTTCTGCTTTTTATTACAGAAGTAAAGAAGCGCTGCACTGCACTGTATATTTTCTACAATTGGTTGGTCTGCTTTGTTTACAGTAGACTGTGTAACGCAATGTGCTGCTGTTTTATTTGTCTTGCGCTTATTTCATGTGTGGCGCGTTTTTTGAAAAACACGTCCAGAATTGTTCCAGGAACAATCTTCTGAGTTTAAACACCTCCGCTGGCTACCAAACTCCCCAGACATGAACATTATTGAGCATATATGGGATGCCTTGCGACGTGCCGTTCAGAAGAGATCTCCACCCCCTCGTACTCTTACCGATCTATGGACAGCCCTGCAGGATGCATGGTGTCAGTTCCCTCCAGCACTACTTCAGACATCAGTCTAATCCGTGCCATGCTGTGTTGAGGCACTTCTGCGACATTAGGCAGGTGTACCAGTTTCTTTGACACTTGAGTGTATTTTGAATCCTTGTTTGTTTTTTAATATATTTGCAATTTTTTATGTCTCTTTGTTGGTGTACATCATTTTTATTGTGCTGTGAGTGTAGTGTTTTATCTTTAGTGAATATAGGCTTAGTTTGGTTGGATGTCTTTTATGGTGATGGAATTACCAGGTATAATCCTGTGTTGTTTTCTTTATATGTCTAATAATTTTGTTGTTTATTTGATGTACCCTGTTCATATTTTTTAATCAAAGAGAGTATCAGCATTGGGGATCTGCAAATGTTGGATGTATTGTAAATGCAAGTATCTTGTTCGGTGTATATGACAACTATTTGTTACTCTCAATTTCGTACGCATGTACTTAGAATTTTATTGCTGTAATTGGATATAGAAAACTGTAAGTTACGTAAAAGATTTTCCATTAAGCACGTAGTCGGGATGATACCACCGGGAAGCCGTCAACATACCATTCTACCACTGAACCTGTCTCATGAAGAGAATCTATTTGCTTCTGGGGGATGGTGGTTAACTGGGGGAAACTACCTATCACGGTTCCTCCGGCAGATTTTTATTTATGTTTTAAAATTATGTCAATTTCTGTGGACATATTATGTTAACACCATTTGGTACCCAGTGTTTTTTTATTGTCCCTTTGCTGGGATATACAGCGTTTGGGAAACACGTGAGATAGCTACACATAACTGTGCATGGGAAGTACACGTCTTTTCTAGGGTACCCCTGCTACCTTGAGTGTTAGTGTTTATAGTCATCGCAAAGAGTAATTTTAATGGGAACTGTAGTCTTTTAAACTGAAATGGTAGGTCTGTGGGTATTATTGGTATTCGAGGAAGCAATACAACATCACCTTTTTCCATCCCGGTCATGATCACAGCTATCATCAAGTTGCGCCCTAATTGTGATATCTGCAGCCGTGTGCCATTGCACAGTCGCGGTGCATCGAAGTTGCGCATCAGTAGCATGGGAACCCTAACTTTCAATCTAAATTTGTGAGAAGGTACGCCTGATATCTCCAGGCAGTTAAGGAACTCCGTAGGATATGTGTTAAAGTGTGTAATACCCATAATACTGTCCTACGATAGATACTCTACTATTTCGCCTTACACATGTGACATCATTTTATCATTTTGTCCAACAGTTTCGTTAGTCGGTGCTAAAATTGCTCTTTCACATAACCATTATTTACTCCCCATATTAGTTTGTAGAACAGGGTAAACTTTTGTCAGAAGTTCGTCTGTCCTTCCAACATCATTACAGCGCTCATGACTTAATGTAATCATTCCTTTCGCATTTGTGGCAATTCTATCTTCGCCTATTTTAAGAAGTTCAGTCGGATTTTGGCCTGATTCTCCGTCATTATGTAGTTGTACTCGCATATACCCTCTGCCACCCACAATTTTGTGAATTGCAGAGCATATATGTAGATGTGTATATTAGTAGTTAAACTAACTTTTTGTACCTGTTGCCATAACGTAGAAGATTGCAAACATGCATTTATCTCATCTGCTGGCGTATCTTTCGCTATGACACATATATGGCATTGTTGGGTCCCGAAGAGTTGTTCGGCTGCTTACCTGACAGAATTTCTATTTACCACGCATTCCGCCTCTGTCATGGCGGAACCTACAGTTTAACTTGGAATCTGCACAACCGAACATCCAGGCGTGGCTCATACGATCAAAAACAATTCTTAAAAGTTTTGGCTCCCACCGGGATCTGAACCAGAGAAAGCAAGTCCTTAACCACTGAGCTAACAGTCCACTCTACCGGAAAGCATTACAGAGACTTATATATGCTATGCGTCGGTCTATCATCATTTAGTCAGTTTTCCATAATTTCATGACAATATGTATCATTTGTACAGAAAAAAGGTATCCCATGTTCTTCCTAATGGCAAATAGTATCTTCTTGTCAAATTTCGTCAGGATGGGATTAGCCGTTTAGCCCTGAGAACTTAGCAAACAGACAGACTTACTTTCGCATTTATTAAATTAGTATAGATTTGTGTTTGGTGTGTAAAGACTGTTGGGAACCTAGGGTACTTATTACTTCTATTTGTTTAGAGCAATTAATATACTCGCAAGTGGGATGCTTCATGTCACTTTGGTTCAAAGCCTGCCAATCATTCTAACAGGAATGCATCAGTCACTGGTAATACTACTGAGTTACAAGTAGGATAGTGATCTTTTTTTTTATCTGCTTAACGTCTCTATAACAGCGAGGTCTTTAGAGACGGGAAAGGATGGGGGGCAAGGAATCGAAAGGAATTCGGCCATGGCCTTTTGAAGGAAGCATCCCGGCATTTGCCTGAAGTGATTTGGGAAACCATGGAAAACCCAAATCTGGATGCCCGGACGGGGATTCGAACCGCCGTCCTCCCGAATGCGAGACCAGAACGCTAACCGTTACACCACCACGCTCGGTGATAGTGATACTTCCGAGCTGGAGCTTGGGAAAGTAAAACTTCATAATCTGTGTTCAAACCGGATAAAAGTTGCCGACCCCGGCAGCGTAGGGGTAGCGTGCTTGCTTCGCGTTGCAGGGGTCGCCGGTTCGAGTCCGGCCCAGGGCATGGGTGGTTTTAATTAAGTGTTGTGTTCCTATTGTGTCGTCCTTACAAAAGAAAGAAAACCATCACACTTGGATGAAATCTATACATTGTAAAATGAAAAAAAACATATTGAGCTGGCTGAATGGCTAACATGGCCGAATGCAATAATTTTTTAAAAAAAAAAAGTTAACAAGGACAGCTGTTGAAACGAGGTCCACACCCTCGAGGATACAGATGGCTATTCGTCGGTCAGTCTACTCACTTCCACTGCTATCTCATAGTCATACGTCATCGACGAATAAAAGTGGTAAGCCAATTAGCTTACAACAAAACGCTTTACAAGCATAAACTTCTGATGGGTGTTTCTAGCTTCAGTTAATACTATGTTCAAGATTTTTGAACTTTTCATTGCTTAACATTTTAGAAATTATTCGCGTTATAAAGATTCTTATCGAAATAAAATTTACTAACAAATACTTTCTCGTTTCTTATTTGATTAAATAATTTTGAATATTATACATCATCCAAGCATTCATTCTTTAATATTTCAAATCATATATGACTTTGATTTTTTAATTACTATTTTGCATACTAAACGTTGTTACAAATTTAAGGAAATTGCATCGTATCCACAATTCAGACATTAAAATTTGGGCCAATCGTACTGACTTCATCCACCTAATGTAATAATTTCAAACCTTACAAGATTTATATACAAGATGAAATACAATCTACACCAATTTGAACAGGAGCGGACATGATTCTATAACAATTACTAATGTATAAAACAGAATTAAAAACTAACAGATTAAATTTTAGAAGTTGCTGATTATTTACTTATGTAATAAATTAAATCTCAAGCACTCATCCATCAGTGACATAAACTGTCAATAACACCCAATTTGTCGTGAACCAGGTCTATGTTGAAAACCACATATCATTCCACAACGTCACCCACATGCTGATATGATCCCATATTACGCTGTAGTAATTTCAGTCCAAGCTATCTGCAATATTAATAGAACGCTACTTTTGTGATTGTGTTACCGTGTAATGATGTCATTGTGTCCGTAACGTCGACGTCACGGGCCCGGCTTCGTTGGTTGGCTAGAACGCCTAGAGATGTTACTACCGGCTCGATGTTATGCGTGTTATTGAATAATAGTTCTGCTTAGTTAATCATCCGTGGAAATAATGAAATGCCAAAGTACTCAAAGAAACGTATGTATTGCCTTTGAATTACCATATTATTTGTTGCATTTTATTTATTTATATTCGTTGGCTATAGATTTTTTTTTACTTATGGCTTTACGCCTCATTGACGTCGAGGTCATTAGAGGCGTGATGGCACAGGGGACAAGGAACGGGAAGGCCTTTTGAAGGAGGCATCCCGGCTTTCACCTCGAGTAATTTGGGGAAACCATGTAAAACACAAATCTGGATTCCCGAACGGGGATTCGAACCGGCGTCCTCCCAAATGCGAGACCAGATCGTTAACCACTCACCTACCACGCTCGGTGGATCAAGGCAGTTCTTACTGGTTCGTGATGTACAATATTACAAAATATGGTTATGACATTTATTTAATAACAACAATCTTATTTAGTTACGCAAATGGAAAGAAATGTTTTGTCAGAACACTCCATTATATCCGTCCGTTAGTCACAAAATAAAGGCTTATCGAATACAGAATTTCAGTTCTTGTTGTTGCCACTTGTTCTAGAGCAATATTTACTACTGAATTGTATCAGGGATATTTAAGTTACCTTATAAGTCCAACCTTTGTCCGTTTACTCATGCACTTCCAAGTATTATAAGCGTGAATTGTTAATCAAAGTCCTTGCTGAACTCGTGTATTTAATTTGCAAGTGATTGAAACCGCTGGCGTAAGGCTACACAGCTTACTTGACTGGATGAACAGGAATGCTTTTCAGTTCTACACCAATTTGTTTTAGAACAAGAGTTTCTGTGTGTATTGGGGCAGAATAAGGACTGAATTAAAACGACGCACATCGTTGATCTATTCCTCGGATGCCTTTTTTTTATAGTTTAAAATACGTAATTTTTGAATTTTTTTTAACATCAGTACCTGGTTGTGATAGCCATCCTTCAAGATTAATATACCGCACTTTCATCAACTACGTTTGACAACCCATACAGTATTTCCTTTGATGTTGACATTTTATATGAGGAAAATGATTACAGATACCACATCACCTGTTTCAAAACAGTTTTTGAATCAAAAAAGAGTGTCGCGCACATTATCTTCAAGTTTCATTTTTATAACGTCACCGAGACTTAAAATGGTAAGGAAATAAAATTATCATTATTCCTAAGCGGATGACTGGTAAGATACCAAACAGAAATGCACTGGTCTGGCATTCTTGAGACAAAAAAGAAGATAAGTAAGAGGGTGCTTAGCAAATGCTCTTAGACTGTAAACTTTACAATCATTTTGTGTTTTTACCTGGCTGATGTGTTCTATGTGACAAAAAGAAGAGCTCAATCATTTACTGGACATTTTTCTGCTGCTGTATAACAGATTATTTGCTTGTAGATTAGTTCAAACACAAATTTAACATTTACATCTTGTAAACTGGCTCTGCTTCTAATTATTTATCATGATTTTCATGTCACCAACAAAAAATTCTGTAGCTTTCCTCCATGTCAATATTGTAACACTTTACGTTCAAATTTTGAAGACCCCACAATTATCCACAGATTCCTGTGTCAAATATCGATAAATCCGAGCTCAAAATATGCGCAGCCCATGGCTCCGTCAGAAAATTCCAAGTTGCGTCAGTTGCATGGAATTGTTAAATTTCCTTAACCTTTTAATAGCGTTATTGTGTAGTTTCATAATTTAAAGATTACACGGATTTTAGTGTCTGCTAATATAAAAACGTGTATTTTTTTTATACTATTTGATGTATTAGAGAAGTCGCTACAGTATATTTACTTTTACCTGATTCACATGTTTTTAAAATCTTCAAGTTTTGCTCACTTGGTTTTCTCAAGCTGTCTCCTCTCAAGGTCTTGTTTAGACTCAAAAAACCAAGTTGAAAACTGCACTTTACCTGAGTTGCACCACTGTTAACTATTTGCGAATATTATTTTATATTTTACCACACATGTTTCTCTGCTTATTCTGATATCACCTAAAAATTGCTCTATGTTGTCAGCTCTACGTATTCGTTCAATTGTTTTTGTTCTGTAATCGTATTAATAAATATATAAAATTTACCTTAGGTTTTAACGTGCACAAATAATACATTATTTCCTTTCGTAGCTTACGCTGATCAGTTGATTACTAATATCTCTTGAGTTTTGTTGATTTAGTTTTATATTTCAATGCTCGTTTACAAAATCGTATTTTATGATATATCCTCGATCATATGGAATTGCAGGAAGTGGTTGAAAATGATCAAGCTGAAACTGAAGTCATTATTTGATTATAGGTAGGTATTAATTAATATGACAGTGCATATCGGTGTTTCTTTGGAATTTTAAATGACTTGGATGAATCCAGACATCTATTGTAATTTAGTTTCCTGGAAATTCATAATGTTACCACTGAATACCTTATATCTCGAACGTAAAACTGAAATAAACAGTAATAATTAGCATATTGTTGTGTTAAGTACCTTTGATGCCGGTTGTTTAGCTGTGTTCAAAATGAGAAGATGTGATTAGTCCCCACGTGTGGAGCCGGTTTGAACTGACAGTCGAGTATCTCGCGGAGATGTTACCTGCTACAGCGTCCATTGTGGCCGTGCGCGTGCGAGCTGTGTTCGCCTGGGGCCGTACCTGTTGAGCGCAAATCAACAGGTAGCCGCCCGGTACAGGCGCAGCACGCCCACTTGTCCATCTCACCGCTCCCGCTCCCTCTCTCTGCTCTGCCATCACGCAATAAATCCAACAAAAACTGCTTTTATATCTGTCTGCTCGTTTTAATTATTTAACTTAGCTGTTGTGTATAGATCATGCATTTAGCGACAGTCAGCAAGCAAACATAATTCCCTCATTTGATTGCAGAGGGTAGGTACCTTAAATACTTCACTGTTATTCAAGCCATAAGCCCGCTACATTGACTCAGTCAATTCGCATCATAATGTTGTAGGGCGGGTATAATGGAATTTTTTGGTTCGAAACATCCATATTTTTATTATTCAGCACTAGTCCAGCTGGATATGGTGTCTTTTTGAAGGTTAAACTGTTGATCCGGCACAAGCTTTCACAGTCTCCATTCGTTCATACACTCATGACACCACATCTAATAACATTCGTCACAGTTATATGCACACAGGGCTCTTCAACCCAACTACCGTTCGTATAGAAATCTTGGACCAGAGCACCACGATAGAACAACAAACTTAATTATCTTAATTATCTAGTAACAGTTGCAGAAAGTAATTAGTATAATTTGTGGGATTAATTGGCTTTATGTTAACATGATTTTGGAGTGTTAAGCAGCACGCGATATGCCTGATGAAAAGGTTAGTTGAATACTCCGGAAAGGGAAACGGATCTTACCGAGCGTGGTGGGTGAACGGTTAACGCTCTGGTCTCGCATTCGGGAGGACGCGGGTTCGAATCCCCGTCCAGGCACCCAGATTTGGGTTTTCCATGGTTTCTCCAGATCACTCCAGGCTAATGCCGGGATGCTTCCTTCAAGAAGGCCATGGCCGAATTCCTTCCCGTTACCTACCCCATTCCCATCCCGCCACTAATGACTTCTCTGTCAACAAGGCGTAAAGCCCAAGCAAAAAAAAAAAAAAAAAAAAACGAATCTTTACAGAGATTACCGTCTGAAACGAATAAATTTGAGAGTAAGAAGTAAATACATATGACATTATTGGCTGATATATCCGCGAATGGTTCGGCCACCGAGTGACACAGTTAACGATTTGCCACGCATGCCTCTGTCGTGGCTACCTTAACTCAGTAATCCTACCGAGTAAGGTGGATTTACAGTTAATGTAGAGTCCTAACCACGGAAGCGTTCTGACAAAGTTCACATACACAAAGCCAGCTTTTCACGAGGTGAAAGTTCGATCTTCAGTCAGACGCTTTCAACCAATGTGCCACCATGTCACTAGTGGTAGAAATGTGGTGAGAAACGGTTGATTTTGTATGGCTTTGGGAGAGGATTGAAGACAAATAACGAAAAGGATATCGGTTATGCCTTTGTGAAAGGACTGTTACGACATTCACCTGGAATAATTTATAGTAATAGTGGATAACCGCAATCTGCATGGTTGGTCTGGGGATCAAAACCATGTTTCCCGAACGCCAGCGTTAGGCGCTCAGTAACTAAGCTTAACGTTTGATATATTGATACTTAATACTGACTACGTTCGGATGATGAACTTTTAGAGGAGCAAAAATGTTTTGGTACAATAGAAGTATCTATGCTGTTTATATTTTACCCAACAATCTTTAGGAGTAGTGCCTCAAGATTTTAGTAGGACATAACGTCTCAAATAATATGGTCTATATATTCACAATACTAAGCTGATTGATATATTTTACATTTATGTTCGGTAACGCCCAGTAATTTGCAAATTTTGGTGTGTACACGCCGTTTCCTCATTAACATTAAACAAATATCTGAAAGTATGACGACACAAATTAAAAACTTAGCCAAATTTCTCCACACAGAATTTGCTTGTTCAGTGCTTTCTAAAGATAAATTTGGCGATGAAAGTAGAACAAGAATAAATCTGAAAAGTTTTTGGTTTGTGTTTAGCGTTATTTATCTTTTTAATGATAACTTAATTTATTGGAGGGCCTTAAAAACTGCTATATGTATACAGATGTGATACTGACTGTAGTCACATTATTTATGTTAAATTATCTAAGGACATCCATACAGCATCCACCATGAATCACAGTGATTGATTTGTATTTCGGACATTGATTCTGAAACTTGCTTCGTAGTGCCTTCGACGAACTTCGGCAACTTTTCACAACAGCATGATACACACCAAATAACCGTTTCTGTTTCACGATTGTATTGAGTAAACGATCAATAACGTCTCAGTCAATGTCTGCTGATATTACTGACCCAGTGTGTCCATCTACCGCACTCCATTGGCGAATTTGAGTTTTGTTGGATCTCCAGGCTACTACTGTCTGGTTAATATGTCACGAAATCTTTTTCTGCGTTTCACAAATGAAAATACACATATCACAGAAAACAAGTTACGCGGATCACAGACAGATGGAAACACTTAAGCTACCCCACTTATTTCAGGAACTGACAATTCGTGGTTCTTACTACTCACTGGAAACATTGGAAACATTCTTAATTACAAGCGATGACGAGAATAAAAGCTTTGTATAATCCGACAGGGACCATTTGCTAATTATATATACAATTCAATATTTGGATTTCAAGGAAGTGTTAATACTGAAATAATTCAGTAAATGGAGACTATATGCATTGTGGTGAAAGTCAGGGGTATGCATTGAAAAGGGATAGAATTTTAACTTTTCATGAAAAAAGTAGCAGTTCTCTTTCAAATCTTCAGAATTTGTAAGCACGGTGAGTTGTCATGCGCAGAAAATCGTTTATAGCTCCTTTACAGATGAGATTAAAAGTGTTGCTATAATCTGTCGGTTGTTATTCATTGGTCAAAACAGTATTCAACAGTTTCAAGACTGAGGTATGGCATGGCATACATGTTGTTTACTGCCCCTCTTCCTGTGTCTGTGGTATATCTACTAGGCCTTAATAATTTTCGTCATTAAGTGAAAGATACACTATTTGAACATATGCTACGCGCTGCAGAGCGAATAATTCTATTTAATTTTCTTTATGAATAATTTTCACGCCAATGCAATTGAATATGTTGTTTTTATTTTCACTTCATTCTTTGAAGTATCTTCAGTGGTTCTGAATTTTTACATGATCACATTGGCTTATACGTAATTGTGCCGTGTTGCAGCATCAGTTGTATCTGTAATAGCAGTGTTTTGCATTTCAGTTGTTTGTTGCATCTTTACGAGTAATTTCGTGTCACTTTTAAACCAATGTAAGCCATCACAATATCTATAGTGCTGTGAAAGTGACACGAAATTATTCGTAAAGATGCAACCAACAACTTTATTGTAAAACACTGCTATTACAGATACAACTCATGCTGCAACACGGCACAATTATAAGCCAATGTGATCATGTAAAAATTCAGAAGCGCTAAAGATGTTTCAGAGAATGAAGTAACATATTCAATTGCATTGGCGTGAAAATTATTCATAAAAAATTGATCCTACCGCAATTGATGAAATTAATATCCAGATGTTAATTCTATTAAGTACTGCGTCATTCATCGCTTTAAGTTCCTACATGCATTTAGAAGAAGAAGCAACTGACGAATCATTGATATACTAAACTCACATTAGAAGGCCAAACGCTATACATCCTTCAGGACATCCTAGCGACAATGTGGTTATTTTTTTTTTTCAACTTCCAGCGCAATCGGCATCCCAGCAGTTATCGCGGTTAGTGATTACTCTAGACCTTAAACAATACTAAGACATACAAGATTACTTGCCTTTTGGGTCTTCAAATGCCTGCACCTATGTGGACCCTTAAAATCAGAGAAGTACTGTAGGCTATGTGATGTAAGTTCTAAATGTTACGAAGAAACAAATATTATCTTCAAAGAAATTTCCTTAGATGTAACTCATATAATCCGTAGAATTTTGAGCGTTCTTTTTTAGAAACGCCAAAGTTATGTTTTGCTTTCTGATCAGCCGTTGCACGAATTTATTTATCTATTTTTCTATGGCCAAAGTCAACCATCTTTAGATAAAATGAGAGAACAGGAACGTCAACAGTAAAGATCAGTTGTGTACTTCAGCATTGTGTTGGTGGATTGGCAAGAATACCTGAGCCGCTAGGAACAACACTTTCTCATTATAATAGCGAAAAATTATCTGATATTATTTAAAAACCACTGAAAATATTTGATGTAACACCCACTGGGTGCTCGAAATAAATAAAACATTTAGAACTCCAGCCCCGTGTATTTCCTGCTGTGTAATAATTGATAAAGAATTTCTAAAGATGTCTTCACATTCAGACAAGTTTATTCAAAATTCATTATTACGTCACTACAACATCATTTCTTTACAAATAATTTTACCATTGGACATATCAGCTAATCGCCCACCTAATAGTTGAAAGGTAAAAAAATTTCGGAATCTTTTGATTTACGATTCATATGAAATATTGGTAAGAATATATAAATTCGTGTAATATTCGACCGGGTGACAGAATTTCTGCACTTCTCCTCTATCCATGGCTGAGCATCCAGATTAGTAGAGGAAAATATTGAATTAGAATGGGACAACCTAACCAAAATTATGAAAGATGAGAGTATAGGAATGAAGAAACGCTGGAATTGGAAACCAGGAATAAGAGCCTGGGATGAAGAAATCAAGAGTGTTATTGAATATAAGAGAAATGCTTATAAGAGATATTTAGCAACAAAGAAAGCAGAGGATTTTACTGAATATAAGAGGAAAAGAGCGATTGCTAAAAGAGAAACCATGAAAAGGCACAGAGAACAATGGGACCACTTCATCAACAATCTGGAAAGAGATGTAACAAGACCATCACCTGCAGCATTCAAAATTATTATAAAGTTAAACAGAGAAGTAAGATGCTTCTCAGACATTCAAGTAATAAACAAAGAGACATGGCTAAAACATTTTCATCAGTTGTGGACCCAAAATCAAGTAGACAATGAACCGGAGGTAATGTCACTACCAGAGACTAACTGCCCAGATGACATTCACTACAAAGAGTTAGAATCAGAGCTAAAAGCCTGTAAAAGTAACAGAGCTCCAGGAGAGGATGGCATTCATGTGGAAATTTTTAAATTCAGCAACAGGACATTTAAAGAATGACTGTTGATTTTTATCAACAGGATCTGGAGAGGAGAATACCCACCGCAAAGCTGGCAGAGGGCAATTGTCATCCCAATTCACAAAAAGGGAGACGTCAAGGATTGCAATAACTATAAAGGAATAAGCTTGCTCAATGCTGGTTATAAAATTTACTCAAGCATTATTAAATCAAAATTGCAAAAATTTTATGAACCACTTCTTGGAGAAGAACAAAATGGGTTCCGGAAGGGTAGATCATGTGCAGATGGCTATTTCACACTCAAGATGCTAATTGAGAAAAGGAAAGAGTTTAATCTGGAAACACACCTGGCATTTATTGATTTCAAAAAAAACTTTCGATACAATCGACAGAAGAAAACTTTGGCTAATTCTGGCGGAAAGTAACACCTCACCACAGATTATAAAAGCAATTCAAAACAAAACCCGTTAATCAAGGAGTGAGACAAGGATGTTGCCTATCGGCACTTTTATTCAGCATATATATATATAAACAAAATCATTAGTAACTGGCGGCAAAAACCCCATGGTAGAATAAAAATATACAGACAGACCAACCTGGATACATTACTGTTTGCAGACGACCAAGTGCTTTTTGCTGAGTCAGAAGATGACCTGCAGAGATTGGTGTATAACCTCCATATGACAGCAAAAGAATACAGCATGGAGATTTCCCTCAATAGAAAACACTCCCATAGAACAAGCAGCAGAATTTAAATACCTAGGTTACAACCTCAGCTACACCCTAGAAACCGATACGCAACAAAATATCACAAATTTCACGAAAGTTACAGGAATAATAAATAGCACCTTCAGACCATCTCTAGTTCAACGGCACACAAGAATCAGGCTATATAACACCCTAGCTAAACCTACACTACTGTATGGCAGTGAGGTCTGGACACTACGCAAAGGTGAAGAACGGAGACTAACGGCGGCTGAGATGCGATTCATGAGGAGAACAGCTGGCTACACATTACAAGACAGAAACAGATCCGATGATACCCTTAAAGAACTTTAGGTAAAACCAATTCTCCAAACTGTACAAACCTACAGAATATCTTGGACCGAACATGTACTTAGGATAAAGACGGACCGGATCCCACAGAAAATTCTCAAATACCATCCCAGAGGAAAGAGAGATGTAGGGAGACCGCCAAGAAGATGGATTGAGACCGTAACAGCCCACCAGGCCTAATACCGGACAGGAAGAAGAAGAAGATTTTTGTAGTAATTAAGTAGGATTCATATGTATCCAAGTAATATATATCCATTACAATATCATGAATACTTCGCTGAAATTCCTTTAAATCTAATACTGCCAATGCCTTCGTTCCGAATGTTAGCATCGGTTAAAGAATCCAAGGTGATTCCAAATCTCATCACATCC
Source organism: Vandiemenella viatica (assembly GCA_031002005.1). Taxonomy (NCBI): domain Eukaryota; kingdom Metazoa; phylum Arthropoda; class Insecta; order Orthoptera; family Morabidae; genus Vandiemenella; species Vandiemenella viatica. The sequence goes on from JARYHS010013630.1 coordinate 295,195,399, forward strand.
GATTTTTTTCTGTTATTTCTCGCTGTGAGAACCAACGATTTTCTCAAAGTATAGCGAGTGATATATTACACAGGAATGTTTGTGTTACAAGGATATTCGATTACATAAATACAAATACAGTACTGTTTGAGAAAATTGCAACACCAAGAAGTAGACATACACAAATTATTATGATTACAGAACTGCACATACACTTTAACCGAGAGGAGTCAGTACGTTCAGAAGCCACCGTGTGCTGTGGTCAGAGCCTTTAGACGTCTTTACATGGAATGTAAGAGAGATGTTCCAACCACACTGCCTTGCAGTTTGCAGCACCGTCCACAAACCATCAACAGTGGTTGTAGGAGGACCAGAACAACAAGATGTCTACAGACCATGTCCGATACATGTTCTATGGGTGACATATCTGGCGAATGGGCAAGCCAGGGTAGTAGTGATACCCGTTTTCGAAGAAAGCTTGCTCATTCATCGCATTCATGTGGCCGGGAATTTTAACTCTGAAATATAGCATTATCGAAAGCAAATTATTCATGATTATTCAGATTTTGTTTGCATTTGTCTTCTTGCTCTTCTCTTCCCAAAACCTCATCATAAGTTCACTGTGTTCCTGTTTCCTTTGTTCAGTCCATTTGTATTTGTATTTATGTAATCGAATATCGGAAAAAATATAGCATTTAGAGCTTCTTGCCTCTGGCTCCAAAACTTCCCTAATGTAGCCGTCGCTGTTCAGATTGCCTTCAATAGGTAGGAGGCGAGAAAGCATGTTATAGCCGATGAAGGCACTAACCGTCATACCTTGCCCGCTATGCCACACAGCAATACAGTCTGCCCTATTGCTTTCCCCACAGTGGAGTCTAACACTTACACGGCAATCACTGCAGATCAAGTTGAAGCGGGTCACTACATCTTGCCAATCACGTTCACGTGCCCTTTGAAGTATGGAACGCTGGTGGTTACTGGTCAACAGACGCCGATGTGATGGCATGCGTGCCACTGGTATAGCTCTCAACAGGCGGTGCTGATCCGTCGACACGGACATGTCCACACCCGTTTACAGTAGGGTTGTAACGGAAGTCATCTTTGCGGATGCGGATGTTCAATGCTTGACATTCGCGGATGCGGATGTTTTGCGGAAGTGGAAAAATAAATTTATAATTATTTAGATTTTAATATTTTACCTAAAATAAACTTAAAATCAAAATAGGTATATTTTTATGCAAAATTCTACATTATTTGTATTTCTATATAATACTGCCACACTGATTTACTTTTTGCCTCATCTTACAACAACAAAAAACATGGGATGATTTCACAAGCGAATTAAATTATTTTCCTAGCTGTTCACCCGTCTAAAATACAATCTTCGTCGCGTGAACTTTGCGGAGTTGCTCGACTAATTCAAGCGTCAAGCACAATGCCATGCCTCTACACATCTCCGTGCCCGCCGCCCGCCTTTCCACCGCTCTAGCGGCCTATTCACACTACAACTTGTAGGACCTATGTTTATCCGACTTTTGATAAAGAACTCTTTATGGGCCGTGAAAGGTGTTAGATGACTACATGCAAGACGTGTTGGATGTTCAGACTCCCAAACAAACAACGCGGATCCTTGCTGACCAACAAGCTATGGCGTTGGATCATGATTGGAGGAGACATCCTGCGAGTGTGCGATAAGGACACATGGTGTGCCGTGAGAAGGTAGGAGTGGAAAGGATTGCTTGGAACATTTTGTTAGATCCCTTTTACTTGCGTGAATGGGTGAGCGCATCCTATTGTAGTTCTACACAGATATCCTGTAAGTTGGACGGTGAAGAAGCTGCTTTACTTTGCATGCAAGTTCAAACTTGTAAATTCTTCGCTTAGATAATAATAATACCTTTCAGTGCATTGTTATTTTTATTGTAAGTTCGTAAAAAATAAACAACCACGTTGTTGTTAGCTAAGCGACGACAGGCAAAATCTCGTATAAAGAGAAAGGAATAATATATATAACAGTGTAAGCAAAACATCCACTATACTTCCGCAATAAATATTGCGGATGCGGATGAGAAATCAGATGTAGGATTTCACGCGAAAGTTCCGCACTTGACGATGCGGAGATCCGTTACATCCCTAGTTTACAGTGTTCCAACGCAGAGCCAACACTGTGATGTTGGTTACGGCTATGTGAACAAGATGGCGGTCATTCCCCTCCGTGGTCACATTGTGAGGTCTGTTACCCGCTCGTTGCTGTGTACGACAGTTTTATATCAACCGGATCCACACACGCTTCACTCTCGTAGCAGCGTGCCATTTACCAGACACGATACGACAGACACGGTTCCCGGATACCAATCAATCTGACATGTTAGAAATCACTCATATGCTGATATTTCGCCCTTTGACGTTGCCCTTGCACGTTTCATTTCGTTTGACTGGTTTGCACCGACTGAGCGTGGTGTAACATTTAACTGTACGTTGTCACGAAAGAGAGCGTTGTTGTGACTACGAGCACACCATCTCTCTGGAATCTTAATCACTAATTATGGTTCCAGAGTTCGACACATCCTCCCATTTTGGAGTAATTCAAACAATTTCTTCTAGGTGTTGCAATTTTCACAAACATTAGTGCATACCCTGTTTTGCTGTATACTTAATGTCAGAAATTCCACTGGTCTGATATTTAATTTTGTTTGAAACGTAGTATAAAGTTTAGTTTTAAGGATTGGTCCGCCTGCTTAACATGGTAGCAGGGAGAACCTTTATAAAGAAGTAGATTTAAAGACCTGCTATAGTGGCAGAATAATAATTTTGTGACCCGTTTGTAGCTTAAGAACAGGCAGCAACTATTGTCGTGTGCAGAATATTGTGTTGTGCAGCAAATAATGTCTGTCTTATGATCGAAACCATTGCATCTTTAAACAGTGTAAAGGTGCGATAGAGATAAGAAGCTGCGGGCAGAGGTAACTTATTAGTCATAAATATTTATGCCAGCACTGTGTACAAAGAAAATTAATGTCACCGGTACATTGTTTTTGCAGTCTTCTAATAGCCTTGATTTACTTTAGCCGTAGTGCTTGATTAATTGGAACAATTTAGTCTGCATTGTTTTATAGATTAGTACCAATCCTTGTTGTAACTGTTCCACTACTGATCTAAGGGGCAACTGCAAAAAGAATGATAAACCTAATTCATTTCGTACCAAAAAAAAATATCGTTGCAGTCTTGTAACTAATTGGAAATATCTAGTACGGTGGTCCCTAAAGAAGCACAGAAGTTACTTCTTGCATTCTAAGTTTTGTTTGCCAAGTAAGACTGACGGGAACAAGAGGAAACACAATTTGCTTCTCCAGAGTATGGAGAGGGTCATTCTGGACGCCACTGACCTCACTGCGCCCCAGGTCTCTGCCACTGGTGATTCCAGCAGTTACTGTAGAATCGGTTCAGACGTCACTCTCTGCTCTATCCACAGGTTTGACAAGATAGTCACGCCTTTACAACTTTCTCTGAATATTGTTGGAGATCTAACGACGAGTAACATGGTTAACTCGAAAGAATGTACTTTCTCATTTAAGAGTGGAACTAAGAGATGAAGCTTGGACTTCTACCTTCTGTGACAGTCTGTGGTGTAGAATACGATTTTCACATAAGTTTGTGTTGCTTCAAAAAGTCAGTGGTACTCATGGAGACTGAATTTTCTAGGTTGAAGAAAGAACATATACACGGAAAAGGTTTTCAGGGAGAGAAAAACAAAGACGATATGTCTGGATATTGTGGATCATTTTCCTCAATTGCTGATAAATTGGTAAATAAATGACGCCAAAGCAATTGAATGTTTATAAAATTTGTGTATAAGTACTAGGAGAACCCACTGAAGATGCTTCTGCAAAAGAAGTGAAACGCGTTCAGAAGTCCAATAAATACTCAAACATTCAATTGCTTTGGCCTCATTCATTTACAAAATAAAGACTACATGTATTAAAAAAAAAAGGTATACTTATGAGTGTAATTTAAATATAGAACTAAACAATTATACGGAAATTATTGAAGAAATCTTCAGAAGTAAATAAACTAAAGGATTCTCATATAAATGTGCAGTTCATTTAAAATATCTTTAAGGACAGTAGAATTAACAGATTGAGGAAATAAATTACAAAATTATATGCTACTTACATAATAATTAGAATATTATAGGAGAAATGGACAGACCTTGATACATCGCGGTCTTCAAATCCTGTGAAAAAGTAGAGCCAGATACAGGAATTACTTAAAAATATGACGAACTGCTCTATGATAGTGAACTACAAAAATGATAAAAGGTCTATCTCTGCGTGCGTGCGTATGTTTGGACGGGTGAGGGGAGAAGATATTGCTCGAAGCATTTAATATCTGTCGTAGAAATAAGCTCTCTTGGGTCGTTACAGGCAATTCAATTTCACGAAAATAAATCTAATTTTTTTTATAAATCCGATGCCACAGTCGAGTGCAGGTTTATCATAGAAAATATTCTAATGTGTTCATAATACGTAATGAGAACAGCAGCTACAGAAGTATATAATTGTTTTAGTATATCAGATTAAAACCCATGTATGAGATGTAACTTCAGACATTTTCATAATATCAAATTGAAATTGGACGGTTTTTCACGTATTAGCATTCTATATCACTAAGCAGAATAATACCTGCCGAATTGAAAACATCATAGTTCCGAAAGGAAAAGAATTAAGGCTTCAAAAATGTATTTAAGTATTATTAACCACTGCTAGTAGCTTTCCTGTATCACACCAGATATTCAACTACCTATTATAAACAGCTAACGTGAAATCTGATTACTTCTCGATCTAGCTTGAATTGGAGAAGAACCATCCATCTAAAGCCCGAAGCTATCTCACAGCCGCTTTCTTCCAGAAATGGTCGCATAGAATTTCCTGACGATTTGTGAATTACTATACGATTAGAAATCCAGTGAACTGACTGGTGGTGGCATAAGTTGCAACGTGATACTGTAATGAGTGGTCTAACCTTCACAGATAGAACAATATGACTGCTCGGCAGAACAGCCCCCTCACCCCCTCCCCTCTCACCCGGCTTTTTGTCGAGTGGTGTTTCCAGTGGCCAACTGATCGTTTGATCCCTGCGACCGACTTTCAGTGTAGGTCCTGTTTTACCTAGTATGTAACGTTGATGATCGACGGATTTTATTTGCCAGCCCGTGATCTGCTCTTTCCCACGAAGCACTCGTAGTCGCATGCCACTGTCAAAAAAGTCTGCTACCCTGAGGTCTCAAGGAGTTCTTCTAGCTCTGTAATGTCTTATGGGTACCACTTTAGATGCTCTTTGGGAAACTACATCGCAGCCGTGCCTTCATGGAAGAGGAAAGTTCCCAATGTGAGGTCCTCGCTGCGGGGTTAACCCACCATCCCATTCGCTAACCAGAAAAGACATTTTATTGACTGATGCGCTTCGGATACGTTGCGTTGGAATGCAGTGCGCGAGCTATTAAGCAGGAGCAGAGAAACTCCATCACTCAAAGATGCTGCACTTGAAGTCTTCCAACGAAACTCAAGAAAATGGATCGCGCTCGCGGAAGCAGATTAGGATAATTGTTTACTTTCGGAAACTATATCCACACTTATTCAATTAAAAATCTTGAAACATGTGTCTCAATCTGTTTATGGCTTTCTTCCTTTGTTCCAGCATACAGATTCATTGAGTTTCTTGCGTCAATACCGATAATTTCCTTTGCTCCGGTAAATTTGATATATTCGCAATCCTCCATAGTAAGGAAAATTTGCCTTTAAACTTTTTCATGTTTGGGAGTGCAATATTAAAAAGAAAAATTCAAATTAATTCCAAAGCTGACAGAATTTTTCTATCAGATTTTAAAAATAATGTAATTGTATTTATCTAAAAATGTAAAGCTTTAAAGAGATTCAAGATAGCTTAGCCGTTAGAAAACAGATGCCTTCTGTGTATTTTCCCCCTGTGTTATTGATTATTAAATTAACAATTATTGATGGAAGAACGAGTTTAAGAATCGGTGTCAGTTTCGGGAAAAAAGCTCTGAATATAATACAGCTGTACGCTTTTACGAGTAGTCCCCGAGTGGGTTCCGCAATGTAAATTGTGTTCACAACGTACGCCGCTCCAGGGGACGATAAGCGGCAGCCCAAGTTTTATGGTTCGCACTCGAGAACGTTTCCAGGTAGAACTCCGCTGCCAGAGTCCATTATCATAGCTGTGCTCGCGCATAAAGCCACACTAGACGTCAGAGTGTGCCCCGAAAACTTGTCGTTTGGCTTCGCATATTTTCGGAAGACTGCGTTAGTTTTAGTCGTGTGAATATCCAGTGGTACTTTACATTAAAACAGCACAAAGACCTTCCTCACGCAATCAATAACTTACCAATACAGCGTTTCATTAAATGGCAATTCTTATCTCAAACAACCTCAAAACCATTTAATATTAAAATTAGGTTTGAAATGAATTAATTTGTGTCGATCTTCTTCTGGAGGTTTTAAGCTTATTAATATCCTTAAACATAAAAAAAACCGTGGGTTCCATCTGGGATCCGGAGATTCAGGTTTCACTTTCCATGATTTCCAGTAGTCACTCCAGCCGAATGCGAGAGCACTGTCGATTTCATCCCCAATCCCCTCTCGGCTCTAAAGATGTAGACGTTGCCGTACCATAAAGTCCTATAAAAATCAGTTAGGTAATATTTGAAATCGAATGAAATCAGATAACAGATATTTGTTTTTAAAATATGTAATAAAACTAAAAAGTATTTTCTGAAGAGTCGCACACTTGATTAGGAATGGTGAAGAGTCATCTCAGATGTCTGCAGTCAGACGTAAGGTGCTGAAATTTTAAAACTGTAGCAGCTTACCCACAATTGTTGATAAACAAAAGGAAATGTTAAATGTTGCGGATTATTTAAAAACGCGTTATAGTGTTATAGTTTTACCCATTGATCTGAATGATTTATGTCTTCAAAAATTAATAAAAAGCGTGTTCACTCCAAATTTCCAGTCTATTGTGGTCGTCAACATCGGAGAAAAAATAAAATAATTCGTTTAGTTGAAACTACGTTTCACGTGTCTTTCACTAAAAGAAAACAACAAAAATTCTTCATTGGTTATTTTCAATCAGTTGGCTGGAATCACCATTTAATTATATAATGCACACGCCGCTTTGGTGGTTTTTTATTTTTTAAAGCTATGGAATGTATGAAACATGTTCTTGTTTTCATGAGGAGGGAGTATTGTAAAACAAGAGGCTATGTTTAGGCTTAATGCTCATAATGTTCTTCAGACGAGGGACTTGGAAAGCGTGAATTATGTGTATGGCCACATTTTCACCATACTTATTCGATAGTAGCTGATACCCGCGACTTCACACGCGTGGATTAAGACTTTCTTTGCTAGAATTGAATATAGAAAGTTGTTGGTAACGATCGATTGGTCCCAAACAACACCGAGTCGGCATAATATGACAGGAAAGCCATCGCTATATCAATCATTCTACCGTCAAACCTGTCTTTTGAAGAGAATCAATTTCCAACATATTTAAAAACAGAAAAACAAACGTAGGTGACGAAATGTGGGGACTTTATTTCAGCTTGGTCTTTTCTTCTTTCTTCAGCATGAGCATCCGATTCTTGGGTTCTAATAACCTTAGCTGCTCGTGCTCTGCTAGAGCTACAAATTAGGCCAGTTTACGACGCAAGGCATGTTAAAAAATAAGGCAAAATAAACTGGTGCCAGAAACATTTAAGCAGACACATGGTAATGGGACAGAGAAAATCTACATCTATACTAAATAATACGTTTTCTCTCTAAACGAAATTTATTAACAAATTATACACTAACATAATGTGCAACCGACGTAACATTATAGACTAACACACACATCCGTCTCTCTGTCACCATTCGATAAGTTTTCAAAATTTCGTGACTACAACTGTTAATCATACGATAAAAAAAAAAAAAATTACCTGTGCCTTCCCTACAGATTTTGTTGTCAAATCCCGACGATATCGGTATATGCATTTAGTGGTCAAAATGTAACAAAAAGACAGACTTACTTCCGCATTTATAGTATTATTACTGTAAAGCACGCATACTTACTGCGAATCACCCATGAGGCATCAATAGAACGTAAAAAGTGTACACCTACAGCATTGCAAGACTACCTACGATTTGCCTCGCATTGCACCCCTAAATTTGTGATATCTACAGTTTAACATTCAATCCGAATAACCGAAGGTTCAGGCGTGACTCTTACGATCAAAACAATTTTTAAAATCTTTGCCTCCACGGAGATTTGAACCGGAGACAACCATCCAAAAGTCAGTAAGAAAACGCTATAACCACTGAGCTACCTGACCGCTGTATAGAAAGGCACTGCAGAGATCTACACATCCAACCCGTCTGTCTATCGCCGTTCAGTAATTTTTCGTAATTATAACACAACATGTATTATTTATACATATAATTTTTCATCTTTATACATATATATAGATTGCTGTTTTTTTTTTTAAGGCTTTCGAGCGCATCGACAGCCTGATCATTAGAGCTATAACAACAAACTAATATGGTAACATAGCTTAAAAATGAACCAAGGTACTGTCTGTATAAAGGATTGTAAAGAGGTCGGTCAAACTGACAGCTAAATAAAGTAAAAAACTAAACGTTGTTTATTCGAACTCAGCATCAAGTATATTTTTTATGCTAATGCTGTAGTAAAAATAAAAATTATTGACCGTAACTGCACAACTATTCCAATGAGACGAAGTTACTTTTTACGTCTTTGTGTATTTTACTGCATCTTATTCAATGTATCATGTGCCTTTTTGCAGAAGCCTTGTAAGTGAGGTTCCAAAAAGTGAATAATAAGGATGCAGGAACAATATTCTTTCCGCGGCTGGTGGAAAGAGTGTAACGCACAGGAGAAAGGGAATCAGCTTCATGTGTGGACTGCCGCCTCTATACCGCGATCTGCCCTCTCCTCACGTCTCAATCTCTGACGATACTGCTTTTTGTTTCCGCTTTCGTTTCACGTAAGGTCGGGAGCCTCCCTGTTCGACTTAAAGTTGCTTCAGCAACTACACTCCCTTAGGTTTGAATATCAACACAATGACAGACATAGGCACAAGTTTAATAAAATTCCGCAAAGTTTCAAAAGAAAATCATAAGAAGACATGTATTATAATAAAGAAGTAAGGTATGCAATTAATAGAGATAAATTAGAGGCAGAAAACGGTAATGCGTTTACTTATAAAGTAAGGAAAAATGTTCGAAACTGACTGAAAGAAGTCAGAGTCCCAAAAAGGCTATTCATTCCAAGCAGGTTAATCAGGTGACCGTACAGAGACAGTGACAGGAGTTCTGATGGGGAAACCTCGGGAAGCAGCTTAATCCATTTGTCAGGTTTTTCATTTACTCAGTGAAGTGGTTAGTAAGCACACAGCCACGCACTATATTCCAGCACAGATGTAGCATAATTGCTAATTTTGATCCGTGGTTGCGTGGAAGAAAAGTTTTGTTGAAATCTCGTGGTTAATTTTCTCCAAAACAACTAAATAAGTAGTCGTAGCACCTACTGCCACATAGCTACCACACAATAACTTAATTTTCCATCCTCAGTGTTTATTTCAGGTACAAGCAGGCAAATTAAGTGAAAGTACTATCCAATGTATATGAAATAATTGGAAAATTACTAATAGAAGGTTCATGAAGAACTTTAATGAACTATATTATACATAGCAGAGACTGAATGATAATCACTAAGCATCAAAAGAGAGGAAAAGATATATTAGAAAGTTCTATTATTCCCCATTCTAATTTCAGAACTGTAAATAAAACCCTTTACTATTAAATTAAGTCTAATATCTATTTTATCGATATCGTGGCTCTGTTACACACTATCATTTCCTTTCAACATGCATCTGTATATACCACCGGTCTATAAGTAATCTGCTATTATACGTTATCCAGAAATTCATACACTGTCATATGCAAAGCTTGTAGCAATTGTTTCTTTATATTTTCGTGGCAATACAACATCTTAGGGAAGGCATATTTTTGGTTGAAAATATTAATATTTCAACGGAATTTTATATTTTGTGAGTCGAATAATTTCATTCTGAATGTCTGTCACAGAAATGCATGAGGACTCTGTGACTCGGCTACTAAAAAATTGCAAAATTTTATTCAGTGTTTCACAGTTATAGTCGTATTTTCCTACTCTGGTTAGATGTTACCTAATTTTTTTTTTATTTCATCTAGGGCCTATATGCCTTTCTTTTTATAATTTTTTTAATGATTGATAGAAACCTTAACAAGTAGAGACTTAACTACGCTGCAATATAAAATAACAGTTCTGAGCAGAAGAATGATTAAACAGATTCTTTGTATTGCAATCCTCGGAGATATGAAAAAATGATTTTTAACTGGACCTTGAAAGTCGTAGATCTGACTCACAGTCTAACAAAGTTATCTGATCATGGTCAGAAATGTTCCTCTTTGTGGAATATTTTTTGAAACTTCAGTGCTCAGAGGTTATTGAAACAAACAAATATCAAATTGCATTCTTTATTTTTGGAGATATTGCAACACGACATTTGGCCACTCAAGTAGTATTTAAATCAGTTGTTAATTGGGATAGAGTATATACCTTTGTGTCAATTTACCTACAAACCTATTTTTCCATTTCATGTAATTTATCTTAAAATTCTTGAGAGGGGTTTTCCCACCTTCTTACCTTTGTCCTTTACGAATTTTAAATTTTGTCACTGCATTAGCTAAATTGGAAATTTATTCCACTCATGACTCCCTCACATACAACACAAAATTTTCCCGTCCCTCTTGGCTGATATCATGTATCAGTTTTCGCTTATATTTATTTCTTCTCTTACGTGTACTACTCCTAGTTCTCTCTAACAGCATCCATCCAAGCGTCATCACAAACTTTCTGCTTAGACATTCCCACCAGTATTTTCAACCACCTCCTTTCTTCCGATGATTTCCTATTCAGCTTCTTGCTCATATCAATTACTGATTGTATCTTGCGGTAATTTACAAAACAATTCTACTAACCATCTTCCAATTTTTGCATTTGACACCTAAAATACAGGTCCCATACTACACCACGTTACCCAAGCAATGGTCTGAGCAATGGTCCGTAATGCTATTTCCTCACTTTTCTGGTACACATTATCATCACCCTAGCCAATCAATAGAGAATTTCCAAACCTCTTACTGTCACCTGCCTAATGTCTCCTCCCCAGCTTATTTTACAATTAAATGTGATGCCAAGGTATTTACACTTAAGGTTTTCAACAAGCAATTCCTTCTCCACCCCATACTCATAATTTTATTTTTATCTGTGTAAAAGAATTAACGGCTGTTCGTGATTGTATGGTGCTGTATAAATAAAGATCTGTTTGACAGGTTATATCTCTGGGATCAATATTTTGACTGCCATTCCGGAAAAAACCTCTGAATTAAAGAATTGTTTTCTTGCTTTATTAGTTTTAAACTTCGATGAGCCAATTTATGCTCAGCTGAGTAAGTTCCACTCTCATAGGCAACTGTGGTTCTAAATACAAAACCAAGAACATTACAAATATTTACTAGAATAAAAATAAAACAATCGACACTGCAGCAATACGCTGAGCTTGTATATCAAAGAGATTGTTAAGAAGCTTTGTTGTGTTCCTTAGATACGGTCTCAAGATGAAATTGTGTAAATTTTAGAAGACAGAAAGAGCTGTGTGATAATACTGCTCCCACTCGCTGCGATGAGTGCGGCTCATGTGCCGAACAGTGTCTGGATGAAGGATGTACAGCAGTTACAGTAGAACCAAGCGTTGGCAATGTGTAAAGCGAAACAGCGCAGCGATATTAATGCTCTGGTGCAGCTAACGAAAGCAAGAGATATTTTTCGGTTTAACACTACATTCTGAATTATTATTTAGCTGTATCAGCAAATGAAATGTATCTCTTACTAGTGAATAATTAACATTTCTTGGACTTATTGTACCAATAACGTCTGAAAAATAATTCGGGATTTCAGAGGTACGTTTCTATCATTCTACAGTTTTTTCAGATTGTCGTGCCTGGTTCTTCGATTCCATTGACCGTATAGTGACCTCTGAGTAAACGCCTACCCACCGAGCGTGGTGGGTGAGCGCTAACGCTCGTACCTCACATTGGGGAGGACGGCTGTTCTAATCCCCGTCCGGGCATCCAGTTTTGGGTTTTCCATGGCTCACTTCAGATGAATACGGCTTCCTACAAAATGCCATGGCCGAATTCCTTTTCGTACATTGTTCCCAGTCCTTTCCCGCCTCTAATGACCTCGACGTCGACGAGGCGGTAAAGTGATAAAAAAAAGTAGTCTACTGTCGAATATATTTCACATTATTCATCTCCTTTACGAGGACACGTAATTTATGAATTACACATTTCAAAAAACTTTTTATTAAATTAATATTTAAAAAATCAAATTAAAAAACTATTTCGTACACAGGCTCGGCTAATCCCTAACATTTTTTCAGTGTCACTAGCAGTTTTCTAACTCTTTCTGCATAAAAAGTGGTTGGTTGTATACGTAACCAACTGCTTATTAAGTCTTGTACCTCTTTAAAGTTAAATTCTTTCTGTGTAAAACATATTTAATAGTTCCGAAAAAATATTGGTAGTTACATGGTGATTCGGTTTTTCCGTTATTGGTACGCACCCCATTTTTATAAATGTAACTTTTTTCTTTATAAATGTTATGACGTAAATGTCTTTCTTTTTGACCCACTAAACCACATAAATTCAATTGAGGTGTTTTCGTATCGTTATACATCATTTCATCAGTTTTACGAAACTTCTTGGAGATTATTTTGCGTTGTTTTGATCATTTATTAAACTCAAAGTATTTGTACTCAGTATTCAGTAATTTTCTTTATCATTTTTAATTAATTCAAGCTTGTTTGAGTTAACATTTGAGATTAATAGATTGTTGTGAGAAACAATGTTAGATTGTTTGGTTCACCGAGTTACTCACAGTCGAAGTAGCGAGTTATTTCTAAAACATTCTCTTCATATTTAACGCTTTACAACGGTGGCACGCGAGAATTATTCAGTGAGCGGAGAACTAACAGTGTGTCATGGCGTAAAATTCGTACAGGGTGGTGTTGAGAAGTACAGTACAGCGCCATCATGTGGACAACATTTAATAACGTTTGATGTGTAGTGGGTAGTATCAAGATTCACCAGGGAATCAGTATATCCAATGACAGTTAAAGTAATAGCAAACATTTATTGTAGTAAGCACTCAGACTGAAGACTTTCATGAATATAAGCGAAAGTATCAATGAACATTTTTAATAAACAGAAGAAGTTAAATCTATATTTCGTGAGTCATTATTTGCACAGTAGGAGGAGCCCGTGATTTGATTAAAAGTTAAAATTGTTTATTGTGAGGGATGCTATGTACAGTAGTAGTTGTCAAATATCTGTTGATCTTTGCAATGCGCGGTGTAACATCAGGACTACTAATTGGTAGTAATTAATTAAATGATATTATGTTAATTCTTTATAATGTCTGCACACTTTATGAACTTGCTTCAGTTACTGCACTAATTTCTGCAACAGTTAGTCGTGTGTTTTCGTGAATTAGGTCTTAAATTTGTAACGGTCTCTGAGATGTCATGCTCGTTATCATTATCAAGTGCCTGAGTGGGGCTAGGAACTGCTGTCAGACATTCCTACAACTTTATACGCCATTTGTTCACTTCACGCTTCGACAGTGTGCACGCAATGTGCGCATAGTTTATATCGGTTTTCACACCAGTCCACATTAGTAAGATGTGTTGACCCTCGAGACTGCCTGGAAGCTTTCTGCGAGTTTCGATAAAACCCGAAGTGTTATCTACACTGGATGCCACCACAGCCCTGATTGGCTAACTAGGAAATTTCAAATAAATAACTGAATTTACACGTACATTTATTAAAGGAAGCGTAACGGAGATGTCAGTTAAAAGGCAATTATCAGTGGAGGAAGCGACTGCAACCAAATACTAAGGACAGAGATGAAAAATTATAGTGCGAAACTATGCCACTTTCGTATAAATTCATGTAAGGATAAGAGCATCTAATGTTTACGATCTATGATCTAACAATTTTTTTTTTTTTACAGAAGATAGGAAACAGGAAATTCTATTAAAAACGTAGAGAAAGTTTACACGAAATGTAAGAAGTCGCGAAATATTTCAAACAAATAACTAATCATTAATTATTTTTGAAATTATGGTTTCGTTAAAAACTTTTTCATAAATTTCCGTAATTTTGACAGACTTTGTTGATAAAGATTAAAAATATTATAATGCCAGGTGGAGCGATATTCATTTTATCACTGCGCCTCTGCTTCAATCACTGTGCATTTGTTTACCCCCCACTGCCTGTTGTGGAAGAGCTTTTTTTTTAACACAACTTCTAAGCTGGTTATCGATATGAACTTTAACATCTTTTTTGCTAATCACGCATGCAGCCTTCTTACCGTAGCTTTCTTATCCTAGTGTATTAATAACTATGTTTTGGCCAATGACGAATGAAACTATTTATTATGACAGTTAGTAAACATGCGCACAGTCGTATACGATTTAGCCTATCAGTGTAGCCTACTCTTGTGAACTAGGTCCACTTTCTGTTGTCTATTAATTAGCGTTAACGCATCCTTCATCTATTTCAGAAGTCTAGATTATATTTGACTATTTCTCGTATTTATGATACTATTGTAATATTAAGATAGATATATCATTGGGGTTACTTTTATTATTCGGAATTAATAAATAATAGTTGAAGATGGAATATTGTAGCAATTCCAAAAAAACCTCCTGCGTATCAGGAAAGATTTTTGAATCATTGTATTAATAAATACTATAAAATCACGGTTTTGTATCATACTGTAGGTGCGTATTCAGAGATCTGTTTTTCATGGCTTTACAAAATAGAGAATGTGAAAAACACTTTTCCTTACAACCTTGGAACACTGGAAGTCTCGTACCTTGCTTAAATGACTTGTGTACTATTAATATGAAAAATATATTATTGAATTGAGTAGCCATTAATGCTCTTGGTTTTATGATTTTTTCTGAAGTAATATCTGATAAGACTGAAATAGAGATGTACGTCTATCAGCCAGTAACGGAGAGGTGAACGCAGAATTATTTCGCTCGCTCTGAAGGAGATACGACTTCTTTATAACTCCTAGTTATGAGTGTAGTATATGGCGGTATAAATACAGGTCTATTTGGCAGGAAATATAGGTGGCATTAATGGCGCTGTGGAATCGTCTATCGGTCCCTCCCCGCCCGCGGCGCCGTTAATATTCATCGCAGCCTGGCGACGCTGGACGCGACTGATAAGGGGCTCACCTCAGCCTCCGCCTCACTACTAACACGCCACCTGAAACAATCCTTACCAACACTTGCCTCCAAAAAGAATATTCACAGTTGTTTAAATGATAGTGCTCTGAGCCAAACACTCATATAATTTCTTTTGTACACATACGATTGCTTACCAAAAACAATTAGAATTTAGTTTCCAAATTTATACTAATCTTCACTTTCTATTTACCTAACAGATCTACATCTCCACGGATTTATTGCAAACATTGTTTCAGTCGTTTTATTAGAGACTTCTTTTTTAACAGTTCTACTAGAATGGACAAATCTGTGATATAGTTGTATATGATTAATAACTACTCATCATTAAGAATCTTATATACTGTAATAAGGATAATACAGTTTAAATTTTATGAATTGTATATTTCCATGTTTCTTTTCAACTTTTCAACCATTTAATATACCCTTAACATTTTCCTTTACTACCTGCACATAGTCACCACTCAAGTCAATCGTGATAGTTCGCTACTATTCTGCGCCTGCCAAAAACTTGATGGCGTTTCTTCTATACTAAATGTAGCTTCATAATGACAGAATTAACGAAAGAAACTGTTTCCTGCTTCAGTACTCTAACGCAGATTCACTGCTTAACATAATACTCGAATATCGAACTGGTTATGTTTATGCTTAATCGATTGTAGAAATCACAGGACAAACTTTTCAAGAGCCTCGTAATACATTTTAGGCTGTCTATTTTCTGCCTGTGTCATACATATCAAACACTGAAATATACTTCCCAGATACTGTAGCATTGTTTTATGGAAATACTACGCTATTACCTCTTCTAATATAATACACCTTTGTGGTCTCAATTACGTTTTTTTTTTGCATACATCTAATCGAACACGACTGAGGTTCTAACCTAGCCTTTAGAGCAGGTAGCATGATTTTACGGAAACGAAACGGGTAGCATGATTTGTACGGATGCTTTGAGGATCAACACACCATTTTGAAAAGGAAACCGTTTTTCCTAGTTTTGTATTAAATTAAGATATATATATATATATATATGGATGTATTTATTTTCATGTAAAACATTATAAATAAATGCCGGGAGAATTACAGATAGAGAAAAAGTGCATAGTGTTAGGCTAAAAGAGAAAAATGAATACTTTGCATGTGGGGCAACAGAGAATCAGTTTCAGCCAGTTTGTTCAGACTATCGGTTACAAAATGGGCACCTAAAAGTTGGAGGAAGCCCAAGATTAGATGTGGATGGCATGAGATCATAATTTCTTTGTTACAGATCGAAATGACTATCGATAAAAGCAGATACGAGTAAAGAAATATAACTTTCCTAGAGCAATTTTATATTTAAATTTTTAACGAATAAATCGCATTTCAAGGCACTCTCCTGATTATTTTCACCATCCGATTCAGGTGTGTGTGTACATTAGACGCACACTCACGACTTCTCGGAGCGAAATCTGCTCTTGGCTCAGTCCCAGCCTTAAACAAGGGAACGGCAGACATTGGGAAAATACCCCGCAGCTGCGGGAGAAGAGATCTAAAGCGAACTGAAGGTGGGCGATGATTTTTTCTTCCTTCTGACTTTATGCCTCCTCGTATCCTGGTCAATAGAGGTGGGACAGGAGAGGAGCCGAGGAGGGAGAAGGAATTTGGCCATGGTCATTTGAAGGAACCGCCTCAAAATTAGCCTGGAGTGATTTAGGGAAACCATGGAAAATCCAAATCTGAAGGCCCAAGGGTCAACGATCACCCATCTAGCACCGGGCTGGGGATGCGAACTAAACAATAAGTTCATCTTTCCGATAGTTTTATGTTTTTTATGACCGAGAATTATGTTGAAAAACGAATACCAATATATTTATCGTTATTTTGAGAAGGTCCTGCAAGTTATGGGATGTCTACAACACATTGTTATATTTGTAAGACATAACTCTCTATACACTTGACACCTGAAATTGAAGTATCGTTACTTGAATGGTTGCCACTCAACGATAAAACAGAGAATATATCAATTCGTTCTTAGATGCTATGCGTCCTTTTGCAACAGCAGAATGGTTACAGTCACCAACCATTGTTGATTTTAGCATTGACAGCATATGTTTTCGCTTCGTTCTGTAATAAGGCATTTAGTGTAAGATTAATTTCCTTACAATGATCCGTAGATGTTCTCTTGCGTGCGTGTGGATCGCCATAGCGCTTAACACGATCGGATATCATTGTGTTTGGTAAGTTAGGGTGCATTGTCCATTGTTGAGAGTGATTCTTCAGTTTACGGTGACAGTAAAAACGTTAAAAAAATTAAGGATCCACGATAAAAATGTGTGATTATGGTATGGATGGGAGCTGGTCACTAATTGTTTCCAGATCATTCCATGATTGAATTGGCTGATGCTGCGTGGCCGCACAGTGAGCCGCTGGCCGCTGGGCACGCCTGCCGCGCGACAGGCGCGCTCCACTGGCTGCAGGTGTGCTGCGTGGCCCCGCTATCACACGTGGTAATGGCTCTTTGATGTAACTCTCTGGCCAGCTCACTGCTGCCGGTGATGTCGACCAATTGCGTCGCCCTTTGTGCCCGCTGAGCCACCGGCTGGCCAGAGTGCGTCGATTATCGCTGTAAACTGATGCGACAATTCGGCCTTGTTTAACACCCGGCTACATTTTTATTGTACTGCAGCGTACGTAAGCCGTACCTGTAAGCGGATGTATTAAATTGTACGTTTAATAACACGAAATTGTAGAACCTTGGCGATTTGGGTTCATGGTACTGTTTTAGAATAGTTGATTCGTAATTTTAAACTTAACCATTGCATGATGTAGTTAGAATATTCTGACTTGATCTACATCCACAGAGATCAATATCAACCCCAGGGTTCGATTTTGATTTACGGGGGATTAATGTCTGTGAAAAAGATATTCGAGGTCCGCGAAATTTAAATGGACGTCCACACACAATCATTCCATTCAGGCGTTTCGTGAAATAATTTCAGTTCTTAGTACAGAGGAAATTGAAACGGGATATGGCTTATTTAAAAGATTTATTCACTTAATCTAATGATAATAACCTAAAGTTACAACATTAGAGTGTGAGTTTAATAAAAACAAAGTCGCCAATCAGCATCTCTTGCCAGAATTAATCTGTTCAGGCAAAAAATTGGAAGGCACGAATTTTTCTAGCTTCCATTTTTGTCACTTACAAACGTCTATGACGATGTTCATGCCCCTTCACACAAACTTCAAAACGAGATTTCGGAGTGTTTTGACAGTGGAAATACTACGCTGGGTTATCGATGCATATGGTGCCATTGAAGAATTGGATATTGTACAATAAGAACAAACTGATCGAAATAAGCATGAACGAAGTACCTAAGGTGCAGTTAAAAATAGGTATCAGTAATTTTGGCTTCAAAGTAATATACCATCTTGTAAGACTACTTGCCTTTCTTGTGGTTGACCTGATACTTACTGTAGACCTAACTTCGTGCTTGCTCAAGTTTTAATTACTAACATACAGCACCCGAAGTTGGATAAATGAGTTCGTAGTCGCCGCCGGTCGCCAGACAGGGTCCAAACCAGTTCGATAAAAGTGTGAGGATAACTAACTAAGAAAAATCTTCAAGTCTTAAGTAATGAAAATCGGTTCTCCACACATTTATTTGAATAAAGTACACATCGAACCAGTTGGCCACTATCAGAATTTAGATGATAAGGCTATTGAAACTTCGTAATCCGTCGATTGCAAGATTCTTAGAAACAAAAGGAAAGTTTTTTAATCCAAATCAGTCCACACTATATTACTTTCGATGCCACACTTCACTGTTCTGGTAACTCAACCCACTGTTCAAATCAATTTAAAACATACGTCGCAATGGTTAAACAAGTTCATTCTTCTTCTTACTCCTTGCTACACCCGCACAGTTAGTATAGCGTCTCACATTACGCGACGCGAGCCGTTCGCTACAAAACCTCGATAACGACTGACTTTAAACAATGTAATTATGCGCTCACTTCGGCGCTACTTGCGGGTCGGCGGAATGCTACTGTTATGTTACATTCCCCAACTACCAATTTGTGATAATTGTTCAGGTTTTTTTTTTTTTTCAAAAGAAACTGAAGAATTATCATTACAATAAAAAAAGAAAATTTACAAATACCAAGTTTCAGACTCTCAAGTGTGGCCAACCTACTAACATAAGATACACAAAGCCATTTAACATATTTAAATTAAAAAAACAGGCACACAAACAACATCAAGAAAACATATACAGAAAAAAAATACACGAAGGAACCACATGAAATGGTCATAGTTTTCGTGGTCACAGTTCTCAAATAGACTGTCAACTCTCACAAAAATAAAACTGAAAAGAAAGAACATATATACACCATGACAAAAAAAAATATTTCCGCTTCTACCGGAGGCTCTATGGGTGGAGTCCTCGGTTGCGACACTGGTAGAGGTCATTAACCTCTATACGACTTTTGTCGAAGCACTTCACGCACTACACTGCACTACACAAAGCCTACTGTTGTTGCTGCAGCTGCTTTGGCATTTTTTTCAGGCAGGGTACGAGAGTGGAAATGTGGATTTAGTTTATTGGCTTTAGCCGGAAAAAAAATTAAAGATTTGTTCGCCGCAGCGATGAGGTAATTGGCCTACGCCAAATAAAAAATTAGAAAGAAAAAAAAATAAGGATAAAGGGTGTCCCCTCCTTTTAGTCAGATAAGTCTTCTGGTAACATTTTGTAGGGTTTAAGGGAAGTAACATTGAAAGTACCCCTGATATTTTGACCAACAGGGTACACTAATAAATAGGAATTCTTCCTAGGGCAGCTAGCAATCCGATACGGGCCTTCATATAAATACTTAAACTTCCTAATTTCTTTGTTTACGCTAGAGGACTTATAATGAGTCTGCGCCAGTACCAGATCACCCGGCTTATAGTCGATTGCCTTCCCTCTTTGATCATGCCGCTTCTTCCTCCTCTGAGCTTTCTTCTTCATTTTCGAGCTGTTGTTGCGAGTACATTAAATCCTCGCTGTCCTTTTCGACCAATAATTGTGACAGCTGCACTTCTTCCTCACTAGGCTCATCATAGCATACAAACTCCTGCACCTCTCCTCTTGAAATGACTCTAACTTGAACCGCTTCCTTTCCTTCTTCACGAATTTTGGTTTCATAACTTATATTCACCCTTTTTCCTTCCGTAATAAATTGCAGACTATTCTCTTCCCAGTCCAGTTTAACCATTTTCTCGGCAAGCCAATCGACTCCCAGAATTAGATCAACGGTTAATTTAGGGATAACAAATGCTTTTATTTCAATCCTGTGTCCTCCAATCTCACCATCTACTCGAATTTGCTGGGTGATTCTTTTAATTTTACCCCCATTTGCTACCGTAACTGTCATTCCTTGTACCGAGTGTAAACATGCGTCAGGTTCATTCACAAGGATTTGAAATAGGCTTTCCGACACACAGGATATGTCCGCGCCAGAATCTATCAAGGCTTCTACTTGTCGTGATTTAAATTTCACCAAAACAGTAGGTGTACGGGCTTCTTTTCTCCTTAAAATTCCTTCTTCTTCCAACAAATCTTCTCTCGGGTCGTTATTGTAGACTGAAAAGACTTGTGATTGGCGAGCCGTTAGATTCGCTTCATTATTCAAATCTGAGTAGCAAGTACTAGTAATGTCCGTTAATTGCTTGTCACTATATGGTAAATCTTCGTCCCGCCGCAACTTATCTTTACTCTTCCATTTTATTGACTTCCTGTCAATTCTTTTCTCTTCTTCATATATCTGTGACTGCTTCAGCTTCCCGACATCTTCTTTACAAGTTCCGTAGTCTGTGGGTATTGATCTTTCCTTTCCATAGCTCGCTTTAGTTGACAGAAATGTTTCGCATTGTTCGTATACCGCGCCAGCGGCTGCCGCGTGCTTCAAATTATTTTTGGCACAGGTACCAACACTGTTTACGCCTGGACTGTTACGCGTGTGTTGGCTGCCGTCGCGCTCGCCGGCTGCGCCGTCATGAAATACATAAGACTTCCGCACAACTTTAATCCCGTCCAGGCTTACCTCGCCTGTATCCATATTTTCCGAACCATCAATTCCTATTAACATCATCTCACCCTCGCGTAATTTTCTTTGTTCTCTCCAAATGTGTTCTTGAATTCTTTCGTTTTCAACTTCAAAAATGTCATCTTCGCCTTCTCCTCTGATCTCAGATTCTCCGACTTCTATTTCCTGATCAAATTTATTTTCATCTTCTACCTCATCCGCCTTCAATTCTTCACTTGTACTGGTTAATAAAATTTTCTCGTATCTTATCGGTTCTTCTTCA
This sequence comes from Vandiemenella viatica, assembly GCA_031002005.1. NCBI lineage: Eukaryota > Metazoa > Arthropoda > Insecta > Orthoptera > Morabidae > Vandiemenella > Vandiemenella viatica. The sequence continues at coordinate 295,217,145 of JARYHS010013630.1, forward strand.
ACTTCGTTATTAAATACTGTATCATATAGACATATTTCTGGTTGATCCTTTTTCCGCCTCAAGCCTATTTTTTCTTCTTTTACTAATACTATTTTCTCTGTATTCGGCCTCTTTTCTGCCTCCGCCGCTGGCGAAGCCTTCTCAGTGGCAGGCACTAGTTTAAATGTCTGGTATTGTCTTCTGAAACCACTGCTACCCTATGTTCTTCATTTTGCGGTCGGTAGTTATGATTCTGGAACCGCCTTTCGAACTCCGTCTTGCCGGCCTGAGTTTTCCGGTTCTTGCCGAAAATTTTTATTCCCTTCTCTTCGGTGGTTTTCCTGTCTGAATCCGTTATTTTGAAAATGATTAGTGTTATGTTGTCCCTGGTATCTTGTTCTGTACATTCTTTGCTCTTGTACATCTAATCTTCCCAGCATATCTACAGCATCCTTTATGGAGCGGATCTTGTGGCTAGTAAGTATTAGCTGTGTCTGTTCCGGTAACCTAGCCGCAATCATTCGTACATACTCTTCTTCACTATGAGGCTGGTCTAAGTATCGGCAAGATGCATAGCACCGCATGAAAAAATCGGTTTGCGATCCTCTTCTCGGGTCATAACGGTCACCGCACATTAATTCTGATTTTACGGCGATCTGCCGCTCTGCCGACCAGTAAAGATTCAAAAAATCTTCTTTGAACTGCTCGAAAGATGAAAATTCCTCCTCTAATTGCTCTGCCCACAGTCGGGGTCCTGCTCTTAAATGTTTTATTACCATATTAATTTTCTTCTCCTCACTAGCAGCCATAAAAGGTGGAAAATTTTCGAAATTTTTAATAAACTTTACAGGATGGATGCCATTTCGGTCCGAAAATTCTTCCCAATCAATCTTTTCGTCGTAGCATTGAACAGGAATTACAGTGCCGTTTCCGGTTTCTTTGTATTTACAGAATTCTTCTCTCACTACACCGGCACTTGTTTCAATACTTCTTGCTTTATAATTAGCGGCGCATGTACCTTCATTCTCTCATCCACAAATACGGCAGTTGACACTTTTAATTTCTCCAACTTCTCATCCAGCTGTTCCACCTCCGCAGTTATCTCTTTCATCCCAAATTTCACTTCCGCATAGCCCTGTCGGGTACCTTCTTGCAATGTTTGGAACTGTCCTTCAATCGTCTTTATACGGTGGCAGTGACTATCGCTTTTTTCTTGCAACTGCGCATATTGTTCTTGCAAGGCGTCGGTTTCCTGGCGCAAACTACCAGTTTCACCCTTTAACTCTTGTTTTAAATCGGAAAACTGGGTTGCTAAGTCCTCTGCTCGCATATTACACAAAGCACGATACTCTTCCATATCCTTACGTAATTCTGCTATTTGGGATTTGTGTTCTTTCAGAGACTTAGAATGTAACATTTCCGCGTCAGACTTTAGCTCAGCTTTTAGATTATCGAGCTTGGAATCAAAGGTTTGAGTACTTAATTTAAGATCTGAATCTAACTTTTCAAATTTATCATGGAGGATTTCAGTACTTGATTTGAGATCCAAATTTAAATTTCCAAACTTGGAATTTAAGATCTCAGAATTCGTATTTAAATTTTCCAACTTGGAATTTTGGGTTTCAATAGTCATAACTAATCTCGGACTTTAGTGAGCGCATTTCCGCTCTCAGGATTTCCACCACTCAGTGAGACTTAGACTAGCGTCTCCTTCCGTACCCGGCATAATTATAAATTTTTACACAGAAAACTGATCAAAAAATATTGTAAATTCGCTTCCCGCGAATCAGACAACCAGACCACAACAACGCCGTTACGAAGCGCCAGCTGCTGCAAGCTATCTAGCTAAGCATGCCATTTAAAGAAAAAGGAAACAAAAGGTTGTACTATAGGCATAACTACAGGTGGAATTTAAATAACTGCTTCTGTCATCCCTGATGACAAAGGAGAGTAAAATGTATTGTCGAGTTAGGAGAGAAAAATCTGGTCCGATTTTTCTTCCTCGATATTTCACAGAAAAAAAGGAAAATTATCAGAAGAAATTAGGAAAGGATTTAAGCCTTTCAAAAATAGCCAAACAAGCAGCGCACAGCGCGTTCTTAGCTTTCGGAGACTCTGCACGACGATTCTTCTTTCTCCCGCCTTCGTCGTCTCGGCTGCCCAGCTCCGCGCCGAACAATGTAGAATGTCTTCCCCGCTGCTCCTTGACCAGCCGCGCTGCCTTCGTCGAGTGGGAGTTCTTCCGCACCTTTGGGTATTGTCGACACTCACTGTTTTGATTGTCGTCGTCTTGATATCACTAGTTTTCCTTTTCTTTCTTTTGTGTGTTTTCCTAGGATTTGAGAAAAATTGTCTCTCCTCCTAGTACTGATTTCTACCACACAGTCCTGTCACTCGTCGCCATGTAAGACTACTTGCCTTTCTTGTGGTTGACCTGATACTTACTGTAGACCTAACTTCGTGCTTGCTCAAGTTTTAATTACTAACATACAGCACCCGAAGTTGGATAAATGAGTTCGTAGTCGCCGCCGGTCGCCAGACAGGGTCCAAACCAGTTCGATAAAAGTGTGAGGATAACTAACTAAGAAAAATCTTCAAGTCTTAAGTAATGAAAATCGGTTCTCCACACATTTATTTGAATAAAGTACACATCGAACCAGTTGGCCACTATCACGAATTTAGATGATAAGGCTATTGAAACTTCGTAATCCGTCGATTGCAAGATTCTTAGAAACAAAAGGAAAGTTTTTAATCCAAATCAGTCCACACTATATTACTATTCGATGCCACACTTTCACTGTTCTGGTAACTCAACCCACTGTTCAAATCAATTTAAAACATACGTCGCAATGGTTAAACAAGTTCATTCTTCTTCTTACTCCTTGCTACACCCGCACAGTTAGTATAGCGTCTCACATTACGCGACGCGAGCCGTTCGCTACAAAACCTCGATAACGACTGACTTTAAACAATGTAATTATGCGCTCACTTCGGCGCTACTTGCGGGTCGGCGGAATGCTACTGTTATGTTACAATCTGCTTATTTTGAATTGTGGACTACCGTCAGAAACTTTTCTTGCAGCTTTTCCGTCTTCGTATCCCGGGGAAAGCACAGTAAACAATCTCCTTAAGAATAAATGAATCGGTTAAAAACAACTGAATAATTTGAGGCTGTACCACACTCTTTTGAAGACAGTTATTGAAAAACAGCTACAGGTTCATGACGTATATTAACAGTTTTTTTTTAAACATATTTTTGTATTTTGAACTTAAATGTTTTATTTTATGTAAATTGTAAGAATTTTTTAGTTCTGCTTTGTTCGTCCTTAATCCAAATATTTACTTGCTTTCGTGATGAATTTTAAGAAAACTTTTAATTTTACAATTTTTTTATTATTATTATTATTTTTTTATTTTTTTTTTTTTACTTGAAGCTGTAAATTTGATTTTATTGTGAATTTCATTACTGTTTATTGCCCCAAAATATTTCCAATATTATTGAGCTCTAGATTTTCAAGTAAACACAAAAAAGATTTTCAATTCAGTCGTTTCAATAAAAATTGTAAGTGCTTATTCTGTTTTTTCAAAAATACCCCAAAAAAAAGCGAGGAGAAATTTAATATTAGGGGTAGAGGTGATTCTACGCCGAAAAAATAATTTGGCGATTGGACTGCAGGGCAAAATTTTTTGGGGACCCCTGTTCTACACAGACCAGAGAAAGTCTCTGTTTACAAAATTGGATGCTTTTTGCAGGAATCATGTTTGTAAAAAATCCACTTACAAAACACACAATGTAAGTGGATTTGTATGAGATCTCTGTTTATTTTTCATTTATCGATGTAAGTAAAAAAAAATCGACGTTCAGAACAGTTTTAATTTCCTGCGCTGGTGTCATATAATTGAGTGTTAGAAGACATAAGAAAGATTTAAAGCCAAATCTTAAGATTTCAGGACTGGAGAATTCCATTAAAATTTGTTCACTAGATTCTGTGAGATTGTGGAACGAACAGATACAGTCATAAATTTACACACTCACTAATTCACATAGTAACATAGATGTAGGTAACTCGGAGAACCAAGAAGTATGTTCGCTGATAAAAGAAGAAGTCGTCTTATCCCTTGCGCTTTAAAAAGTATAAATCAATAAAATTTAAATGAATATACAACTTGTTGATGGTGGATTTTTTTCTCCGTGAAGTTTGTCGGGTAATTATATGGCTTAATACATTTCATATATTCTTGTATGCCCATGCAGCTACCTATGCGATATTATGAAATTGATTTCGGTCTAATTTAAGTGGAAAGTATAAAGTTTTCCGTATACAGTAGTTAAACTTTTAATAGGTTGAACAATCCACCTCCTTCCCTTTCTTTAAGACAAAAGAATATTTCTGATTTACTAAGTGTTCTCCTGGTCCATAACTAAGTCTACTAAACCTTCACTCGTAGTGTAAGTAATAAAGTTGTAACCATTTTACAACCAGGGAATAAGTCGCATCTTTTATGTGAAATTGAACACGAAAATTTCATATGATCCGTTTACGGAGTAAAATTGATGATGAAACCGGCGATTCTGGAATTTATCTAAGGTTACACTCCTGGCGTACTCGCATCATCTGTGTAGCAAGTGTTTTTTAACTGTGGCAGTAATAAAAGTTGCTAGCTTGAGCCATGGCTATAGCAAGTGAATTATCATCAATTCTTTTTAAATATTTTGCGTGAGTTTGATCATCACATTCAGTTTAGTTTACTAACCGAACCGACGACCAACTCCTAGCAAGCTTGGAAGTAACCGCAGTGTTCTGTAAACTTCTTGTCTTTACCATTTTTTTTTTTTAAATATGGCCTTCAATTTTTGCGACCATTTAGTGAACTCCAAATTGTACCAATTGTTATATCGGACTTTAATCATGATATTGTGAACACTCCAGTGAGGAAAGCAAAATACTAACACAACACTTAATTAAAACCACTCATGCCCGAAGCCACACTCGAACTGGCGGCCCTTGCAATGGGAAGCCAGCGCGCTATCCCAGCCTGTCCTTATCTTTACACTTGCACATGTAACCTCTTCAACTTCTTTAAAATGTTTTTATTCCTAGGTGCGGAACACTTTGTCAGGTAGTGCCAATGTGTGGTACATCGTTACGGTTAAGTCCGTTACACAGGAAGCGTGAGTAACTAGTGACAAATTATTAAAGTGCCTACCGATAGCCAACTCATAAGTTGTGATACACAATACCTTTCAACATAGTAAGTTTAGCACTGCCCTTCGTTTATATACCTACTTATTCTACAACAGGCATTGGTAGGTAGCTAGAATACACGACGATTGAAGCAGACTCGCAGTGCGAAAATAAACATCGTATCCCTGCCTGGCATTATATTATTTTTTATTCCCACCCTCCGTTGCCGTACTACTAGTAATTACTTCCTCAAAGCCCGTCAAAATTGTTTTTTTGTTATGAAAAAGTTTCTAAAGAAAGAATATAATGACTATCATTTATTTGTATGGTATATTTCGTGATTATTGCATTTCTTAATAATATTCTGCGTGTTTTTAGTAAACTTCAATATTTTTATGTTCTATCAAAAAATTGTTATTTATGACCTGGTTCCGCTATCAAGAATAGATCGCAAACATCAGATTATCTTATCTCTACATGAATTTAGGCATTTAATTGTTGTAAATAAAGAAATAGTAACATGTAAATAGAAACTAATGTCACATATATCCCTGTCTGGCATTATAATTCTTTTATTTCTTAGGGAGCTAATGACCTCGTTGTCGACGTTCCCTAAAGCCACAAAAACAACAAACAACAACTTTTATTTCTGCCATTCGTATTTGTGTGCAGTTATTTCCTCAGCAGACAATTGCGTTCTTGCTGGCTTGTGACGTCATAACTGCAAACAAAATCAAACGCAGTTATTGATTTGAAATTTCCTGGTTACACGAGCAACGCTATTGTAGCAGTTAGTGTAACTAACAATTCTGGACTATCGCTCTCCGGAGGTGCTATCAAGTTCACTTCCATTCTCCAGGTAGGACGTATTTTATTAAAGTTGAAAATACAATTACGGTCGTCGTTCGTTTTGCAACAGTGTAATTTTATGTGTGTCAACCTACCCTCGTTGCTGATCAGGTTTCCCGCTATCTGTCGTGGTCTATAACATGGCTAGACTGTTAGTCCATGGCTGGCGCTGTAACTGTACCAGCATGCATTGCGAGCAGTGCGTATGAATTTAGTGTGAGCTGAGTGGAAGCCGACGTGTCCTGCGCCGCTTTACGAGGTCGGCCGCCTCTGAGGCAGAGCGCGACTGTCTTGTCGCCATTACTCGAGCCGGCCTGATTAAACTAGCCCGCGGAGGACTGCTCGGTCACACTATTTCACGAGGGCCGTTAAACCTCTCCCGATACCGGCAACCCGGGACGCCCGTGTGCGGCTGACCAAGTTCCGCCCACTGCTACACGGTACAGGACTATTACTAGCCGGTCTGGGGACAAACAAAATTTGATTTAGAAATAGTTTATAAAATGGTTGCTTAACATTCCCGCCGCTCAGAAACGGAGCTTTCATTATTTTATCCACTTCATCGTTTGTTGACTGAAGTACACCTTACAGCATACTATAAGTGGTTCCTTCGTAAATACCTGAAACTTATTGTTCATCTGGTTCTTCTTCTTCAACTTTTCCCAAAATTACGGATCAGTTGTGTTTGATGAATTTTATTCGTCATTGGCATACTTAAATTTGGAGCTTTAGTTTTACGGCCATATTCCTATGCTGAAGCCATTCGTTTTATAATTTTATACCTTTTGCTAGATCGTACTACGTACTAATAGAGGAAATGAAGTGTTACCATTTGTCTGAGAAATGTTTAGCTATGTTGTGTGTGTGGTAAGTGAAGTTTTTGTTTGTGAAATGTATAGTTTATGAGACGAATATTATAGATTGTCCCGGCATTCGCCTTGGTGCCTGCGGAAAACCGCCATTAACCGCTGTTAGGACTGTCGGCGTGCGGGGCATGGGCTCGTGCCCTGTTCCGCTGTACCTCCCCGACACAGCGTGCGGCGCCTCGGCGTACTCAGCCACGTTGACGGGCCATTGTTCATCTGCCTGGTTCACGTTTAAACCTGTCGTATACTCGTAAATGATTAGTTTCTCTGAATCACGAAGATTCAATAGTTTACTCATTGTAATATTACCATTTGTTATTTCTTATTGGAAAGAGCCATTTTTTGGAAATGCGAAATAAAATTATAAAAATCTTGACCAGCTACCACATCCCTTTCGGTTCATTCAGGAATAGAATAATCTCAGCGCCATTTCTGCTTAGAGCATTCCCGGTCACTCCTTGATGTACTGATCCATTCTTCCATTTTTTTTATTTTTTTTTATTTTTATTTTTTTATTTTTTTTGGCACTGCTTGAAGCTTTATTCTAACCTTTTAAATTGCACATTCTTTCTTCACTCATAATCTCCATTTTTTTCATTCCACCTGAATTCACATATTTGTATTCCGTCCGTTCAGAAACCTAACTCGAAGCATTCCTCACACGCCCATCTCTCATATTTTCTAGTGTGGATGAGTGAACTGAATCTTACAAACATCACTTCTTTCATGACCAATTTTTTGGAATCATATACCGTCGTTGTTACTGTACGTTTTATGTTCCATTACATTTCAGCTGCTCCACACTGTTCCATATCAGATGCCTGACATCTTAAGAACCCTTAACCATTTCTTCTTTTTTCATTTATTTTGTTTTTGTCTATCCCATTCTCTTCCCAATTATATTACTTGTTCTACACTTTCAGTTTCTGTTTTCTGTACATAACATATTTTTTTTTACTGTTTTTCTTCCAAGTAATAATTATTTTGTCGTTCTTTTGGTAGAGAACTACATTCTGTAATACGTCATTACCTCCTGCCATGTATCCCCCCTACTATCACATCATCAGCAAACAAAATATTTTACTTGCTACTTTTGTTTATATTTGATTCTTGACCTAATGGATAAGCACGATCTTACCTAAGCTTTTTTTTAAATACTCTCCTTTTCAAACCAACTTTCATACAACTGACGCTTTCCTCACACAAATCGCTAATGAAGTCGAATATTCCTTTAGCCATACATTACGCTTCTTCCAAAACGTTCTCTCTATAGAAGCTGTGATATATTTTCTCGATGCTTAAAAATTCATTGTTTAGATTCTAGCAAGGCAACACAGTTAACACATACGCAGTAGCATTTTGTAATTGAATTAAGAATTAAGTCACTAACTTGCGATGATCGTTATTATTTGTGACATGGAACAGTTATAATTAACAGTAATAAGCATTGCTTTCGAGAAAAGTGAAGATTGGTTAGGTTTAATTCCGTCGCTGGTTGGTGTCCTCAGGGAGCGGACTCACTTATCGCCTTGAGCTGGTCCAGTCCGACGCGGAGCGACAAAATGAAGCGACGACCTATAACAGACGCGACGCCAGGAGACTGCGAGGCGTGTCTTGCGTACGTTTACTCATCGCTGAAATAAACAGCTTCTCATCACGGAGAGGTTTTCGACCTGGTCGAACATGCTGCGCCCAAATTCTTAACCTGACACAGTATATAGAGGAAGAGTATGAAAGAGGACAGGTTACGGGTGTGGAATTCATCGATCTCACAGTGGCGTATGATACAGTCAACCACAAAATGTTGATAACTAAGGTATACTCCACCACAAAAGACTATCATTTTACACAAGTCGTCCAGTGTTTACTACAAAACAGAAGGTTTTACGTCACCCTCCACAATAAGAAGAGTCGCTGGGAACTCAGAAGAATGGCCTCCCTCAGGGTAGTGTGTTGGCCCCTCTCTTGTACAACATATATAAAAATGACCAACTAATTATTCCTGGAACAAGAGTATTCATTTATGCTGATGATACAGCAATTGCATCTCAAGGCACAACCTTTAAGTCGGTGGAGGTGAAACTGACAACTGCTCTTAAGGGTATGGCCAAGTATTATGATGTTAATCACTTGAAGCCCAACTCTGGAAACACACAGGTCTGTGAATTCCACCTGACAAATAGAGAAGCCAGAAGGAAGTTGAACATCAACTGGAGAGGACAACAACTATTACCCTGCGATACTCTAAAATATCTGGGAGTAAAACTTGATCGCTCTCTTATATTCAAAGCCCATTGTGAGGATCTGAAACTCAAAGTATCCGCCCGGAACAACATCATCCGAAAACTTATAAGTACCTCCTGGGGAGCACAGCCAAATGTGCTTCGTACATTTGCCCTGGCACTCGGTTTCTCTGTAGCAGAATACTCGGCACCACTTTGGAAAAACTCTGCACATGCTAGGAAGGTTGATATAGCAGTGAATGATACTGGTCGCATTGTAACAGGTTGCCTGAAACCAACTCCTGTCAGCAAAATATACCAAAACATGGGTATAGCACCACCTGACATTTATAGGAAAACAGCTGCAGAGATGGAGAAGAGGAAACAGGAAACAGACCACAGGCACCCCTTGTTTGGACACGAACCTCAACCCGCAAGGCTAAAGTCAAGAAAGAGCTTCTTACAGTCAACTACAGCCATAACATCTTCACCTGGAGCACGCCGTGTAGAACTATGTCGAAATTCATTGCCTGAAGAACAGTGGAGGAACATCAAAGAGGCACCGGCCGCGGGGTGTAATCAGCCATATGCCATATGGAAGGCACTAAATAGATTAAGAACTCAAGTGTCCCGATGCAGATCTAATATTAAAAAATGGGGTTACACTACTGACAATGATCTATGTGAATGTGGTGAGCAGCAGGACCTACATCTTCTGGTATGCGGGAATCTACTTGAAACCTGCACTATCGACTACCTTTTTAGGGCAAATGAAAGGGCCATCAGGATTGCGGAATTCTGTTCACATTCCATATTGTGCTCTATAGTTCATAAGCTTAATATTAATTAATTAATTTTATTTGTTTTGTTTCTTCTTGTAATGTTATGTCCTGGACACGAGAAATCTTTATATATAAAGATGAATGTATGTTTGTTTGTTTGTTGATTTGTTTGTTTGTTTGTTTGTTCTTCATAGAAATCCACAGTTTTCATCCGATGTCGACGAAACTTTGCACACTTATCCTTTGAAACAAGGAGAAAAATACTGTCTACATTTGGATGAAAAGTTATCTGTATAAATAACACATTTTGCCTCATAACTTCGAAATACGGCGATAGACAGACACGTTGGATGTAGACATCAACGTACCGTGTTTCCGTGTAGTGTACTGCCAGCTGAATGGTTAAAGCGCTTGCTTACGAACGTCGTGGTCTCCGCTTCAAATCTCCGTGGAGGCTAAGATTTTAAAATATGTTTTTCATCGTAAGAGTCAGGCCTTGGCCGTAGGGTATTCGGATTGAATGTTAAAATGTAGATATTAGAAAGTTAGGGGTGCAATACGAGGCAAATCGTAGGTAGTCTTGCAATGTTATAGGTGTACACTTGTTTACGTTATAATGATCCCTCAGGTGTTGTTCGCAGTCAGTGTGTGAGTGTGAACCACAGTAATCTTTATATATAAAGATGAATGTATGTTTGTTTGTTTGTTTGTTTGTTGGTTTGTTTGTTCTTCATACAAATCCACAGTTTTCATCCGATCTCGATGAAACTTTGCACACTTATCCTTTGAAACAAGGAGAAAAATACTGTCTACATATGGTTGAAAAATTATCTGTATAAATAACACATGTTGTCTCATAACTTCGAAATACGGCGATAGACAGACACATTGGTTATGGACGTCTCCGTACCGCGTTTCCGTGTAGTGGACTGGCAGCTCAGTGGTTAAAGCGCTTCCTTACGAACGTCGTGGTCTCCGGTTCAAATCTCCGTAAAGGCTAAGATTTGTAAAAATGGTTTTTCATCGTAAGAGTCAGGCCTGGGCCGTAGGTTATTCGGATTGAATGCTAAACTGTAGATATTATAAAGTTATGGGTGCAATGCGAGGCAAATCGTAGGTAGTCTTGCAATGTTGTAGGTGTACACTTTTCTACGTTATAATGGTCCCTCAGGTGTTGTTCGCAGTCAGTATGTGAGTGTGAAACACAGTAATATTATTATAAATACGGAAGTAAGTCTCTGTCTTTTGTTTTGGTTTGACGACTAAATGGCTATATCGTTGTGATGGAATTTTATAAGGTAATCAGTATGAAGGGCACAGGATATTTTTTCCAGTATGATTAACAGTTGTAGTCGCGAAATTTTGAGACCTTATCTAATGGTGACAGAAATATGTGGGAAATTGATTCTCTTCAAGAGACAGGTTCGACGGTACAATGATATAGTGATAGCTTTCCTGTCATATTATGCCGACTCGATATTGTTTGGGACCAATCCTTCGTTACCAACAACTTTTTATATTTAATTCTGGCAAAAAAAATTCTTAATCCACGCGTACGAAGTCGCGGGTACGAGGCTAGTAATAAATAATAATAATCACGGGGAGGAAATAAATTTAAAATTTCTTATTGTTTTATGTACTGTCTTTCAGCTGTTTTAATACTGTAAGTAATTCAGTATATAAACTTTCTTAGCCAATAAAGAAAGTTTGCGTGCTCTTGTGACATGGTAACATATTTTGTATTTGCTGTGTGTTTCGCCTCTGTCGTTCCAGTCTTTTCTTCTACGCCTCTTTCCCAACATTTTGGGGTGGGCTGTCTGTTTACATGAAGAAATTAAATTTTTCTATGGTCTCACGGCCGCATGCCCTTGATGACAGCAAGTATTTAATATTTACTGCCAGGTCGTACTGCGTAGATATCAGTAAGGGAACTGAAGTGTGATCATCTGTCTGTGAAATATGTAACCATGTTCAACATGTAATAAGTTTAGAAAATGTTTAGGTTATGAGGTGGAGACTGGAGATCGTCCCGGCAATCACATTGATGCTTACGGAAAATCGTGAAAAAACCGCACTCAGGACGGCTGATAAACAGGGGCAGGACCCTCACCAGGTACCGTCTTGCATCCTCTATTCAGTGTGCGGCGCCTCAGCGCAACGAGCCACAATGGCGGGTTCCTGTATGTCAGGTATCCCAATCACTGATTTGCCACACCGTACCTTGGCCAATGTCAGAGAAATTAGTACCTTGTACTGATATTCCTTTCCAAAGATATCTCCGAAAGCAATAACTTTGTTAGATAATATGTATGTCTGATTATACTACGTCAGTTTTGTCTTCGTATGGTATAGTGCATGCGGAATGATGGCACTGAGCATTAAAGGCAGATACTCATATCATGCACATTCTCTTAATCATGAAGAATGACTGACCATTAAAATAACTCCCTAATTTCACGTTTTTCTATCAGTTTTCTCTTCTATCTGAAGTTTATTTATCACTACGTAGAAAAATATATTTAAAAATATTGCATGCTAATTATAAACATAATGATCACTATATAGTTACAAGTAATTACAGTGAAAAAAAGAAATGGCAGGAAAACAATTAAATAGAAACACAAATCATTAGATGATAGGTACTATAAAAGTAAGTATAAGCAGGACACACAGTACTGACAATAAAAAACAAAGAAAAAAAAAAAAAAAAAAAAAAAAAAAAAAAGCACACTGGGATAAATCATCTTGTTGTGAAGCCATGCCTGATCCCGGCTATCAGCGAAGATGTCCCCTCACTCCCTACCGCTTCCCCCCCCCCCGAACTCTCTTCAGATGATGAACTGGGGTGGGTTTCAGTTGCCTTCCCCATTGCGTGTTTTCAGTATAGTTTGTGCTATATGAAATGAATAAGGGAGGGGGTGAAATCCGTTGCCAGTACATTCAGGCCTACTCTTCCGAAAGATGCGTAAGGCTGCCAGGCTTAAGGTCCCCATCCACAGAACGAATCGCCATCAACAGTGTCGTGTGCCCTCACTCGACACGCACGGCGGAGGGAAACTTCATTGCCGACAGCATACACATATGAGTTCTCGCTTGAAAACAGCAATGCTATCACTGAAACAATCAAATTGAAGAGAGATTCTATTACATAGACTCTGGTGGTTGATGAATTGATCGATAACACTTTAAAAAACTTTGTTAAATTCCTACAAAATTTTAAAGAATTGTATAACAGCAATGCATCTCCTGTTGCTCATATTATTTACATTGCTTGTAAATACAACGGCACAGGGATAATTCTCTTTTATTTTCTGAAAAATAGAACGAAAAATAGTAGAGGTGCGCATTTATAGAATAATGACTACGTAAGTACTTAACTTTCGAATACATTCTTCATCCAACACTGATGGTTAAAGTGATTTCTTCTTCCAAAAACTATAATGATAACAATGAACGATATGAAAATGGCCACTTGTCGTGATCAAATCGGTGCTAAAAAGGACATTGTTTTCTGTTAAATGGAACAGAAAAAATGAGTGAATCGATGCACAAATACATCTAAGTTCTCTATCTGATGGAAACAAATAGATATTACTTCTCTTAAATATTTTGTTACAAACAGAATATTAACATTAATATAATATAAAATACCATACCTTGTAAGACGATACTAGAAAACTGCGGTGAAATCCATTGGAACTTATTAAAATTTTGGACCTGATTTTAATATTTGTTGCAATGTACAGTAAAAATGTTAGCTAGTTAGCTGAAGATAAGTAGCCCTACGTTAGTATCAGATGATTGAGACACGACGGCAAGATCGTATTGCAGTCTGTGGTGTGTTAAATGTCTTTAAAGCCTGAGTGTGCTTTCAAACAGATCATATTGACCTGAGTAACAAAACAGTGTAACCGCTTTAGCATACCAAGAAGTTGAAACCTGAATTTCAGTCAACACTGTTAGTATTTAAGTAATGACTCTAGCAAACGTATTATTTGATATAACAGCTACATTATGTATTAACTCTGTCATCCCAAAGTACCATCTTTTATTCCATACGAAACACAAGCACGCCACTCCGGATTGTTTACCCTCTTAACACTCGCCTCTGTCAACATTCTGGTTCTGAATTATTTTAGAGATGTGACAAGCTTTAAATAAATCACTTGATTGCCAGAATACTTCGTAAATAGGATATTCAGTAAGATAACTCAAAGCAAAGTTTGTTAAGAACGTAATGTTTCTATGTATAAACAGTGATATAGATTAATTAAATTCGTTTTTTAATCGTAGACGTGACCAAAAAAGGTAACCCTCGTGATTGATGGCCAGCCTGTCAGGCTCTAAATTGCTAGTATAAACTACTGTGGAAGTTCTATTAACTATTAAGATTCCTCTTGGAAAAAGATAAATGAGGTCATTCCTTCTATTCATGAAACAGCAGAGGAAGCTGACGTTGCCACGTGTACCCGCTAGGAGGTTTCTAAGCGAAAAACGATTCTGTACGTCCATTTGGCATATGCCCCACCAACCCCTTTGTTCTTTGCTGGCAAATATAAGAACAAGAAGTGCATATAAACCTCTTCGCCATACGTCATTTAATACGTAGAAGAATTGTCTTTCCAGAGAAAGGAAGATGTAATATTAAATAATTTCCTGACAAGGGGCCGTATTATTGCAATCTATTTAGTAAGTGATTGCAGAAGTTTGAGTGGACTAAAGTTAGATTTCAATGTCGCTGGGTATGCACTTTTTATTAGAAGCGGTATACTGCTGTACTAGTGTATCTGTCACATAAGAAAGTTCCGTCTGGTTTTAAAACAAATCTCAATATTATATTTAGCACAATATTTTTCATGCTCCATTATATCTCTCGTCAAACCATAACTACAATTTGTTGTTGTTATTCATTGCTCAGATTTCTTTACACTAAGCAATCATTATCTAGTCGACATTATTGATTTTAGGTAATTTTTGCTATTTCTTACTACTCTGTTCCATTTATGGTGTACTAAGTGATCATTTCTCGATGATACAAAATACAAATATTCCTTATCGATATTAATAACTTTAACTGCTTAGCTTTTATTAATCAGTTATTTGAAAATGATGGGTGCGATAAATCATGTTAGAAAAATCAATTTCGGCATAAATTAATGAGATACGGGTATAGGAGGGATGATGTTACTTCCAAATAAATTACAAATCAAATTCTCAGCTAACTCTAGATCAGTTTATTAATCGTGTCATTAATAGACAAATAATAAATTATTAACAAAAATATTTATTTGAGTGAATGTACAGTAGTACTAGAAAGTGGATTTGTGTAAGAACTCTGTAAATAGAAAGCAGAAAGACACTGTTCCTGTGTAGACAAGTGTTAATAAATCCTATCGGCTTCAATTTATTTGAGAAATATCTGGTAATAGTTTTATCAAGTTACATGGAAGTAATATGTTTGAGAAGCATTAAAATAAAAGGAAATACGAATAACGTAACAACGTCCAATATTTTGTTATTGCTATGTTGTGGAAGACCACTAACTTCGTTGTCTGTCTACTGGTGTGGCGCGCTGTTAATGGCAACCGGAAACAATCTGCTGGAGACTTCGCAACTTGGTGTAAGGGCCATCAATATGGCAGCCAAGGCGGCGCCATTCACGTCGCGGTGATTAATGATTTCTGGATACACATCTAATCACTCGTACCATAAAGTTAGAACCGTCAGCGCAACTTGAAGTGGCCGCCCTGGCTGACTGACCCTTGCTTGTGCTTCACATACTATGTTATCTGAATCTTTTACGAATCTTATTACGAATGGTTTTATTCATTATATAAAAAATTACAATACTTTAAATTTTGACTAACTCTTGAATTAACATGCTCATAAGCTGACAAATTTTTGTAAGCACTAATTAACAGTTTTAAAATTGTCTATTTAACATATTGTTATTTAAAAAGACATCATAAATCGCAGCATGAGCTAAAAGTGCATAAAGAACAAGGTAATGTGCATAGCGAATTTAGAAGACTACAATTGTCCACAAGAACAATGTAAGTCGTAAAATTCTTTGGAATGTCTCCTTTAATTCATTGCTTGACAGTTTGATTTTAGGAGGTTCTGAGCAAAAGCACTAACTACATAGAAACAGAAAATCACTTATATTTGCCATCAGATGCTTAATTTTTGGTGATTTACATCCATACATTTAATAGAAATACCAATCGATTCCAAATTTTTATCATTGGGCCAATATCTCCAAGAATGCCAATTGATCTAGTGTACACATGAATTACAAATTTAATGATGACTGAAAGTATCTTATATCACCTAATTATGTCTACTTCAGTTTTTAATGAAAATTATTACTATCGTGTTTAATGGAACAATTTGAGGTGCGACTAGGTTGTCTTACCCCACTAAGAGCCAGCCACTAACAGTCTGATGAAACACCATCTTTGAGGAAGAAATTCTAATACGTAACCTACGGTATTACAGGGGCTTCCAGCAATCATCTACAGCAGGGTTTTTCAAACTTGTAGTTACACGTACCCCTATTAAGTATCCAGACAATGGTAAACAGCTGACTTTTTATTTATTTTAAATTAGGAATTTTTATTTTTTTAAATGTAATACAATCACAAAAAGCAATATTTTTTTATTTAATGTGATGTATGGTCCTGTTTCTTGTAGCAAGTTGAGTAGATTGTAGGAGAAATTTTACCAATTTTCAATCTCAATTCACAATTCGTTATTGTTGAACGCTCGAGACAGCCCGTCAGCCGCCATTATCTAAATCTTGTCGCGAACCTCCTGCGATCACCTGGCGAACTCCTCGAGTACCCTACTTTGAGAAACACTGACCTATAGGAATGTTGTGGACGTAATTTGTTTTTTACTATGCGTCTTTCAAACAGAATAATACATCGGCACAAATTAATCAATTTTATCCCTCTGAAAAAGCATACAAATATTTTTAAAAATGCCGCAAAATAGTTAATTGAACGTAGGATTACACAGAGCCCATTAATTTAACATAGATGTTGAGTATAAAGTGACGAATTCCAGCAAGCATAGCAATTACCGACCAAAAAGTATACTCTATGTTGGAGACCATTAAAGCCCAGCTACTACTGTGCACAAGAAATACAAACGAAATATCTCTCTCCTTTTTGAGGGAACCACCCAAGCATTCGCTTGAGAAATTTTGTGGAACCACGGAAAAATTGAATGACTATACCACCTTCTCTTGAATAGAATGCTGCGAAATGATCGCAACAACGCGCCAGTCACAAGTGAATGTGATGAGTGTTGTTAACTGCAATGTGTTATTAAGGCAGGGCGAAGATGTAATCAGCCTTCCAGACCTACTGTTCTGAAAGACGCCATGCTGGCCGCCGAACTTAATACCCCAACCTATCGACTGCATTAATAACGTGCTGTGTCCTCACATACCGTGTAGAGGTTTGGGATTTACAATAATGGCTTTGTACATGACCTAGTAATTAATTATAGCACCCAGCATGTTTTCTATCATATGATCCAAGTTCCATTGGTGTAAATTTCTTCCATCAGTTATGTTCCAGACCGTTAACCCCATGAAATACATTGGATATCGATACGGTGCCGAAGCGACCACAGCCAGCACAGAGAGTGTTTTTATTGTTTACTTTAAATTAAATGTTAAATTGTTTTTGTATACTTAATAAAGAAATAATTGACTATTCTTTTCCTTAATTTCTAGACACAGTTCTGATGATACGTGTGGTAACTCCATAACATTCATTAGTGAATATAAGCTTTTTTTACTAATAATTGGTGGTAATCTATTATGAATCTAACAATCTACATACAAACGAATTCATTTGTTCTAAAATCTCATATTTATTACTTTACTCTCAAATATGTACTAAATTGTTGAAGTGACTAATATTGCAGTTAAGTCAACCATTACAACGGTAATTAAACTCCAAATTAAGTTTTCATAATAACGTTTAGTCGGACCAAAGGAAATTTTGATTTATTAAATTATTGGAATCTATTAGGTACGGCATATTATGTTGGGAAAGTTGTATCTTGCTGATGTCGGAGACACGTCTCGTGTTATAAAAATGGTGCTTGTAACAATCTGCCTCATATCCCTCTCATGTGGTCAGACTTTGAGGTCTGGCGACATGATATCACCCTCACAAGCTTATAGAAGGAATTAATACTTCGTTTCCAAAATCGGAAAACGTGCTCAAGCTTCTTTCTGATGCACTGATGCCGAAGTGAAATTTATCTCTTTTCCCAACTAGGTGATTGAAGTGATGTTTCAATTTCCATATCAGGAGATGAAGTTGATGGGTTTGTTTCTCTGCCAACATGCAGGGGGATTTGATTTTACTGTAAACGGGAAGGTATTCATAAAGCTGCCCGTCATTAACGGGAGAGTCATTGTGGCATTGATTCTACTTTCAGAATTTCTTCATCGCTGTTTAGAGGACTGAGACCTCAACGACCAGATTGTTTAGCGATTTTCTTGCTTTGGCGTGGGTTGTGTATATACCATCTAACAAAGCGATTTTGGGAGATTACGAGTCTGCGTGGTAGAAAATACCTGTTTTTAGACTCGGACAGGGTTCAAGGTTCATTCCTGATAAATCTTCCGAATGTCACCCATGTTATTCTTTGCTACAAGTAACTGTTCATTCCGTCCATATCTCTATAGTTATTGTAAACTGACCTGCGTGTTACTGTATTTAATAAAAATTAGTGACTGTTCTATTACGACCGGAATCTCGATGGTCGGACCTTTGCTAATGACTGGGGTGGAAAGAATGTTCTAATGTGTCATTATAGTATAAACTGTGGTGAATATTTTAAAATAAATGAAAACAAATCGTGTGATTAATTATTGCCCTTTGATATTACTGTTTTCTCACTTTACGTAAACTTACATCATTTATATAAGGAATTTTCTTGTGTTTGTGTGCCTGAAATACGAATCGCTTTGTAAATCATGTTATCTTTTGTGTGGAATATGCTCAAAGATTGCTCACTTACATCTACATCTACATCTACATCTACATCTACATATATACTCTGCAATTCACAAAATTGTGGGTGGCAGAGGGTGCTCAGCACCAAAGCTAATCTCTTTGCTGTGCATTCCAATCCCTAATGGTACGAGGGAAAAAAGAATTTATATAAGAATCAGTCCGGCACCTTATTTCTCTAATTTTATCTTTCCTGTCCTTCCGACTCAAATAGGTTGGTGGAAGAAGTATTTCACTACACTCAAAAGTGAAGGTGGGAGAACGCATGTTTACCAATAAGTTTAAACGAAACGTGTGTCGTCTATCTACCAGAGACTCCCAACCTAGTCTACTAATCAGTTCTGTGACGCTTTCATAAGGACTGTAGCAAGCGGTCACAAATCTAGCGGCTCTTCTCTGTACTTTCTCTATACTTTCGATTAACCCCATACGAAACGGGTCCCAAATGACACAACAATAATCAAAATGTGTTCCTTACAATTATTAAAGATTCGACCTATGAATCGCAGCCTAGAATTTGCTCTACCTACTAACGAATTAATGTGTATGTCCCATTTCATGTTCCTTTGTACTGTTACTCCCAAATATTTAATAGAATCGACCATATCAATAACTGTATTGTTTAACTCGTATTTCTGAACAATTGGATTCTTTTTGTTAGTTATGCTCATTGTCTTGCACTTTTTACAATTTAGAGTAAGTTGCCACTCAGCACACCAAGACAAAATAACATCCAGATCGCGCTGAATTTCTAAGCAATTGGCCAAATTTCTTACTTCCCTATAAATAACCGCATCATCAGCAAACAATCTAAAAAGGCTTTTCACTTTGTCTCCGAGATCGTTTATAAAAATTAAGAAAAGAAGTGGTCCTATTACACTTCCTTGAGGTACACCCCATGTAACATCTAGATTAGAAGAACTTTTTCCTTCAACGACAACATACTGCGACCGACCAGTTAGAAAATCCTTTATCCATTCACAAAGCTGATCCGATATATCGTACGCTCGAAGCTTCGCTAAAAGGCGGTTGTGTGGCACAGAGTCAAAGGCTTTCTGGAAATCTAAAAAATTGCATCTACTTGTGAACCTGCATCGATAACTTTCATTACGTCGTTTGTAAATAGGGCCAGCTGTGTTTCACATGATCTTTTCTTCCGAAATCCGTGAAATTACATGATAAGCTTCTTTAGTTAATTGTATTCCCGAAAATATTTTTTTTGCTACTAATGCAGTATATTAGGTGCTTGTTAAAAGACGCCTTGGAAGGACTAGTTTATGGGAGGACAGTGAAAGGAAGAAGGAGATGCAAGGTTGCAGATAACAACAGAGAAAACGGCAAGGGAAGGGCAGATGACAGAAGAGCATGGAGAGTAGCAATATGAAAACTTGCCTGAGGGCGGAACACTGATGATGATGATGAATGCAGTGCATTCACCCGTGTAAGAGTGTGGTCTGGTGGCTCAGTGCTTAAAGCGTCTGACTGGAGACCGCTGTCTCAGAGGGCTTTAACACGGAAATCACCTCTGGCACAGCTTGCTGTATAATGTGTAGTTTGCCGAAACGATTCCGTGGTCATGTCTCCGGTAGTATTACCGGGTTAGTATAAGGAGGCGGTACAGAGGTGTAATGCGCAACCAATAATAATAAAAAAAAACCTTGTCATCACAGGAGCCTTAGCCTTTATCCGTGTCAGAGCGAGTCAGTTAATAAAGTCATCGCTAAAACACTACCTGTTTAACCTGTAAGATTGATGTGAATTTTGTGATACGGCCATAGTATAGAGAGACTTGTACTGGTGGCTGCAACTTTGGGCGAGTATCTTTGACTTCTCTAACTGACGGGAGAGGAATCTGGAGTGAACACTGCGTGACCCCCGTCACGTGCTGGGTGACCTCTGACATTACGGGCGAGTGTGTGCGCCGCCCGCCAAACGCAATTTGCGCGGCGCTGCGGCCCAACTTGTCGGGCGCGAGGCAAAGTGGCGTGGGCCCAGCCGCGTCATCCGCCCGGGCAAGCCTAACTACCACCAGCCACTGTACCTGATCATGTGATTTGCCTTTCTCGGCTCTCTAGTTAAAAAAAAGTGGAAGACCTGTGTGGTATAACATTGTACCTACACGTGGAGGGTAGTTCAGCATAAGATTTTAGTTCTCTTTTTTTTTTTTTTCCTTCTATGTGAGAAATGCAATTGTAAAGCGTAGTCTGTAGGATACAATGAATAAGCATTTCACTCACAACGATTGCACTTTTTTTTACAGTTTTGATTCAAAATAGTTAATTAATATCACAATTTTGTTTATAAAAACTTACCATGCCATGTGTGAGTGGAGACTTTCCTGGCGTACTGATGCAATATAATCCTCTCGGATGTCCAACCAGATGGTGTTGTATAAATACAACGTTTCGACAGGTAGCTCTGCTTCTTCGGCAGGTGATGAATACAGCAGAGCTAGCTGTCGAAGCGTTGTGTTTATACTACACCATCCAGCTGGACACCCGAGACGATTATATTACAACGCCATGCTTTTACGGACGCGATATTCGCGGCTTTATAACACTTTACTTTTTTCATATTTTTGTTATCTCCTGTCACAGAGCATTAAACGATTTGTGCAGTTATTTACAGATATACTGAGTGTATTTGTATAATAATTTGTTGAATGGCCAACATTTTGACGAGTGTTGGATTTCGACTACTATGAACACACTGCAGTTTGGTTTGCTCAGTTTTGACAGCATGATTTTCCGTTAGCTGCTACACTATTTGTACAGTAAAATAATTTTTTTCCTCATATTCGACAAATTTATACGAAATCTGGAATCCGTTTGTAAGGTAAAAAATGCTTTTCATGATCAGCGATTTAAAAAAAATCAAATCAACGCATGGAATTTTTATCCAACAAAACTACAAAGATTATACATTGCCAAGTTACAGTTTTCGATTTTGCGCGCGATGTAAATAAGTGTTTTCTTTAATAACTGGGTCGTAAATACTTGAAATTATGTAAGGATAAAAAAAATTTCATAGCGCGGCTACTAACATGTGCTGTACTGCCTAACTCAGTATTCTGATTTATGGCACACTGCTTTATAATGATTCATTATTTCCATTATTTTGGAATGCCTACAAGATTTATAGAGATTAAAAATCATGATGTTCCACCTAGTTTAGCGAAGTAAATTTTATAATTCCGGGCTTGTCTCTCCTTTCCAGTAAGTCTGATGTACAAAGAAACATACGCGAAACACAAGGACACATGATAGTTATCCACAAACATGTACAGGTAAACTTATGAACGATTTGGCACTGGAGAAGGCAACGAAAATCATACCAGGGACATCTCCCTTTAGCTAGCTGCAAAGTGTTACACTGCATTATAAACGCTTACACACGGATAGCTCATGCGCCACATACTAACCTCATAATTATAGAAAAACATGAAAAAGTGTTTACATTAGAAATTCTGTCAACTTTAAAGTGTAATATCTCTTAAATTTGTGTACTGTTCACTGTTACGCACTCTTAAACTCTTAGTTTAAAGTATATTGGTCCAGAAATGAGAATACTTCGAAGCTAATTGTTGATTTACAGGATACGAGTTGTTCAGACGCACATACAAAGAGTTGAAAACACAAATTTAAACATAAACCACTACAACGAATGCCCTACTACTACAAATATCTAGAACTTATAAATTAAAAAGCTGTTTTTGTGGGAATAAGACATTCCACGAAAAGTCACATCACAGACGGAGTCAAAAATCGTTATCTGATTGGTTTTATCTTTTGGTAGCGTTGAAGTAGGAGACGTTACACTCTGCTTATCCGATAATCGCCATCCGTCAGAAAATAAAGCCAGACCTCGGTCAAAATTTCATGAAGGATTTTTGAAGAGCTCGCAGCTGGGATTAGAGTTGAGGCTATTGGTACAGAGAGTGAGTTTCACTATTTCAGTGCTTTGTTGCTGGAGCCAGCAGCGAGCGAGCAGGGCGGGGCTGGGGGTGTCTGCAGGCTGGTAATTGAAATACGCAGGCGGGCGGCGCAGTAGTTGTAATTACAGCCGCTGCTGGTGTCAGGCGCTGCTCGCTGACCTGTCGTCGGACGGATGAGGCCTGGCGGGGTGGCTAGCTGTCAGGCGCACCCGCCGACCAACGCTCTCTCTCTCTCTCTGCACTTGTCCGCTGTTTACTTTTTTCCCCCCTGATGCGCCGGCGCTTCCGAAAATTATAACACTACTGTTGTTGTTGCTGTGTTGCTCTTTTTTTTTTGTCAACTAGCAGATGGGACCAAGTTGGCTTCGCGTCACGCTGGTTCGTTCTGCCCCAGTTCCTCTTGCGAGATGTCACATAAGCCGCCAACTGTTCCTGGCAAAAACGCCAACTTCTCTGTAGTTGGATGTGAGCTACACGTTTGAACAATCTAACACTGCAGTCTCTTAACCAGTTTAAGCAGCATTTAATTAACTTATTTATCATTTATAATTGTAATTGTTTTTCTGATTATAGCTTTGCGTCGGACACCAACAATAATATCTAAGAAGATTGTTATAAGATATATTGCAAGGTTACATATCACATAGCAAATGTTCGTGAAAGTTCTCGTCATTACTCTTTCAATCTATATGAAACGTAATTATAATTATTGTGTTCTGCGTCAGTGGCAGTCATCATCATCAAAGATTTTCCACTGGGTGTGATAATAAACAAGCCAGTTCCCTAACCTCCTGTCTTGCCTTCACTCCACTTCCACTATCTTCCCCTACTCTGAACTGTGACTAGCCAGGTCTTACTATACATCCTTCGTCCAACTACCTTGTGATCTTCCATTTGGTTTTTGTAGAGTTACTGATTTTTCATAATATGGCTCAGGTAGTCTATTTAACGCCATTCTCATCAATTGACATAACTATTTGAGTCTTGATTCCCCTAGTTCTATGGAACGCTTTTTTTGTAGTTCTAGTTAAAATCGGACTGATTCGTTTCTTATTTTGTCTCGTCTGATCTTCTGGATAATCAACCTGAGAAATTTCATCTCTTGAACCCGGGTGTTTTCTCATGCAAACAATTCGGCAGCTTCTAATCCTTAGGTTAGGGTGGGGAGTAGGTATGTTATAATTATACTTTCGCTGCCTAAGGTAAACTTTTATCCCATAATATCTGCGACATATAACTACTGAAGACTGCAGCTCTCTTAGTGCTATTGCTGGTTTCTGGAAGTAGCCTATTATCTTATGATATAATACCGCAGAGATATTTAAAGTTTGGAACAGTTTCGATGTCACATAGTCCTAATTTTAATTCTAATGATTTCATTTCCTTGCAAAGCAGACAGTTTTAAATCAGAACTTTCCACCAGTAAAGCCGTTTATACCGGCCTTCAGACCCAGACGATGTCACATAGTCCTAATTTTAATTCTAATGATTTCATTTCCTTGCAAAGCAGACAGTTTTAAATCAGAACTTTCCACCAGTAAAGCCGTTTATACCGGCCTTCAGACCCAGACGTTTATTAAATTGTATTTTAAGAATTGTGTGTAGTAAGCTAGGAATTGATTAATTAAGGTTTAGTGTAGTTTTAGGGTAATTAATTCTGAATTTGTATAAATGATCATTGTTTTATGGAAATAAACTATGTGAAATGCTATGAAATATGTTGTACGACAGTATCATGCATGAAAAATTAGTTAAAAGTTTGTAATTGTAAGTACTGATGTGAGCCATGATGTTTGCTGGACAATTTGCGACGGTGTGAACTATTTTATGTTCATAATGTTGTTTGTAAATACCTGTAAATATCTTTAATTTCCATTTCCTTGTATTTCATGATGATTTTGAATGATTTTGCATTAATTTTGATTGTTTTAATGTGACTTTATTTGTTTAAGTATTGTTAGAATTCGCGAAACATCGAACGGCTTTCTCGGTTTTATTCTGTAAATTTCTTTAGTGCCTTAATAATGGGAACGGCAGAGACGAGTTTAGGTTGAAAGTTGCTGTCAATCAGAAGTTCTCGGAAGTATGTGAGTTTAATCGCTGGAACATTTGTTTATATTTGTACTTAGTATCTTTGGATCGAACCGACGCCTGTTTATATAATGTTATTATGGAGACCGCGGGGGAATAAACAATGTGAAAATTTATTCTTCTGACTGGTTATTTCAAGAAACCAAATACCTAACACTTTCTTGCAGTTCCTCTTTACTCCTTTCTTATATCGAAGCACCATCCTCGGACACCAAACCAGTGACGGTGTAGGAAAATATTTAACAGCCAACCTATTAACTGAAATGAATGGAAATTCGTGCATAGAGCTGTAGTTAGTTACATTAAGATGACCGCTGCCCAGACGTTCAACCTACCTTCTAACAAAGTGGGGTTACAATGTGTAGACCTACATTCTTCACCGTTTTTACGCTTACGAAAGTTAAAAACAGGTTTTTTTTGTGAACCATCTAGTAACTAAGGCACAAATTAATATTTTATTTGTTAAATCTAATGTGTGAAAGGTGGTGCTGCGGCAAACTGTCCAATTCAGTTGTTCTTCAATATCTGGGATTGTTAGAATGGATTCTGTGTGGATTATTTCAATTATTTTAATTATTTGTTCTATAGGAATGTTTGTGTATTTGTTTTTAATATTTCATTCTCATGGTATTTCTTTCTCTGGTCTCTTTCTTACGAGAGTTGTATTAACGGTGGTACGTCGCTTAATAATTTGAAGAGAAAACCCTGAAAAGAAAATGCCATCTTATTCCAGTAAAATTTTCATATTCAGTTAGAGATTGTTCTCTGAGAGCTTGTAAAATTTGGTTTCTCTCTCTCCACACGGAATTGATTACTTTTAATTCACTCACCACTCTCAGGAATAGGCCGCGTGCTCTGTGTAAGAAATGTGGACGAAAAAAATATGTATTTTACAGTCAACGCAATAATTTAAGAAACATTTAGGACAGTTAATATTTATATTTAAAGTGATCAATATTTCGTAGTGTAGAGTAATTATCGTTACGTTTGATAGATGCTTTAATTTCTTTATCTTTTACTAATCATGAGAGGCAATTCACGCGAAAATCATAAAAATTACTGGAGATTGACATTTCTAAATTATGCCACCAGCAGTGTATGAAAACATCTCAGCAGAAAAGGTTTGTATCAGACCAAACACAGTGATGCCTATTCCGTTCAGTTTGGCGTGTGTTCTTTCTTCAGGTTACTTCAAATTTATCCAGCTCTGTCGCACCAACATACTTTAGTTAATTATAAAGGAAATTGTTGTACTGTTAGGAAATCACTTCAAAAAGAAACCTTTGAAAATCTATGTTCGTTGTAGCTATTGCTTAGACGATAATATGAAGTTTCTTTAAGGGGTTCGTCGATATGGAATAAGATTCTAATGTCGATTGCGCTTCGACATTGTTCTCGATGACTACCGGTTTTAAATGTACAGGTTAGAGAATAGTAGGAAGCCATTCGAACTAATGTGGCTGGCGTTTAGACAGTAATGATTAGCATGTCGAGCTTGGTCCCCCCCCCTCTTTGAGGACAGATTGCGGTGTTTTTTTTTCGGTTATGGTTTTCCCCCAGTCGACGTTGAAGTCAGAGACGGGGAAAGGATTCAGAGCAAGGAACACTAAGCAATAGTCTTGTGAAATTACCGTTCAAAATGGTTAATCAGTCATCATTTATTAACTTACTTGCCTATTGATAGGTTACTAGACTTATTTCTATTCAGTAAAGGCAGTCGCTACGGTTGACTCCTTTGTGCAGTATTAATCTGCTCAAAATCAAGGTTTCAAACTGTAAATGTTAATTAGGAAAAAGTAACGTCACTAGGCCTTGCATTTTAATTACGAAACATATGTCATAGTTCAGATGGAACATGTTACACCCTACTACCAACCGAAATTTATGAAGTTAGTCGTAATATAACTAAATACAATTATGCTCTGAAGATGACAAGCCCTATCAAGTGAGAAATGTAGACTTAATTAAGCCTATAAAGTCGTCAATGGTTGACCACAAGTTCCCATAATGCACCGTAAATGTTCTTCATGCAGTTGACCTGACAGTGTGATAGTTTCGTACTATCGTCACTGTCCGAGAACGGCTGCTTCAACTTTAACAGGCGCGGTACATCGTAAAACGTATTCAAAATGACCCGGCATGTTTCACTGCACTTACAAACAAAAGTCCGCACTCACCAAATGTGACTACTGTGACACATGACTCACATAACCGTGTCCGATTCCGTCAATCGAATCGGTTCCTCGCTTGTCGCGATACCTACACTGTTAAATCTCAGCAAAATTACGAATTGGGTGTCTGACCTGCTGCAGTGCGTTTGGAAGCAACCAACCTGGCATTCACCTGAACTGAACAATGAAGAACCGAAATCTGAATGACCGGACTGGGATTCAAACTGCGTTCTCCCGAACGGTAGGCTCCAAAACGATTCGTACCACATGCTTTTTACTCTCGACTGAGTAACAGATAAGCTTACCATCCCTACTACGAAATACACGTACCTTGTATGAAATGAAACAAGGAAGTAATTGACGTCTGAGAGTCACAGTTAAATAATTGAAGGTGCCAAGGTTTGGCGGATTACTTTCAGATGATGGTTTCTGATTACCGTACAATGCTTGCGTGATACACACAGTAACCGATCTTGATCCCATCATCATGTGTGCTTACATATTAGCTCAACCATTCATTTTTCATCTGCCCCAAAGGCATTTAATAATAATTTTAAAAAGTTCAGAAAAATCTGACGTAAATACTAGCAGTATTGGCACCTGAATTGTGGTAGACGAACTGTCTGCAATTTGTAAGGAAACACAGTCTCCTCATTAAAAAAAAAAAAAAAAAAAAAATTGGTTAAAATTTTCTTTTCTTTTATATTTTATTTGTTTCTTGGTTTGTGTATTTTTATTTGTAATAATTTTGCCGTATTTTCGAGTTGGACGCGAATTACTGTAAAATATTGTATTTAGGATATCGGAAACAGTGTGTGTTTGATTTATCTTTGAACAGTAAACTGGGAGTGTAGCGAGAGGATCTTTGTGAGTTAATCTGTGGAGAAAAACAAAAAGAGATGGCGAACGCTGAAAAATGAATGGGCCTTGCTCGTATTGTTGTGAACATTGGCTTATGGCTTGGCGTGAAAATTAGTAGAAGAGATTATTGAAATTAATGTATAAGGTGACTGGAATTTTATAAAAGTGAAATTTAATGTTGAATATATCAAGCTGTGAAAAAATGTTTAGTTAAAGAAGAATGAAACAACCAATTGAGGTTTTAAATTATTTTTATTGATAAAGTTTATCGAAGAAACGCACGGATTTCGTCCAGGTGGCGTCCTGTGATGAAATGAGAGGAGCAGCAGAAGCATTACAAATAGAGTCCGACCGAAGGTTCGGCTTCGGCTACGGTCACCTTCGGCC
This sequence comes from Vandiemenella viatica, assembly GCA_031002005.1. NCBI lineage: Eukaryota > Metazoa > Arthropoda > Insecta > Orthoptera > Morabidae > Vandiemenella > Vandiemenella viatica. The sequence goes on from JARYHS010013630.1 coordinate 295,245,511, forward strand.
AAAAAGAGCACTTTGGGCCCCACATTCGGCTTGGCCAAAATCAGCCGAATGTTTGGCAGAAGCCGAAGTTTTAAATCCAGCCGCCGAAAATGAACTAACTTTTATGAATATCGCCAACGGAGCGCCAACAGACGATAGCAAAGATAAAGAACCATTTGGAAAAAAAATCATAAAAATGAATGGGAAGTCTATTGTGAAGCCAGCGTTAAATACCAAAGCTTGATTAAATTTTAAAAAGAATCAGAGATCTTGAATGCACCCCAAGGTTTTAAAAAGGAAGTATAACAGTCTAATTTACGCGATATCGCAGAAAAAAAAGTAGCACTATCATGGTCCGATAATCATCAGATTTCTTTGCGGATTAATGTATTGCGTATGGACCTTATCATCGTAAACATGCTTCCGTACACCCTCGTTGAAGGAGAAGCACTTCCCAGACTTAATTTTACTGATCCTCAAACTCCACCAAGGTACAGACAAAAGCGAGAGAAATGTTTTAGAAAGTCTTAATGCCAGCTACGCACAAAAAAGTAAACTGTAAATTTACATTGCTTTTGGAAAAAGGCTGAATGTATCAGTTTTACCGTAAACATATGAAGTGATCAAGCAAACGTTTTTGAGTTTCACGACACATGGTATTTCCAAAGGTTCCAAAAGTAAAAAAATATTACTGGCAGTTAGTGTGTTGGAAGAAGATCATACAGGGCAATATATTGCACAAACAATCACTGAAACTATTAAAAAATACAATACAAAAGAAAATATTCATAGGGGTATATGTAATAATGCTTCAAATGTGAATGCAACCATGCGCGGTGAAAACTTTATTTTTATTGGTCGTGTTGCTCACACTCTACAGCTCATGATTTATAACGCAATTTTTAAAGATACTGCTATAATGGCAATAGTGAAAAAGTTTCGTGAAACGTAAGCAGAGTGAACAAGACACTCGATATCTTAATAAACAGAACAGAAAAATGCAGTAAATCTGTATATGTCAGAACATGATGGAAAAGAAATTCGAACTGCAGAAGAATGGATACAAGTAAACAATTTTATAACCGGGCTGAAGTGTTTTTATCAAGCAACAACTGATATTTCTAGCAATTCAAGATAAGTATCTTTAATTATATCAATGATTGCCATCTTAAATTCAAAACTTGTTCAGAGGGATGAAGACTGATCATATAGTACTGCTCAAAAGCCGCTTGTGTGGATCTATTTTCGCAAGAAAAACCTTACAGTTATCAACTGCCGCTCTAATCGATCCACGGTTGAAAACTAAGTATTTGATTAGCGACGAAATTTTAAATACGGAGACTGAAATTTTGACAGTTCTACATCAAAACTGTGAACTGAAAATATCAAATAAAACGGATCATTTGGATGTGGATGATGGTGAACCTGGACTCTCCTGATCAACGTCAAAATCTACTAGTGAAAATAAATTTCCAGCAGGCGATTTATAGGATACCCTTGACAAAATGAATTTGACTGAGACTGAATTGGAATATTTGGGCAGCTGTCACCTGCTGTTTGAAGAACATTTGTTATTTAAAACGTTTGCTGCTGAAGACCAATAATATTTTTCAATATGGGCTTCCAGCCCGTATATTTATTTACGAGCGAATAGCAACCGAATATTCTCCCACTAGTCTTCCTAGCGAACAACTGTTCAGTGCTGCTGGTCAAATCTATGACGACAGAAGAGCTACTTTAAACGGTGAAAATATAAAAAAAAAAAACTATTAGTTTCAGCTTGTTACCAAAGATTGTTTGGCTTTGATTATTAAATCTTATTTTATTAGTGCCGATCTACGTTTTGATTATATTTAGTACATTTTTTATTAAGCTGTATACGTGAGACTACTTAAAAAATATTGGCATTGATTCGGTTTTAACTGAAAATTTAATACGTGATACTAATTTAAACATCAGGATGTCGTATTTTAAAAGCTGGAGAAATTTATGTTAGGTAAGAATATTGAAACTTGTTTTTATTGTTGTTAAAAAACTACAGTATTACTATATTTAAGCTAACATAAATTTGATTTACCAAAGCTAAAACTCCAAATAATTAATTATTAATTTAATCCACGAGACAAATTATTCTAATTTATTTCGGTCTGTTATTGTTAATTTTACAGTTTCTTTCTTTATTACTAAATAAAAATAACTGTTAAATTTCGTTGTTCAGAACTTGGTTTACTACTATTTTACTGTTTTATTTTATTCTAATAACTGTGTTTATTATTATTGTAAAGATGCAATTTATATCAACAATACTACATACAAAAACTTACAGTACAGTATTTGCATGTGATATATACTTGGTGTCAGTGTTCTAAGATATATAATTATTTTTGAACCTTCAGCCAAAAAATTATCTTAGGACGGACACTAATTACAAATGAGTATGTTACAAATTGCATAAAAGTTTTTGTATTCTGAAGTATAAATAGCTAACATACATTAGAAATATTACTTAGACGACGGATTATAAGCAGATACAATTTGTAGTTCTCGTCATAGTTACATAAAACATATTTTTTTTACATTATGATTAATTATTCAGATTAACTGCAGGTAACATTAGAATAAAAATGGTTGTGTATCGGATAAAAAATCTAATCAAAAGAATTTGTATCGTATTTTGTACACATGGAGCAGTCTTCACAATCATCAGGTGGTGATGATGTAGAAAGAGATTAACATGATTTTTCAACTATTTTCATTATTTTCGAACGGTAAAAAATTTGTTCCCAGTTCTCCAAAACACTGCAGTTCCTATGCGCACACCTAAAATTTCCGGTATTTACTAAGAATTAAGTCATACACTCCCTAATTTTAGGACTCATTTTACCGTTGTTTGATTAGAATTACGAACTCATTCTAGAACTCTCTGCGTCATGATGGTTGCTATGGAATCCATAGCTATCCTGGTTACAACTTGATAAATGACGAAGTGCCAAAAGTCATGGCATAAAAAGATGCGAATATCCAGATCCCAGATGGAGGCAGCACAGAAAACATACACTGGTGTGCAAAACTTAAGGATGAGATAGATAAAGTAGCATAATGTATCAGCTACTCGAAGGAAATGAATGAAAGTGCGGTAGCATGTTGCAGAGGTATCTCACACATGCACAGAAAGCTGGTTGTCACATGGTGTGAGGTCAACTCGATTATAGCACCAAATGTGTCTGTCCCCGCATCACGAGGCATTTGAAGAAACGGGACAATACAGTGTGTGACAATCGGTGAGCTGTTAGGGTGCGCTGTTTTTGTGTTTTTAGTACAGCATGTCCCAGAAACGAAATTTTGATGACTTCAAAAGATGAAAAATGATCGGAATCTGGAAGAAGGACGAAGTGTGATGAAGGTAGCCCAGGAGTGTGGTATTACTCACAGCATTATTTCACGTCCATGGGGAGCATCCAAAACCACAGACACTGTGTCCCGAAAAAGTGTACCTGGTCAACTACGGTTGCTGATGGCCGCAACAAGCAAGAAGAAACCCATATCAAGCAGCGGGTGCAATTGAAATCACATTTAACACGACTGCAAGGCACGCAATCTCCAGTACAGCGACTGTATAGGGTTAGTCTGTTTGCCCGACGAGCATTACATTGTGCTCCGCTGATATCCACACCTCGGCGACACCGTTTGCGATGGACCGATGAGGAGTGGGGTCATGTGGTCTTCTCAGATGAGAGCAGATTCAGTCTGAGTAGTGATTCTGAACGTACCGACATCTGGCGTAAGGTGGGAACAGGCAATACACCCAGAAAAATAGTCGAACATGACCGTTTTGGTGACATAATAGTTATGGTGAGGGGATGATAATGTGGAATGGACATACCAACCTCAAAATCCTTGAACGCGGTACACTCACCAGTTAACTTTGTTGTTACACTGTTCCCCTTACCAATGGGTGTCTTTTCAGGAGAAAGGAGGAACTTAATTTTTGTGTATGACGATCCACGCCCGCATGGAACAGCGCAGGTGGAGATGGCCTTTGAACGTTAGATATTCGGAAAATGGACCGTACTTCCCATTCCCTCTACTTAAATCCCATCGAGTACGTGTGGGATGCGTCAGGTCTACATGCACGAGCGGCCATACAGCAGTTGTCAACCACTCTTGACCATACCATACCCCTACCATAAGAAGTCCCTCCCAGCCTCGTGGCCAGCATCCGAGCACGTTGCAGAGCGTGCATCACTGTCCGTGGCGATCACACACTCTTTTAAGGACCATGTACCTCCTTTTTGTAAAGTCCAGAGAACAGTCATCAGTCGCCTTGACTTCAGAATAACTTATTGTGTGTGCAGAAAGTTCCATTTCTGTTCATCCCATCAAGTACTTCTTTTCAGTTGCCTACTTTACCACATTGTAGCAGTTCTTTCTATGTATGGTTCAAGTTTCATCGATCTATGTTACTTGGCAGTGGTACAACATGTGAATGTTTCTTTCGTCCTTAAGTTTGCACACCAGTGTATAAATGTGGAGTGCAATGTCGGGTATTTCTGTTGTGCTCTGGTGCAAAATATTTTCATAATGGTTGCACAAGAGGAATTAAAAAAATTTGAAGGTGGAATCGTAGTTGGCGGTAGACACAAGGAGTAAATTAATCGATATTTTAACACTCAACGATCCATAACGTCAGTAGTGTGACGTGACTATGTAATTTCCGGCATTCCGCCCCGCCATGGCCATCATCGTGGTCGACTACGTCTACTCATTGACTGAGACCAACCACGTCTCCCTCGTGGGGTCAGCGTTGACACACAAGCAACACTGCTTCATTGATCAGCAACATTCAATGTAGGACGTTCAACAGAAAAATTTGGCGTAGATGCCTCTGCTAACAAAACGTCATCGTTTGGAGTATCTTTCCTGGGGTTGTGAGTTTATCGGTTGGATCCCAGAGTAATGGAAAATGTTTTCATGATCAGATGAGTGATTGGTAAGAGCTGATGCTGGGTGCGAGAGTGGCGCAGACGCTGCGAGGCCATTGACACAGGTTATCATGAAGGCACTCTGCCAGCTGGTGGTGGTGGCTCCTTCCTGATACAGGCTGTGTTACATGGCATGGACTGGGATGTCTGCTCAAACTCAACCGAGCATTTTCTGAAAATGATTACGTTCATCCACTCGGAGACCATTTGTACCCTTTCACGGCCTTCATGTTCCCAAACAACAATGGGGCTTTTAGAACAACAATGCGACACCCGGAAACAATCGTTAATGATCTGTTATAGGAGCATTCCGGAAAATTCCAGCGAATGATTTGGCCACCTCCATCGCCAGACATAAATCCGATTTAACATATCTAGGACACGTTCGGACGGTAAAATCATGCACAGCGTCCTACACCGGCAACACTTTCACAATTACGGATGGCTGTAGAGGAAGCATGGCCGACTGTTTCTCCAGGGACTTCCGACAACTTGTTAAGACAATGCCTTTTGATACTTAATTGTACTTGTAGCTGGTTAGGGCAAGCAACATGGATGCTTTAGAATTCTTCTCCAAAAATTACCACGAGACCAACAAAACAAATTGTTAAAAGGTTCCATTAGATCATTAGATTATGGCGGTGCTGAAACACTAAGCTCGCTCGCTTTGTTCACTGAAAGTCATTCAACCATAAATATTCTGACACTGGAAATGGGTGGCTTGCACCTTTGATCAGCGGAAATTCCTTTCAAGCAGTTTCCAAGAATAGTTTGCGTAAAATCGTTGTTTAACCGAAAAGTAATTTTTACATGTCTGGGTCACATGAAACAGTTTTTCGGGCCTTTTTGAAACGAGGAAACTGTTTGAAGTATCTACTGATGAATCTTTCTCATAGGTCAAAACCATGCTGAAAGGAGGCAACTTTGTGCTATCATGTATACAAAGACTTAAGTCAAATCGAAACTTCCTGTTCACCTTGACTGATGTTGAAAAATATTTTTAGACTGATTTGAATCATGTTGTTATCTAGTTCTTACGGTACACTGAGAGCTATAAATGCTTAAGCATTATTTGAAGATTGGTGGAAAGAATCAATGTTTTGGGATGTACTACGAGAATAACAACTCATATTTTACATTTTTTTTAAAAAATCTGCATATCTTGATGATGTTTAGCGAAGATAAGGGAGAATGATTTCACCAAAATGTTGAAGACATGGAAATAATATACCAGGTACAATGGAACTTAATATTGTGTGTGACTGATGCCGGATGCTTCATCGTGAAAATCGATATTTATCACACATGACAAAAAGTAACCATCGGAGCTTCATAAGATTATGAAGCAGACGTCATAAGACTTCCGACTAAGGTAAATGTTTTTAAACCTTTCAAATACTATTAACTGTTAGCAAATACATTTAGTTGTAGTTACAAAATATTTTATGTTGTTTATTTTCCGTTTCATTTATATATATTTTCGCATAGTCCAATTTTCTTTGTTTATATAAAAACTATATGTGATGTGAAAAATCCGAAGTCTTGTTTGTATTCAACAGCATAAAAGCCGGTAAAATCGGTATAAATTTTTAGAAAGCCTTTATGATCCTAAACTTCGCAGGTCTGTGTAATTAAAGCAACTATATGCTTGTGCTTGGCATTGTAAGTTTCTTTGCAGTAGAAATTGAGACGCTGTTTGTTGCCAGTGTCTTGTGATACCGCCGGTTACGCGGTGATTCGCGATAGCAGCGTGACGCCTGGAGGTTGTTTCAGTGGCGGTATTTACGGCGCGTGGATGGTTTCAGAGAAGGAAGAATATCTTCCTGCTTTGAAGAAGGGTACCCCTTCCCCTAGAAGTAGGAGGCCATTTTAAAGGGAGTGCCAGGCGATAGAGGAGGGGCGGGGCGAGTGGGCCGAAAATAAAGAAAGGCGATTTGCATAAAGCCCGCCTCGCCCGCGACAACAATGGCACCGGCTGATGAATGACCCTGGCTGCCGTGCCCCTTGTTAAGCTGAGCCCGCGCTCGGCCCAGCATTAGCCGGATATGCCGAGTCGCAGTTAGGGCGTGCGTAATTGGCCGTTATCGCGACGTGCCCGTTAATTGATAGTACGCTTGCGGTCATTACGGTCCGGCCCCTCACCGACGGACCCGGCGGAAGGGCCAAAAAAAATTAAGGGTTTGTCAGCTCTATCTCTGGTCGGCTGCCCGGCGGATTTCCTCAGTTTAAGTACTGGAAGTGCGATTTTCTTTCTCCGTTATTTTTTTTGTGTGCATAAAAACCCAAAAAACTGCATTTCACCATGCAAGAGCTGCAAAGTTATTTCCGGGGATGAAGTAGTTTGCATCTCAGTAATTAGCTGCTCTGTGTAACAAACCTCTTTCATTTTGCACAATAGAATCCCTGAATCAGTCGATGACAAGACAGATAATTTTAGCGTCGATTTCTTTAAAACTTATTGATTATAAATAGAACTACACATTCGGTGGCAAATATTTTCCACACTTTCCGTGATTGTGAAAGCCATAGGGTAAAGGAGCAGTTAAAGTGCATAAATGTATGTATGTCTGCGCTGTGAGAAAATATTTTGCACGCTGATACCTTCTTTCTAGACAGTCAAGATATTCAAAACTAACCATAGTATTTAAGCAGTTGTTATTTCTGCAGTAAGTTCACAGATTAAAGGAAACCATTAACAAATGTTACAGAAAAAAAAATTCTTCCATTGAAATCAATAATATAACAATTGGTTGCGGATAATCTCTGACCGCAACTACCTCATATATTAAAATTCATTTTTCTTCATATTTCTTAAAATAAGGTTTAAAATTTTCCATGAACTAATTTTACATGCAAAAATGTAATACTCGAAACTAAGAACGATATATATTTGACAGAAGATGAATTTCCGTTTCTTCATACAAATTGTCGGTATAGAGGATGAGACTGTTACCATTAAAATAAATTTAAATTTAACTTACATGTATTTATTTAGCAAATTTCGTTGAAATGTTTTTTTTTTTTTTTTTTTTTTTGAATCAGTAAAAAATTATTCTTCTTGCCAAAAAAAATCCATAATTCTTACATATGGATTTTGTTTACTTCACTATAATTCGAAACCACGAAGAATCTACAGGAAATAGACCTTTGAAACGCAAGTTAAAAATAATTTCGTTTGAACTTTATAATTACCAGTAGCATATTAACTAACACGGTGCTGAAGCGTAATTTTCACAGTTTTTAGAAATAAATTCCACTACACACTACGCACATTGGAATTTGTGGAACCATATATTACCGGTTGGAATGGGCGCACTCATTATCTCAGCTCCTAGGAAGATTATGAAGCCACATAAGGGAGATCTAGACTGTATGGAAGATGCTACATTATCAGCAACCCAGAACTGTGGACTGGTGTGGAGGGACATTGTCAATGGTGGAAGAACCATGTGACTAGCAAAAGTTCTAGGCAGAAACTGCTCACTGTACTGTTGGGTTGTGAATGTCTCTAAGATTTCCACCGTTTCGCGCTCCATAAATTTTGCTGGCGGTGTAGGCGAGGACTACCAATCTCCATGTCACAGATAGTGGTTTTCTTATAGACACTGCATTCTTACATATTAAAACACTAAGCCTTCATTCTGGGCTTCAGTGGACACGTCGTAAAATGTTTTAAGTGCCGATACATTTATTTGTAAGCTTTCGGAACATCTCGCGACACATTTTGCAATTTGTGACGTGAATTGCCAATGACAGAATGTTCCGCCCATCCTTTATTTGACGATATTTCACATGCTTATTGATCTTGGGTATATTCCTGACATCAATGATTTTATCATCTGGTTTGAATACAAATAAAGCTAATTTTTTTATTTCCATTCGCTCTGATTTTTTCCTAAGTGGTAAATATTATTTATTAAATCATCTGCATTGTGTGATTACTTTTATTACGGTGGCAAAGGGATTTAAAAAAAAAAAAACCACCATCTTGGAGAAATCCACTTTGAAGGTATCATGCGTGTATATCACATAATTGTTTGAACATTGAAAGCAGAAAGAAACAATCAGTACGTATAAATAACACAATTAATTTCAAAATGTTTGATAGTAACAGCTTTAAATATAACGAACCATATATGAATGAAAAGGAAGATTTACATTATCCTCAGGGCATAATCAGATGTAGGGTAGGATGAAAAACACTGGCGGGCATAGCCAAATGACATGAATGACCTGCTGCCACTCATTACCAAGAATTAGTGTTAGAACTACTAATAAACCTTTGTAGCCAGGAAAGTTGGAGAAAACTGAAAGTGCTTTTTTCTATGGACCGATTTTGCTCATTATTTTAAAATGATCGTAATTGTACAAATAAAGTTTTTACAGAAAGAAAAATTGGAAAAGAGGAAGGAAAATTCTATAAAAACTGCAATACCTTTTTTCTATGTACCGATTTGGCTGATATTTTTTTTATAAAATGTTCATAATAGTTCGAATAATGTATTTAGAGATAGAAAAGTGGGAAAAGTTGCCCGGAAAATTTGGGAAATTCGTAAAAAAAACTGAAAGAGCTTTTTTCTAGGTATGTGTTTATTTCTCGGCATTTATGTCTAGTGCAGGTTGAGTTGAAAAACGGTCTAGACTTTGGGAAGAGCATATCTAGCGTTGCCACCTGCCTGCTGCGTTAGGTTGGTGCGACAGTGACCTGTTTCATTGTGTTTGTGTAAATGTAGTTTTTTAGTTGCTTTAATCCACTGTACCTTCCTTTAGCAGCTTCTTCAATAAAATAATTGTTTCAAAAAAAAAAAATATCGTATTAAAAAAAAGATCTAAAATGCCTTTATTACCTTGCTTAGAAGAAAATAAATTTAAATGGACAATATTCTACTTTGCAATTATTGAAATTAGTACATTAATCATTTATTTTTGGACACAGTGCCAGTTGTTACACCGAGAGAAACGAACTACTACACTTTATTTACTGTTTGAGGCGAAAATTTTACATCGTATAATGAGGCAGATATTGTTCTTGCGAAAGACAGTTTAGGAGAAGGAATTAGACGGTATATTCATCTGTCGCTCAGCCTCGTTGGTGGTCGAAGCATATCTCTGGCACTACATTGTCAGTTGGTAGGCTGTATAATGCGTTAAACGCTTTATGTTTCAGTTGTGTTGAAAAATGTTTCTAGCATTAATCATAGGTGAGTAGTAACATGATTTGTATGTATTATTGTCATTCCTTATTGTTGTCATGTTTTGTTTTTCTTGATTTGGCTGGCACCGTGTCCAAAAATAAATGATTAATGTAAACATTTCAATAATAGCAACGTAAAATATTGTCCATTTAGATTTATTTTCTTCTAAGCAAGGTATAAATTAATTTAAAATTTTTAAGATGGTTTTTAATTTATTTTTCGTAACAATTGTTTTATTATTAAATTTTTAGTGGTATTATAGTTTGTTTTGTATTTTAAATATAGGACAGTAGTACTGATTTTGCGAAGTTTCTGGTAGCTTAGAGATTAAGGTGCTTGCTTTCAAAAAATTCTGGCTCCAGCTACTGGTTCAAATCCTGCTGGCGGCAGGAATATTTAAGAGTTATGTTTCACCATATTAGCTACGCTAGGTCGTTCCGTAATCCCAGAGGAAAGGAACTGGCAGTCCGACCTCTGATACAAAGGCTTAGTGTGCCTCCTTCGGGCGGATCCGACTACTCTTCGGATTGTGTACTAAATCAGTTTAACAATAAGCATGTGACAACGCTATGATATTGGGTTAATTTACCTGTTGAATAACTTGCGTGTAGATGTCGATTCAGTTGGAGTTATTACGTGAGCGGCGAGAGGTATCTTTTTCAGGTGATTTTGCTGACGGTGTTGCGATCTAATCGTAACAAAATAGGTCACATTGAGACCTAATTTCAAGTCGGCTAAATATTAGTACGAAACCACTAGAACATGAATATCGGAATTCTGAGTTTCTGCAGTCCCCGAAACGAGGACGGCTTTTTCGATATTTCAACATATGTATGTACTAGCAGAGTATCCGGTGTTGTCCGGTCAAATTGTGATTGATTTACGCGTACAATATTTTTGTATTTCCGATGTTTACCAAGTTTCATTAATTTGGCAGCAGTCATTTCCAGAAGTAAATTAAACATTGATATAATCCAACAATTCCTAGAACAGTGTGAATTGGATGCTGTGATAAGGAATGTCGGTTTACATTTTGGTCCAGGCTGCATTTCAATCTAACCACAACATCTGTTTAAGCTGCTGCTCGATAGTCGAAATTGTACAAGCCAGGCATTAATACATACCACATACATAAATCTGTACCTGGAATGTATTTGTTTGTTCCGGTATCACGCAGAAAATATAGATTTTTAATGGGTTTTCACAGGGTGGAAACTTGCGATCCATGTTAAAATCAAACATAGATGTTGAGACATTAGAGCACATTTATTTCAAGAATATTCTGGTATAACTTAAAAGCAGCTCAGCTGACTTTGACGGAATCGAAAAGTGTGGGAGTCTACAAAGAGCATTGAGAATTAAAAGGGGTGGGGGTAAAGGGGGAGAAAGGTTGGGCTTTTGCAAACCAAATGTAGACGTTTTTTTCTGTTTGATTTAAAGAATACGTTTGCATACTTCCTTCAAAATTTGATAGAAACTGTAACTTTGCATAAGAACATTGACAACATTTAAGGAGGTGGAGAGAGGGACAGGGATTGGGTTTTTGTAAAACTAATGTGGTCATTATTTTTCTTTTACTATTGGTTTTAAAGTATACGTGTAAAATTTCCCATCTAAATCGGATAAAAACTATGGGTTTGTATAAAAGTTAAGTAAAGGGGAAGAGGGTTATAGATTTTGGATTTGTTTTGATCAGAAAATTTCTACATGAAAAAATACATATATGTGTCAACTTTCATGGTGATTGCTCTACCTGCGTCGTCTGAAACTTGAAAAATCATTGAAAAAAATTATGGGGGCGAAAAGGGGGAGAGCATTGGCTTTCTGCAAACGAAATGTTGACAGTATTTTTCTCTTTATTTTAAAGTGTACGTGTGTAAAGTTCCGTCAAAATCTGATTAAAATGTGGGTTTGTATATAAATAAAGGGGTGTAAAAGGGGAGAGGAGGTAGCTTTTGACTTTTTTGGCCACAAACCTTCTTTATGAAAAGTAAATATATGTATGCTGATTTGTCGAACGGTGTCAGAGCCTAATAATCTCAAATATATAAATAAACTTTCATTTTTATATAGGGCCTATAAGATGACAAGAAAATTCACTGGATCTCAATAAAATTTTTATAGGACCAGTCTGAATTTTTACCCCATAAACATAAAAAAATCAATCCAATCGGTTCACAATTGCCAAAGATATCGCTGAACATACATAAAAAAATACGATCGAACTGAAACTTCCTTTTTTTTTTTTAAGTTGGTTAATAATCCGCAAATCATCTTCAACCGGCAATGCCGCTGGAATCAGATTGTTTAATCATATAAGGTACACCTGGACTTTCTGTGGTTCTGTTTCAACGTTAAACTGCAGGTCCAGCCGCGACAGAGGAGGAATGTGTGCCAAATCGAATCTCTGTCAACAGATCGGCAGACCACACGAATTTACTTTTTTTTAATTCGGCAATATTGTTTCGAAATTCCAGCTAACAGCAAGCAAATCTGATTATTTGACTATTGGGACGAAATCACAGCTTTTAAATGTGAAGTAACCAGCGACTACCGTACCCGCCAGTGTTGCTCATCGGGGAGGTACGACGGACGGCACGAGTCCAGCCACTCGCGTACCGCCCGTCCTCATTGTGGATTTCAGGCGGTTTTCCGTGTCCATCGAGGCGAATGCCGGAACGGTCCCCAATTTCTGCCCCACAAACTACACATTTCACACAAAAAATGAAACCATTTGCGAGTCATTGGGGACTGCAGACAGAAGTAAAAACTCAAAACTATGAATATTAAACGCACAACACGTCATACTTATAACTACGGATATACTGCTATTATAGCCTGTTGTTGACGTGAACTCACAAGATTCTACCCATCCAGAAAGCGTCCAACGCGCATATCATCCGCGCGACACGTCATTGCATGTCGGTGACGGGAAGTCGCGAACTTCCGGCTGCATAGTTTCTACGTCCATCCGTTATTTGATTGAAATACAATTTTATGTATAATTATAAGTAGCAGAATTCGATTCTGTCGGGTTGCCTATCCAATATGGCCGCAAATATTTTTAATTAAATTTTCAAACAAAAAACAAAAATATTTTCCTTATTTTTTGTTGTTTTTAAGTAAATAAATTATAATTAATTTAAAAAAGAGATATGTAAAGAACATAAAATGTTTGGGTTACCTACGTAAAAGTGGCCGCAAGTAGGGATTGTCAACTGTTAAAGTTAGCGCCCCATACCGTCTCTTAGACGCTCTCACGCGCTCAGATTACATATCTTTAACAGCTGCCAACACCTACTTGCGGCCACTCTTACATAGACAACCCAAACTTTTAATGTTAGTTAGGTGTCTCTCTTTGAAATGAATTATAATTTATTTAAAAAAAACAAGTGGACTAAAGTTTTTTTAAATTTAATTACAAGTAGGCCTATTTGAGGATATATTTTGACAGGCAACACGGCAGAATCTTATTCTGCTACTAATAATTATACATAAAAATTATATTCATTCAAATAATATATGTAGTAGTACGACCTGGCAGTGGGAATAAAATACTTAAACACTTGCGTCAGAAAGGGCAGGTGGCCTTCAAACCAAAGATCTAAATTCGACTATGCCAGTGATGAGTACAGCTCATCAGAGGCAGCTTATCCCTAAATACTGTAGCGTGCTTGGTGGGTGAGCGGTAACGCTCTGGCCTCGCATTCCGGAAGACGAGTTGGTTTTCCATGAATTACCCCAAATAACTTGGGCAAACGTTTGGATGCTTCCTTCAAAACGGCTATAGCCCAATTTCTTCCTGTTCCTTGCCCCAGTCCTTTTCCGCCTCTAATGACCTCGACGTGTGTTAAAACCTACCTGAGGAATAATTTCCATTACTTCAAGATAACAAAGGACACTGTTGAAGAGATGTGGCATCGATTTATATGTATAGTCAGGGAAGGTATTGAAATACATATACCGAAGCGGACAATAAAGGGGGAGAATGATCCACCGTGGTACACATGCGAAGTCAAAATATTACTCAAAAAACAAAGGAGGATACACGATTTAGAAACATTAGCTGAGTTAAGAGGACGTGTTAAGAATGTGATGCGTGAGGCCTTAAAAGATTTTCATTCAAACTCTCTCTCTAAGAGTCTCACAGAAAATCCAACGAAATTTTGGCTTCGAGCGTACGGTATATCGGATCAGTTTTGTGAATGGATAAAGGATTTTCTAACTGGTCGGTCGCAGTATGTTGTCGTTGAAGGAGAAAGTTCTTCTAATCTAGATGTTACATCAGGTTTACCTCAAGGAAGTGTAATAGGACCACTTCTTTTCTTAATTTTTATAAAAGATCTCGGAGACAAAGTGAAAAGCCATTTTAGATTGTTTGCTGATGATGCGGTTATTTATAGGAAACTAAGGAATTTTGCCAATTGCTTAGAAATTCAGCGTGATCTGGATATTATTTTGGCATGGTGCGCTGAGTGGCAACTTACCCTAAATTGTAAAAAGTGCAAGACAATGAGCGTAACTAACAAAAAGAATCCAATTGTTCAGAAATACGAGTTAAACAATTCAGTTATTGATATGGTTGATTCTATGAAATATTTGGGAGTAACAGTAGAAAGGAACATGAAATGGGATTTGCACATTAATTCGTTAGTAGGTAGAGCTAATTCTAGGCTGCGATTCATAGGTCGAATCTTGAAAAATTGCAATGAACAAACAAAAGAGATAGCGTACAAATCTCTTGTGCGTCCACATTTGGACTATTGTTGTGCCATTTGGGATGCGTTTCGTAAGGGGTTGATCGAAAGTATAGAGAAAGTACAGAGAAGAGCCGCTCGATTCGTGATCGCTTGCTACAGTCCTTATGAAAGCGTCACAGAACTGATTAGTAGACTAGGCTGGGAGTCTCTGGTAGATAGACGACGCACGTTTCGTTTAAACTTATTGGTAAACATGTGTACTCTCACTTTCACTCACGAGTGTAGTGAAATACTTCGTCCACCAACCTATTTGAGCCGGAATGACAGGAAAGATAAGATTAGAGAAATAAGGTTCCGCAATTATTCTTATATGAATTCTTTTTTCCTCGTGCCATTAGGGATTGGAATGCACAACAAAGAGATTAGCTTTGGTGCTGAGCACCCTCTGCCGCCCACAATTTTGTAAAATTCAGAGTATATATGTAGATGTAGACGTACACCGTCATTGTACAAGTTTCCTACTTTAATCCCATTTCGCCCAGTACTTTGCATCATTAAGTGCATATTGCTCAAAACAGATCATCTTTGTTGTAGGATGGTGGGCACATAGGGCACTGGGCATATGGTTCATGGTTTGGTCCTCCCCCCATTCACACTTAATGTTGTTAATGTCAATATAATCCCATTTCATCGTATTTGCCTTGTACCTGCAACCTGCTGTTCGCAATCCATTCAAGGCCTTCCAAATGTTCCAATCCTTTACATGACCAGGAGAGAGCGATCGGCAACTGTCAGTAGTCCTCAGATGTCTGGAACTTTTAGTTTTCGCAACTGCACTATTCTGTACGCAGGAGACCCAATTAGTTCTCACGATGTTCTAAGGAAGCGTTTTCTGGACTTGAGTCTATGGGATGGCGGTTCATGGCCGTGTAGCCAATGAGCGGTTTCGGTTTCCAACTTTGTCCTCTCCTTGCTCGCAGTCTCTTCTCTTCGCAGACTGGGTGGAGCAATCCCTGAAAGCTGAGAAATCCTGTCAACTGGGGTAAGATTTAGGCAGCCTGTCATCAGTCTACAAGTGTAGTTGAGGACCGCATCCAGTTGTTTGGTGTGAGATGATGAGTACCAAATGGGACATACATGTTCTTCAAAAAAGTAAAAAAAAAAAAAAAATAGTTTATGGTTGACTGCCCCACTGTGATCTAACCAACTAACGCATTAAATTGTTTCTTGCAGATATTTTTAAATTAATGTAGTATCATTATAATTACCCCTAAGTATATGGTCGAATGAGATGTTAGAATGTTTGACATATTAAATTTAGCTGAATACGTGTTAGGAATCCGTAGTTTCATTGAGCTGGTCGCAAGATATACATGCGACAAGCGTTTCAACATAACACTAGGGTGAGAACAGACACTTCAACGAGACCGTTGCCGCCGAAACGGCAGCAGCCTGATTTTAGGAAGCGGAAATGGATCCTGGACTAAAATGACGTCATGGTATACCCTTACGTTCAGAGAATTACAGCAATGATTCACCCCTTGGTTGGAAAGTGTAGGGAGATCTAAGCAAAAGCCACGTGCAGAGCTCAATCGCTCTCCGGCTCAGTCTAATGGATCAGTCATTGCAGTCTTCCAACTCAGTCAGCAGAACCACGAAAATCTGGTCGCGTACAGCGGTTGGAAGTAATGTAGGCGGGTCTAATGAAATGGGTGCACACAGCTGCAGCTACTTAATTTCTCTATCTAGTTATCAGTTAATCTTTCGACCAGTTAAATATTTTACTAACAATTACCGCTAGTGAGAATTTCTGCCAATTGTACTCGTGGCCTGAACATTATAGAAACCTCATATTTTCTATCAAGCTTTTTCGCTCCAAGTTTTTTTAACAAATAACATAATGTTGTTAACAACTAGTTTTTGTATGAATTTCCTTTGAAATGCACAACTAATGCACATATACGAACAGAGACATTAAGTAAACCCATAATTAACTACTAGCAAGTCTCTCACCAATCAAGGATACTAAAATAAAGCATAAATGGCAAACATTGTCCACCAGCGAATGAAGGTATTACAATTACTGTCTGCTTACAGCTAAACGATCATACGCAGTTTTTTCGTATTTTGTGCTATCTCCTGGGCATGTTGTCAAATTTATGGCTGTTTGACTTTTCGTTATGCAGCAGTAACTCTACAAACTTTTTAATGACCATTTCAGTACAGAAAATAGGATCAAATTCTAAGATTTCGTCAGGCGAGAAATAGTTTAGCCTCACCTGAAACAGCATATAAAATTAAGGCATGAAAACATACAGTTTCAAACTTATCGATGCTGAAAATTGAAGGCATGACCTCAGAAACATTTATCAGAAGAAGGATCAGTGATACATTTCTGTCATTTTTACAGCTAAAATAGGGCGTGATGTGAGGCTAATGACTAATTTGCTTTCTATCCGCCTTTCACGAGTTCAACGAGTTAAAGGATCAATTTTCTCGAAATTTTTTTAGTTGCTAAGACTAAGTTTTTGAAAACTTAGAGAATATGACGGTTTTGTTATTCAGCTTTCCTATACCTACTGAAGACCATCGTTAGACAGCGATTGCAGTAGAATATACCTTATTAAACGACGTTCCCCTCAAATCTCTTTATTAATTAAGTCATAGAACCAAGTGTTTACTTCTGTTAAATAATGAAAGTTTTTAAAAATAGCAACCTAGAATAACAACCTAGATAATTTCACAAACCAACTGACTGCCGGTACCTTTTTAATTCTGTCATATTACACGACTGGGTTACGCATTAGTTTCTTTTCAACATTCAACTGGTATTATTGATTGTTTTCAACGTATTTTACTATAAAGCGAGTAATTGTTTTGTATTCCTTTTAAGTTTATATAGTAGTTTCTGTGGAATCTAAGAAAGAAATACTACTATTTACTTGTCTGGAGACATTTTAGTGTCAGTATCTCATCTTTGTCTTATTCTTGTTTGGAATGGGTTCCATAAGTACTACGTGAGCAGGCCTTGTTGGTTGCACAATAATTATACATTGTAGTTATGTTGTTCGCTCCTCTCTTATGCCTAAGAGAACTGTTCATCTTACAATGTGGATTCTTGTGGTACCCCATTTGTTCATAAATTTTTTCGAGTTATGATCTTATTTTTTTTTTTTTTTTTAACTGCTATGCGTCTTTAGCCACGGTCTTCTAAACCTCATTATTATTCCACTGGGCAAAAAAGCCGCTAGGTTTGTCTGGTTGATACATCCTTGAGATGTGTACCTAAAATCTTAGTTGTTTCTTCCTTGACTTTCCTGTTATTTATAATATATAGTTTCACAAGTCCTAGTTTGATGGTCTTTTATATATTGAATATTCCCAATATATTTCTCAGTATCTTTCCCACTTGACTTCAGATTTGTCCGTCAGTCACTTTATATTCAGTGCTAGACACTCAGCAACCTTCAGAGATTATAGACAGATGGCTGGATGTCTGAATTTTGTACCGAGGGACGACCACTTCTTGTTGTTACTGCTCTTAGTCAATTGGAGCGCTATCTCTCCTTTGTTAATGTGCATTACTAATGCAACACTTTATGTCAGTTTTCCAGTGCACAATTTTAATCACTTTTGTTCAACCGTTTTTGCGTCTTAAATATCTGACTAACTCTTCCGAAAATTTTCAGAAACATGAATAAATTCTGTTCGTGTATATTAATTAGAGTATTATCGACTGTTTAAGTTTAGTATGTGAGAAACTGTAGCTATATTCAGAATCGAGTAAAAAATTTATAGATGTACTTTTTTGGAAACCTCAATTTCCCAGTGATCCTCAAAATACGAGAAACCCGAGGAATGCTTCATGCTAACTTCGCTAGGAGACCGTAGTATCATCCTTCGCAGTAACCCGATTCTGTCTTCAGTCATCAGAATATCTACACTAGTAAAGTATGTGGGTCTTTTCAACCAGACACAACTACGCGAACGTACACGACAGAAAGTAATCCATACATTTTCCACAGAAGTTCTTATCGAAATTGACAATTCAGTGATACAGTGGTGTAGCGAAACCGCTTTTTTGCTTCCACTAACCAGTAATCTTTCATTAATGGACTTCTTCATCAAATATGGTCTGCATTCAAGGAATCAAGTTATTTATAAATATCGTGTGAATCGGATATAAAATTACACTAATAATCAATTACAATTATATATCTGTCGTTTAATTGATTTTGAATTCCAATATATTAACAATTATAGCATCACCATCCAGTAATACGTACAGTACAATGTTCAAGAATAATTGTTGTTACACTTAAAAACTTTCCACACATTGATATTAGATGGGAACTTATTCCAAAACAGTAGTTTTTAATATTGATAAATCTTATATTTATATATAAAAATAGACGTGTGTTTTCATATATTTCACTTTTCAACCACCACTACCAAGCACAGATCACTGGTCTTTGTGTGTGGAAGTAGCACGGAGTTTCCTGTCGTGCACAACGTTGGCCGAATGTCGATAGCTGTGGGGATGTGGGAGATATGATGATTAAGGTTGGCCAATGCAGAGCGTTTTCATATTTCGACCAAAAATTTGTGTCTTCTTATACTTCTCTTTCCTGCCACAACTACATAGCATAGACCATTGGTGGTAGTAGAATCGTGTCTAGTGTCGTGCACTATGGTTGTTACATGTCTGTAGCTTTGGGGGTGTGGGAGATATGGGGGTTGAAAGTGGTCGACCTGCGGCAATTTCATATTTCTGCCAAAGATACATGTGCCATGGTGAATCACTTTTCAGCGAAAACTATCTATCGCAGATCACTGGCGTTTGTGTGTGGTAGTAACATAGAGTTACCTTTCGATCACAACATCGGCCGAATTTCAGTAACTGTGGTAGTGTAGCAGATATGGTGTTCGAAATTGGCCGATCAAGAATATTTTCGTATTTCGACGAAAGACAGGTGTCTACGCATATGTAACTTTTCTGCCACAACTACATAGCATAGAGCATAGGTGTTTGTGTGTGGTAGTATAATCGTGTCTCCTGTCGTGCACTATGGTTGTTAGATGTCGGTAGCTATGGGAGTGTGGGAGATATGGGGGTTGAAAGTGGTCGACCTGCGACAATTTCATATTTCTGCCAAAGACGCATGTGACATGGTGTATCACTTTTTAGCGAAAACTATCAATCGCAGATCACTGGCGTTTGTGTGTGGTAGTTATACAGAGTCGCCTTTCGATCAAAACGTTGGCCGAACTGTGGGAGTGTGGGAGATATGGTGGTTGAAAGTGGTAGATCAAGGATATTTTCGTATTTCAACCAAAGACATGTGTGTCCGTAAATTTTACTTTGCTGCCTGAACTACATAGCGCAGATGACTGGCATTTGTGTGTGGTAATAGCATCGCGTCTCCCATCGTGCACTATGGTTGTTAGATGTCTGTAGCTGTCAATACAAATTCTTTACAAACACGAACGAAGTCGTAGGTACCAGCTAGTTATATTCATAAATCATGGACGTTCGTCATGCTACCACTTCAGCACAGAGGCGTAGCGAGAGAAACGCAAAGAGACAGGGGTTGACTTACGGTGACGTATTATGTAGAGATGAAGCCGTTCACGGTGTCCAGGAAGTGCCAAATGAGTTCACTGAATTTACTTGAAAAATACAACAAGTACTATTGATCAGCTCTGAGAGCGCCATATTGAATAACGGGATAGCGAATCGAGCTCACAAATCATGGATTTCTTATTCACTGTATACAGAAATAGAAAATCTTCTGGATTTCAGACGAGTCAATCTAACTTCTCTATCCTTATGGACCAATCTACAAAAATCACAAAGATGTTGCTTCCCTTCGCCTTCACAAGGCCAGAATTTGTTCCGCAGAAGTTGAGTTATAACAGCTTTGACGCGGCTCCGGGAGTCGTGCTCTTAGATAGCTATGATTCATCCCTCTTAACTTTAGGCTCAGTATCAAATATTTCCGTCTTTCCATGTTGCTTTAAATATACTCTCCTTCATTGTTGCCACAGCAATAACACATGCCTTAATTAATTATCTATTTATTACTTAATTCTAATTCTTACGGTTCCTAACTATTTACACCTCTATGGCGTTCTTGATCTCACCGAATCAGATTTAATTTCTTCCTATCACAGGGTAACCGTGTTTATAAGGGGCTGACAGTCCATGTGGTATTCTCTGCTATTTTGTTATTGCTTCTGAAAATCGTTCGGACAGTTCGCGCACCGCAGCCGTTGATCGCCGATCCATTGTTATATTTTCTTCTCATCTGTTTACTTTTTTCTTTTTTTTTTCACTTTACTTTTATTCACTTTGTATACTTTAATTGTTAACATCCCCAGTCAATCCTCTGTTTACTTTATGTGCGGATTGTTTTCCGAAAATTTCAAACCACTCGCGATTATCTGATAAGGGTTCCGATAATATAATATTATTTATATTCAACAGTTTATTCCAATAATTCGGTCTTGCAATGGAATAATTCGCAAAGAACTTCTTTTATAACAGTGTATCAAATAAACATAAAAATTTATTTAAAATGTTCAGTACTCCACATTACTCTTACAGCTTTTGTAGATACACGGTGACTTCAACGACATAGAGAAGATTTGCAAGTTAATTTTACTGCTCAATCATTGGCGTAAATTTATCTTTTATAAAATTCACGGTAACACCAATTTTATATGTGAGAGTAGCATTGATTAAAATACTCGTCGAGAAAGAGAAATCAGAGACAGAAAAATAATTCCATTACTTATCCACTGGCCGCTTCCAATGGGTGCGTTGACTGCAACCCATATTTCCGCACAAAAACATTTTAGAATTTATGTTAAGGTACGAATAAGTCGAATATTGCACCTGAGATGAGAATCTCGGGGTGGGGAGGCTCTTTATGATTTATTGAGTAACGGTACTTCAACACCAGCAGCTAATACTGAATGTCTTCATAGCTTCTTGCTGTCTGCTGCTACTATCTTTACATTTATGGTACTCACTAACTCCTTCCAGTCCCTCTGCGTTAGGATTCGCATACAGTTACACGGCCCATCAGAGGTCAGTTTCCACATTTCCCACCTTCATACTGGTTGCTGTCCTCCGTCTTCTTAATGATGGCTTATTTCCTTATAAGCTATAATATCTATCATTCCCTTCGCGCTACGTTGTTGCTATTTTGTATTTGATTACTTTATATCAAACTACCCTAAATCTTAAATCTTATTTATTCACTCATCTCGAGCGTCATTTGTTCTTAT
Source organism: Vandiemenella viatica (assembly GCA_031002005.1). Classification (NCBI taxonomy): domain Eukaryota; kingdom Metazoa; phylum Arthropoda; class Insecta; order Orthoptera; family Morabidae; genus Vandiemenella; species Vandiemenella viatica. Next base: position 295,267,660 of record JARYHS010013630.1, read on the forward strand.
TCGTCATATTGATCACGATGTGATATTGTCACAACACGAGGTTAGGTAGTTCATCGGATATCTGAATTTACAAAAATAATAATAATAAAATGTTACACCATTTGTACATAGTCTTTCATAAATATCAAATACTTCTGAGACGAATACGCGTCTTTGCAACTATTAGAAGTCACAAGCTACCACATTTTGTTTTACGTAGATGCATTGGCTCCGGAAATACGAAATGGAATCTACAAATATATGTTATTAATAGTTTATAGTAATTTTGAAAACTTTCCTATATCCAACTATTAATTTAGTTTTAAATTTTACCACAATTGCTAAATTTTTCTTGTTTCCTATAAGTTAATTTTCAATGAATCGAAAGTAAATAGCAGATGTATCAGTTAGGTTTCTCACTTGTTACAGGAGAAACCACCGAAGCAGGAATCTCATCTCGCGGTGGGTGGACTGGTCACCGCTGAGCGTCGGTTGATCCTTGAAGCAGTCAGTCACTCACCTGTGGCTAGCGAACCACTCAGGCTCGAGCAACAGGTAACAACAACCTGTGAGCACAGCTCGCCACCTGTAGGCCATTAAACAACTTGCCTGCTTCCTATTGTGAACACATTCTACTCAACATGTCCTCATATCAGGCAATGTGAACCCAAAGCAACAGTAGTCTCACATTCGGAAGGACGAAGGATCGAATCTCCATCCGGCCATCCAGATTTAAAAGGTTCCTGAAGTCACTCCAGGCAAATATTGGGAAGGTTCCCTCAAAAGGGACTAAATTCCTTTCCGTTCCTTCCCACCTAGTCCTCTCAACCCTCTAATAACTTAGATGTCGACCAGATGTAAAGCAATAATTAAAAAAAATAACATTAAACTACTTGTTCTTCCGACCTCAAGACATTTAAATTTATCCTAACACAAGTCAAAAATATTTATGTTTGTTGTGGCTATCTATTTATTTCGAGCCAGAAACATACATACTTACAGAATAACAAGCATGAAATTGCACTAGACGAAAACTTGGCCACTTCTAGTGCATTTCCCGACGCCTCATATGAGTCAACTTCCGTGCAGGAGACTGGACACAGTCGTACCTGATGTTATCAGTCTCAGTCTCAGTGTAGCCCCATCTCGCTAGGGTTAACCTGGATCTGCCCACTCCTGATCTCAGCCTATTGAGAGACTCCATATCAAACCTCCCTTCTCATAGAGAGGTGGTAAAATCTCAAAAAATTTTCTCCAGCCATGGGGGAGGGGAGCCCTAGCTTCCTACCATTGTAAACTAGTTTTTACAGTCGTAGTCGTAAGTTCTTTTAGTGTTTTTAGGAAATTTTTTTCCGGGATTCAGTCATTACCTGTGCTGTAAATGCCCATGTAATGAATGAGATCTTGTGTTCTTCCATTATTATCTCGTTGGTATTTCTCTTCGAACTGAAGGTTGTTACATTCCTGCAAGCCGGTGGAGTCATTCGAATGGAGTGGATTTTAAACAGCCTGTTCTGATTCTGCAGGTGTCGTCGAGTGCTACGTCCACATGTTTATCATGAGTTGAGTTGTACCATACAGGACAGGCATACTCTGCAGCCGAATAACACAGTGCTAAGGTGATGGTTTCACGTTTGCTACTCCAATGTGATCCAGCCAGTTTTCTAAGGTGAGTGTTGCTAGCAGAAACTTTCACCTTAGATTCCAGATTTTCTGAATGTGGTAATTAAGGACTTTGCAGAATGAATTTTACTGCACACGATTATCTTGATGTAAAACAAGTTTAGTCTGCTTGTTTTGACGCAACGTACTAAATGATCCGGAAGCGAATAGATGAATCTCTGTCTAGCAGTGCAGTGCCATTAGTTACTGTACCATCGGTAACTGAAAACTTGCTTCCATTGTGACAGAAATTCTTCAGTTCCGAAACTCATCTCTTTTACCATAGGTTAGCCATACTCAATAGTGCTTTATCTTCTTTCCTTCACTACTAGATCTTAAGGATATTAACGAATGAGACTTAGTTGAAGCGTGTAGCAGCGACTCAGTTGACACGGTTGAGAGTATGTTAGTGAGCTCTGGTCCCCAGACGCGCCTTGGTTTGCGGCCGGCCTCTCCTCTCTGTCTCTAATTTGGCCGGCGGGCGCGGCGGGGAGCTCTGTGGCCACCTTCCTCGTCCGTCTACGCCTCGCTGCGCTAACGCGCATGAATAGTTAACCGCCTGGCCTGATGCAGATAGCCAAACGGGTTTAGCACCTACTGTGCTCTGCCGAACACCGCGGCCGGCCGGAAAGCGAGAAAAAGGACAAAGGGAGAGCTGAGAGATGGCAGAGGGTAGAGAGTCCCAGGAGAACGCGCAGCGGATGATGCAACTGCGACTGAGCGCTGTAGTACGGCTTTCAATGTCTGCAAATACAGGCAGGTCCACAGACACTTGAGCTCTCGCAGCGCTCTTCAACATGTGCAAATTTCCCGAGCGAAAACGAGAAACAGAAATTACACATTGAATGAAAATATAATTTGGCATCATTTAAAGAAAAACAACTTCTATTCCTCTTTTAAATAAAAGCAACTTATTATTTATTTAATACCGCGGTACTGTCAGTTAAAAATGATTAAACATATTTTGAAAGAAACTTTTTTATTTTACAGTTAGCATCAATAATTCATTTTTCCACGATATTAATATCCGTATGTTTTAAAGTGTAAATTTTTTTGGAATGAATGTAAAGAATAAACGTATTCAGCTGCTCTGTCAGAAATGGGCTGTTGTGGTCGATAGTCGCTAAGACATGTGAACAGAAAAAATCTTAATAAGAAAAATTGTAACATCACACAGTACCAAACGTTAAACGTCCTTGTAATTGCATAACCTAGGTGCTAATATAACGCTGGACTCCAACCCCACAACGCTACGAAACCAAGCAGTGTGAAAGAAAATAAAATTAAATTGTGGTCTGTTACAAATATTACTTCAAAATATACACATTAGAAGGTGAAAAGAATCTAACTGAAACGATGAAGTTATTTATTAATTTTTTCTGATAGTTTTTACGTGGAAAACTAACAATTCAACCGATTTTTTTTATTTAAAAAAGAAGAAGCACATAAGGGATACCTTCATATTTCAAGAATACACTATGATGTGGTATGCGTGTTGATTTACGTATTAATGATTATCTCCACGATCTGGTGACCAGCCTTCATGGCTGTCCTTGGTGGCAGCTTTATTGCGAAATTTAACTGTGCAGGTTTCCCCATACTTCCCTCAGTAACGGTAGTGTATGTAAGTGTTACTGTTTTGTATGGGTGATTCTGATGTTTGCGTTGTGAACGAATGAAACATGAACAAAGGGAGAAGGTGAAATCAGGTGTCGACCAACTCTTCCGGAAGACACCAGCAGTCGCCAGGATTAACGTCCCGTTCCTACGGAGGAACCACCATCAACAGTGTCGTATGCTCTCGTTCCATACGCAATAGGCAGAAATATGAGGTTTAGCATAGGACTTTAGTGCATATTCCGGCGGTTAGGAATTGTGCTACCCTGCTGGCAAATTTTAGATGATGAAAATTCCTTCCACCACCGGGAGTCGAAACAGTTTGTCCAGGACACCATCACGGCGTGACAGCCAACTGAGCCAACGGGGCGAGCCTAGATTTAGGTATTAGGAATTAAGCTCAGCTCTATCCTGATTAGGGCACTGATGACCCCGTCGTCGACGCGCCCTAAAATCCAAATAACAACAACAACAACAACAACATCTATCCTGATACTGCTGAACGAAAAAGGGTGTACAGATACAAATCAGCAAACTTTTAACTACGGTTTTAATACTGTTTTTCATCTGTTATGTATAAATATGTATCAACGATAGTTTATTTGAAAACTCAAGTGTGGTCAAGAGAGGAGAAGAACATGACAAATACACTACATACAGACGTTTATAAATTTCGGTTAAGTGGTTGTGATGCAGTTAATTAATTGGAACCGGTAAGTGACAACAAGTTATGCAGACAAGCTATGAAACTAAAAAGGAAAGAAAAAAAAACCTAACAATTATTTGTGATTAAGTCAACTACCGTACTATTTTTGGAATAGCTTCGTTTACTGTTTATATTTTCTATATACGTGATATAATTTTGAATTAATAGGTTGGGATTATTTTAAGTTCCCTGATGTATAATTAGGAAGCAAATCTAAGTTTGTCTCCTCATTTTTTTAATTTTTAAGATTTTTAATCTCCCTCGTTAAACACCTCTTGCTGCGGTCGCTAATGTCGCTAATTTTTACAAAAAAATAAGTGTTAATGGAACCGAGTGTTGCGGGCTGTGATGTAGGCTTGCCTTTGTCCGTCAAGTGGTGCGCGAAAGGTTTCACTGGCCGCCGTGGCACGAAATGTCAACCGCTGTTATTTAGGCGGCAAAGGTTGAGGCCGACTCAACCGCAGAACAGCTTTACACCAGCGGCATTATAAACATCATTAGGGGTCAGCCGCCGGTAGCTCTTCATCCACATGTCGATATCAGAAAATCTTAAATGTTACTTACGACAATGAACAAAGGTTTCAGTTGAAGCTGTCGGGGAGCTAACTGCCAAATCTGAAACTGTTGCAGGTCAGCCCTAGTTCAATATCATACCCAAAGGAGCGACACGTGATCATTCCTGAACTTGACTTGCAGGTATGTCTTCTCTTACTTTCAATAAGGTTTTGGGATTTGAATAATTATTTACAGGGATACAGCTTTATATGAGAGCCTGATAACTGAAGGAGGGATATAACTTTAATTTGTCTGTAAAACTTGAAAGCGTTGTAATAAGAAAATTCGTGTTAATCTATTTGTAATTCTGTGATGGAAGTTACAGCTTACCGGAACTCCTGGCTTTATAACGATCGATTTGCGTGATAAAAGCATATTGCCCAAACCGGTCCCTGTTGCTGGTTGAATGAAGAGATGTAATTCTTCTATCGAACGGAGACATTAAATTGGCGTCTCATGATGTTTTTTGGTATAGTAGGCCTGAATGAACTGGTAGCTGGTTTCTCACCTGTATTCCCTGAAAAACGCGAAAAATATTCTACATCTACTACATGCCAATTACACTCATCCACAGATATAATAACACTTAACGCCACGCTTGCCGGATTACGAAGTCAACTACATAATCACCTCAGTATCAAAATTAACTCTTTGAGTTATTCCACATGACTAACACCCAACGTCGTAATCGCCTATAACTAGGAAAGGCACTCTGAGGCATTATAAAAGTTACACGCAGACACTGTGAAGTTGCTCCGATGATTTTGGAAATTTAATTTCATATAAATCATTAATTTTTAATAAATCTTAAACAAAACTAAACACTAATTTTCTTACATGTTTCACTTTTTTCCTCTCGTTACAGCCGTTGTGTACTTCGTAGACACGGTGAATCATGACGCAGAAGAGCGGAGATCCCCACTGAGGTATAGTTAGGTTTGTTAAACTTGTAGCGTATAGCCTAAGGGTTAAATGTTCGTGTTGCAATCTGCCTGAGAGACAAGAAGCTTGTATTCTGTAGGTTAAGTGTAGTTTTGTTTGTGAAGTGTTTATGAGACGGACATAGGGTACGGTCTTAGCATTCACCTAGGAGATGGCGGGAATCCGCCGGCTGGTATGCGAGGTCTAGGACTCAAACCTGGACCAGTTGAACCTCCCCGATTTTTAACGCGCGTTTCCACACTGACGGGCCATACTTGGCTTTATCACTGGATTTGTCACTTTCCCACTACCATAGTCGTTTCTGACAGATTCGGTCATTAAAGTGTAGTTTCAGCGGTACTTTTATAATTATTTACTAATAGCAGTCATCTATGTACATTCTCATACTTTTCTGTACTCAATATGTTTCGATATTAGCGATTTTCCTTTCCCTCTACAATGTAACGGCTAACAAAAACTAAATGAGCAATAGAAAACTGGAAAATTAGAAAATATTTTTTGTTCGAAGTGAGGGTCCATTTAAGGAGAAATGAATTTCACATTAGAAGCTATACTGTAAAATCATCACACTGTACATTACACCCTAACTGTAAAGCACATGGAACGAAGTTTTTATCGCTTTAAATTAATTCACTCAAATACCAAGACGGTGGATAGAAAATGTTTGCTACGTCATTTGGAATAGCGTGCCGTTTCCTCGAGAGCACTGATTCACCATGAGTGATGAATTGTACTCCATACGCTCAGTACCTAGTGAATTCAAAGTAAGTAGTGTTCACCGTTCCTATGTTCTGTGGTGTTATAATGCGTTACAGTATGCAAGGTGCTGGTTATTGACGAGTCAGAAGAAGGTTCAATTTCTTGAGAGACTTGCGGACATCATTGTTTATGTTAGCATGGTACCATCACTGGTTCGAATCATCGAGAACACTTGCAAGATTGTATTAGTGGAATATTCTCTTAATGAAACACGTAAAAATCAATGTTTTACTGCCTCTGTTTCTCCTGTAATTCTTCCTTCGTGACTTGGAATAGGGCTCAGTTCCGATTATAACTACAATGCATATGTACAAAATACTTAGTTTCTCACTATACAATTGATTATACTTCCAAATATTGCTGTGGATCTCACTTAAACTAATTAACTACTCGATCTATCTTCCATACAACGCTTGTTAATCGTACTTTCATTCTTTTTATTTGTAGTCGTACTACGCTATCGTCTCTGCGAATATATACAGCCCAGTGTGTCAGTGCGCTGAGGCGCCGCACACTGGGTCGTGGAAGCAAGCGGGGTAGGGCAAGAGTCTAGTTCCCCGCTTACTGGTCGTCCTCACTGTGGCTTTAAGGTGATTCTCCGATTCCATCAAGGCGAATGCCGGGACGGTCTCGAATATCCGTCTCACACACTACACATTTCACAAACTACAGATTTCACAAACAAAAAATACACTTAACCTACCACACACAGAAGATAGCTACACTTTTGACACAGCGATGGCTACACTTCACTTCTCCTATTAGTACGTAGTACAACCTGGCAGTAGGCAAAAATATTTGACGTCAACAAGGGTACGCGGCCGTAAATTCAGAGCTCCAAATCTGACCATGCCAACGGTGGGTAAAACTCATCAAAGGCAACTGATCTCAAGATGTTGGAAAACGGTGGTGAACAAGAAGAAGGATCTTTATTTTTTCTTATTGACTTTTTCGCTACGGTTACTGGTAACAAAAATTAAAAACTAGGTACACTGAATAATCTTTATTTGCAGTGAATTTTCTTGTTTTAATAAAATTAGTTACATGGAACTAGAATTTCTGTTCTACAAATCTGTTGCTCTGCTTTGATATTTTGCATGTTTTATAAACGTGCTGTGCCTCCTTTACCCTAAATAGTTTATTGCTGTAGGAATGTATGGCCCTTTTTACCAATTTTATCTGAACTTAAGGAAGCTGTTTCTCAGTTACATAAATTATCAAAATTTGAGGTTTGTTTCGCTCTCTGCTTCTATTATCGCAATTGCTGAAATCCTTATTTTCCTCCGGTTGCCCTGTGAGCTGTTACTGGCGACGGACCCCTATCGTCGACCCAGGATGCTATTGCTGTGATTCTGCTATTTGCTGCACTCGCACTGCGAAGAGAATACACTTCAATTACCTGACTGATGTTGTCGCCCTAGAATTGGATCTCCTCTGCTGTTTTCGTTCTACTATCTGTGGGAGTACTCGAAGATTAAAAACGGACTAACTACGCTGTTATCTCTTATTTTACCTCTGCTTTCCTTCTAAAACGTAGTTTTCAAACGCAGACCTGTCCAATGATACAAGTCTCATAATGCTTTAATGAAATTCAAACAAAACAAACTCGTCACGCGATCCTATGAAGTGACCCTGCCTAGCGCCATGCGTGAGCGCAAACCGGATAATCTTTTTAGAACAGGACCTAGGGCTGAGCCTGGAAGTCATCCACTGTTCGGACTGGAGATGTTTGTCATAGGAGCATTAACCGGATGAACGGGCTTTGAACCGGTACATAATTCTATGTCTTATTTCTACATCGCAGCGTGCACAGAGTAATGTACATTATACAAAGATACACACATTTGAAACCTGGTCAGTAGAAGAGGAGCTACAATATTTTAAAAGGACATTAGTTGCAGCAGCAAAAACAGTGTGTGGAAGGACTAATAATACTAAAACGTGGGAAGTACGGCATGGTGGAAAGATAAAGTAAAAAGAGCCGTGAAATTGAAAAACAGGGCCTCTAGATTCTAGAGAATGGTTCAAATAGAGGACAACGAAGAAAAGAGCAGAATATGTGGAGAAAAAAAAGAAGTCAAAAAAAAAAAAAACTGTTACTGAGTTTACAATTTTGTAAACAGTGGTCGTTAGTAGCATTTGAACAGTCGCTGACTGCAGTAGCGTATTTTGTTGTTGTATTTTATCTGTAGTGGTGTGGGTATTTGATTAGTGTAATCTCTGAGTGTTTACATTTTGTAGACGGTACTAGCTAGTAGCGTTTGAACAGTCGCCGAGTGCAGTAGCGTATTTTGTTGTTGTATTTTATCTGTAGTGGTGTGGGTATTTGATTAGTGTAATCTCTGAGTGTTTACATTTTGTAAACAGTGGTCGTTAGTAGCGTTTGTACAGTCGCCGAGTGCAGTAGCGTATTTTGTTGCTGTATTTTATCTGCAGTGGTGTGGGTATTTGATTAGTGTAAACTATGAGTGTTTACATTTTGTAGACGGTACTAGTTAGTAGCGTTTGAACAGTCGCCGAGTGCAGTAGTGTATTTTGTTGCTGTATTTTATCTGTAGTGGTGTGGGTATTTGATTAGTGTAATCTATGAGTGTTTACATTTTGTAGACGGTACTAGTTAGTAGCGTTTGAACAGTCGCCGAGTGCAGTAGCGTATTTTGTTGCTGTATTTTATCTATAGTGGTGTGGGTATTTGATTAGTGTAATCTATGAGTGTTTACATTTTGTAGACGGTACTAGTTAGTAGCGTTTGAACAGTCGCCGAGTGCAGTAGCGTATTTTGTTGCTGTATTTTAGCTGTAGTGGTGTGGGTATTTGATTAGTGTAATCTATGAGTGTTTAAATTTTGTAGACGGTACTAGTTAGTAGCGTTTGTACAGTCGCCGAGTGCAGTAACGTATTTTATTGCTGTATTTTATCTGTAGTGGTGTGGGTATTTGATTAGTGTAATCTATGAGTGTTTACATATTGTAGACGGTCCTATTTAGTAGCGTTTGTACAGTCGGAGTGCAGTAGCGTATTTTGTTGCTGTATTTTATCTGTAGTGGTGTGGGTATTTGATTAGTGTAATCTATGAGTGTTTACATTTTGTAGACGGTACTAGTTAGTAGCGTTTGAACAGTCGCCGAGTGCAGTAGCGTATTTTGTTGCTGTATTTTATCTGCAGTGGTGTGGGTATTTGATTAGTGTAATCTCTGAGTGTTTACATTTTGTAAACAGTTGTCGTTAGTAGCGTTTGAACAGTCACCGAGTGCAGTAGGATATTTTGTTGTCGTATTTTATCTGTAGTGATGTGTGTATTTGATTAGTGTAATCTCTGAGTGTTTACATTTTGTAAACAGTGGTCGTTAGTAGCGTTTGAACAGTCGCCGAGTGTATTAGCTTATTTTGTTTTTTATACTTTATCTGTAGTAGGTGTAGATTAGGTTAGTGCAATCTCCGAGTCTGTATATTTTGTAGGAAGTACAGGTTATTTCGAGTTTCTTTTCCTTTTTTCTGTACTTTCTTTTCCTTTTTTCTGTACTTTTTTTTCCTTTCTTTTTTACGATTTTCAAAAGCAGTATGTCTAGGGACTGTGATTGCTGTGTGCAGACGCGAGCTGAGGTGGCTGATCTGCACGCACAGCTTGCAGCTGTGTTAGCGAAAGTTACACAGCTGGAAGCTGCCGTAAAAGGCTGCAGCAGATGTGATGTTGGGGAAACTGATGTAGCCGTGACTATCACAGATTCTCCCATATCGACCGTCGTACCTACAACCCAGGCTGAAGTGTTGGATGCTATGCCGCGGTCACCTGTCGGTGACTGGCGTACGGCTTCTAGACTTCGAAACCGCACACGGGGGCAGTCGAACAGGCTTAAAGGCCAAGACGCTGAACTTGTTCGTCTGTCCAACCGGTTTGATGTATTGTCGGAGACTGACTCAGTTCCACAATTGTCATCCTGCGAGTTGACGGCCCCCCAGCCCGCCAGGTGTGAGCAAACGCAGAAGGGCATTCTGGTAGTTGGGAACTCTAATGTTAGGCGGTTATTAGAGCCCCTTAGGGAAATGGCGGATTCCTCGGGGAAGAAATCCAACGTCCATTCAGTGTGTATTCCGGGTGGCCTGATCCGAGATGTGGAACAGGCCATCCCGGATGCCATAGAGGGCACGGGGTGTAGCCAACTACAGATTGTGGCTAATGTCGGCACCAACGATGCTTGTCGCCTTGGGTCGGAGGTTATCCTCTCTTCCTTCCGGCGGCTGGCTGAAAGGGTGAACTCTGTGGCCAGTGACCGCAAGATATCGGCAGAGCTAACCATCTGTAGCATCGTAGATAGAGTTGATTGTGGACCTCTGGTTCAGAGCCGTATTGAGGGGCTGAACCAGAGACTACGACGTTTCTGTGATGACATTGGCTGCAGATTTCTCGATCTTCACCATAGGGTCGAGTCATGTAGGGTTCCTCTTAATAGGTCAGGTGTGCACTACACACGTGAATCGGCTACATGGGTGGCAGGAGCCGTGTGGAATGCACTGGGTGATTTTTTAGGCTGAGGGAGGAAGACCCGAAATACGAAATTCAGTTACGTGCAACCCAATCAGATGCAACACCGGAATGTAGGAGCAACGTAAAACAATCTCGACAATTAAAAGTTCTCGTAATTAACTGTAGAAGCGTTTGTAACAAACAACCAGAACTTGAAAGCGTTATTTGTAGTACAGAAGCGGATATCATTTTCGGTACAGAAAGTTGGTTGAAACCGGAAATAAGTTCCGCCGAAACTTTTAAAGATAGCATGAAAGTTTTTCGTAAAGACAGATTACATTCTCATGGAGGTGGGGTATTTATTGCCGTGAGTAAATTTCTCCCATGTAATGAAATAGACAACGATTCGATCTGTGAAATCATATGGATTAAACTCAACGTTGGTGGGTCAAAACTCATCATAGGCGCCTTCTACCGTCTACCCGATTCCGACATAACTATCGTCGAGGAGTTAAGAAATAATGTAAATAGTATAGCTAGCCGTTTTAAGGATCATGCTATGATTCTAGGAGGCGACTTCAATCTGCCTTATATTGACTGGCGTAATTACGTTCACATCACAGGTAGCAGGGATAAGGCAGCTTCTGAAGTAATTCTCGAGTTGTTGTCAGATAATCATCTCGAGCAGCTAGTTAATGATCCTACGCGGTGTCATAACGGTAGCGAAAACATTTTAGACTTGCTGGTTACCAACAGGCCAGAAATATTCACCGACATTTCAACGACCACAGGAATAAGCGATCACAAAGCGGTAATTGCGACTATCAAATTAATGACCAAGCAAAAAAGGGCGGATTGTATACAGCTTCAGTAAGGCCTGAAAGGAGTATTTTAGAACCTACCTGAGGAATATTTACCATAACTTCAAGTCAACAAAGGACACCGTTGAAGAGATGTGGCATCGTTTTATACATATAGTCAGGGAAGGAATGGAAATACATATACCAAAGCGGACAATAAAGGGGGAGAATGATCCACCGTGGTAGACATGTGAAGTCAAAAGATTACTCAAAAAACAAAGGAAAATACACGCACGCTCAAGAAGGAAGGGGTGTCGCAGCGATTTAGAAACCTTAGCTGATTTAAGAGGACGTATTAAGAATGTAATGCGCGAGGCCTTTAACGATTTTCACCCCAACATTCTCTCTAAGAGTCTCACAGAAAACCCAAAGAAATTTTGGTCGTATGTACGAAAAGTTAATTGTACCAACAGCAAAATTCCAGCACTAATTCGTGAAGGTTCCGAGGTTTAGTAAAAGCCGCGATAAAGCTAACGTACTAAATACTGTATTCAAAAATTCATTTACCAATGAACATAAGTGTAGTATTCCCGTTTTCCTACGCCGTGGCGAGTCGGTGATGGAATCATTACGAATAGATACTGCAGGTATCATTAAGCAATTAGAGCTCCTGAAATGGGGGAAAGCACCGGGCCCGGATAGAATTCCAGTAAGAGTATTTTCAGAGTATGCGGCGGATATCGGGCCATTTCTGTCTGATATATTCAGTAAATCATTAGAAGAGCAAAAAGTACCTTCAGACTGGAAAATCGCGCAAGTAACTCCGATTTTCAAAAAAGGTGATTGAAGTGATCCTGGAAACTATCATCCCATATCTATAACATCTGTTTGTAGTAGAGTTATGGCGCATATTATATGCTCGAACTTTATGAATTTTCTAGATGATAATAATTTGTTTACAACAAATCAACATAGATTTCGAGAGAAGGGATCATGTGAAACACAGCTGGCCCTATTTACAGACGACGTAATGAATGTTATCGATGCAGGTTCACAAGTGGATGCTATTTTTTTAGATTTCCAGAAAGCCTTTGACTCTGTGCCACACAACCGACTTTTAGCGAAGCTTCGAGCGTACGGTATATCGGATCAGCTTTGTGAATAGATCAAGGATTTTCTAACTGGTCGGTCGCTGTATGTCGTCGTTGAAGGAGAAAGTTCTTCTAATCTAGATGTTACATCGGGTGTACCTCAAGGAAGTGTAATAGGGCCACTTCTTTTCTTAATTTTTATAAACGATCTCGGAGACAAAGTGAAAAGCCTTTTTAGATTGTTTGCTGATGATGTGGTTATTTATAGGGAAGTAAGAAATTTGGCCTATTACTTAGAAATTCAGCGCGATCTGGATGTTATTTTGGCTTGGTGTGCTGGGTGCCAACTTACTCTAAATTGTAAAAAGTGCAAGCCAATGAGCATAACTAACAAAAAGAATCCGATTATTCAGAAATACGAGTTAAACAATACAGTTATTGATATGGTCAATTCTATGAAATATTTGGGAGTAACAGTGCAAAGGAACATGAAATGGGACATACACATTAATTTGTTAGTAGGTAGAGCAAATTCTAGGCTGCGATTCATAGGTCGAATCTTGAAAAACTGTAATGAACAAACAAAGGAGATAGCGTACAAATCTCTTGTGCGTCCACGTTTGGACTACTGTTGTGCCATTTGGGACCCATTTCGTAAGGGTTGATTGAAAGTATAGAGAAAGTACAGAGAAGAGCCGCTCGATTCGTGACCGCTTGCTACAGTCCTTATGAAAGCGTCACAGAACTGATTAGTAGACTAAGTTGGGAGTCTCTGGTAGATAGACGACACACGTTTCGTTTAAACTTATTGTTAAACATGCGTACTCCCACTTTGACTTTTGAGTGTAGTGAAATACTTCTTCCACCAACCTATTTGAGTCGGAAGGACAGGAAAGATAAAATTAGAGAAATAAGGTGCCGGACTGTTTCTTATATGAATTCTTTTTTCCCTCGTACGATTAGGGATTGGAATGCACAACGAAAAGATTAGCTTTGGTGCTGAGCACCCTCTGCCACCCACAATTTGTGAATTGCAGCGTATATATGTAGATGTATGTAGATGTAGATGTAAAAGAGGAAGTGGCTGGAGAAATAGACCAAGATGATAGAAGAAGATACCAAAGTCACAATGAAAGTACTATATGGAATTCTAAAAAGGATCTGATCGAAAATATCAACATGCTGGAAGGAGCATTTTGAAGCATTACTGCATCCAGATTGGGCACAAGATGATACAGCTCTACAGGGGAAGCAAGAGGACAACAACTACGTAGGAGACATAAAATAGTATCTAGCTTGGATAGAAGTGGAAACAGCCCTGAAGACTGGAAGAAATGAATAACCGCTCCTATTTTCCAAAAAGGGAGCGAGAAGGATCTTAAAAATTCTAGAGGGATCTCGTTGGTGTGCCACTGTGCCAAAGTGAATGAGAAAATCCTTGAAATAGAATACGTGACAGGGTGGAAATGAGTTAATAGAAAAGCAATATGGTTTTTGCATCAGGGAGATAAACAGTAGACCTGATATTTGCGATAAGACAGCTACAGTAAAAACATTATGAGTATGAAAAGAATCTACTGTTGGTATTTCTTGATACTGTGAAAGCTTCTGGTTGCGTACACAGAGGTAAGGTATGTAAGGTCGTGGGGAACAGAGGAGTCACAAAATAAACCATGGAGCTCTATCAGGGAAGGAAGAGTTATGTGAAAATAGGGAAAGGAAGAACAAATTGGCTGAAACAAAAGGAACGGACTAAAACAAAGAAATGTACTCTCACCACTACTATTCATCTTAATCGTGGATGATATAATGGAGAAGATGACAGCGAGGATGGGAGAGGAAAATATGAAGGCCATGGCTTTTGCGAACGACCTGTCCATCTCGGGAAGTTTTGAAGAGGAACTTCAGCAGTCGTTGGATGTATGGGCAAACTGTGTGGAGGAATGTTGCATGAAATTTAAAGTGAAAAAATGTGAGCACATGATAACAACCAGAAAGGAGAACAAGAAAACCAAAGAAATTGTGATGGCACATGAACAGCTGAAGAAGGTTCAAGTAATTGGCGAGTGTATTAGAGGAAAGTGGAAGGAACGATGGCAAGCTAAGTGAAAGAGGGAAAAAGGCAGAAGAAGTTATAAGTAGAGTCAGGAGCCTGAAATGGAATAGAGATGTGCCACAAAGAAGGAAAAGAGTAATTTATTGCAAATATGGTGCCGAAACCTGGACAATGAAGAAACGGGACATCAGCAGCAAAGCAAAATGAAACTTTTGATAGGTAGAATGAGTGTCATTAGAATAAATAGGGTAAAGAAAGAAGCAATTAAAGCCACCATAAAAGAGTGACCCGTACACGAAATGATAGAGATGGTCAGACTAAGATGGTATGGACATGTAACGAGAATGGAAAAGCAGATATTCCCAAACAAAATCCACGAAATGAAGATGCCTGGTAATTGACCCAGAGGAATACCAAAGGATTGATTGCTGAGAGAAGGGGAGTAGTGTGTAGGTAAGAGAGGAGGGGACCAATGTGGTGACAGAGAGATGGTGGAAAAAAGAAGAGAGAGGCTAGTACACAAGGCACTCCCGGCCGGCGGCTGGAAGCTGTTGAGGATGATGATGTAGCTATGAATTGATAATGGCGGCTTGGCTTACCACTGCCGTTACGGAATGTGGATTTACGAGCATGCTGGAATGGGCGCATGATAGCCTGAACTTAACTCCCTGTTAGTTGCGGTGATGCGAAGCCTATATTTCTTGAACTAAATCCGTATTGACCATTAGCAGTAGAGCCCACTTGCAGTTGGAGATCACCCTCAGGGTGCTGGAGTGGCTACGCCTCGCGGTGTCGTCATGCCGTCTCCCAGCTGCCGTTACAATGGATTTCAAGAGAGTACTTCTGGTACTAGCAAGGGGATTTAAGCAGCTCCCCCCACTGCTACTTAGCGGATGTGTGTAGTCGCTTCCACTTCCCACGCTGCCTATTCCGTCATTATGACAGGTTGCAGAGTTCCAGCGCTGGTCAACGGACTATTTTGGAAATAATGCTATTTTGCTGATTTTATCCAATCATGTGTTCGTCTGCCTCCGATGCTGGTCAAAACATAATTATATTTTAACACTCTGGAGCCTATAACGCCGCATCAAAAAAATCCTCTTATTTTACACCAGGACCAAACGGAGACATTACAGAGATTATAAGTGATAGTTCACTCTGCAGTCTCTACTGTAATACCGTGGGATGTGTTAGGATAACGGATCAAAACTGGTAAATACTGTGAATAAGTTAATCATGTATTTTCGTTGTTCTAATAGCTGATATTCATAAAGGCAACCATAGTTATTATAGTTAAACTATTATAAACCACGTGTAATTTTTTGAATTCCAGCTTGATGTGGCGATGTGAAGAGTTACATTTGGGTACCTGAGACTGTATGCGAACGTCTATTTTTTTAACTAGTGACGCTGAAGTATAAAGGAGCTAGAACGAACTGTATTCACCGTTTAATAACTTTGACGGTTGAAGACATGGACTTATTTAAAGTACAGTATTCTGGAGTTCAGTGTCTCGTAGATTTAGAGGCTTTACAGCCGGTAGAAGATTGTAGCAAGGAGCTTCAAGCCTAGGCCTTTTGAAAGAACCGATCTGACTTTTAGCTTAAATCTTACGGAAGTCATGTTAAACCGAAATCTGAATAGTCAGCTCGTGCATTGTGGTGTGACAGCGTCACCCACAATGAATATAGTTAAATTATTATTAATTATATTCATAATCCTTTTTTTTCTTTTTTTATTATATTCAAATTTATTAATTATTTAATCTTGCAACGTGTAATAAATTGTAGATAATGAGGGTTGTCTGAATAGGTTAAATGTATGTTTAAACCAGGGCGGCCAAAGGTATAGTTTATTATAAATTAATTTTTCTGTAAACGCATGGCTCAGAATGGTTGAATATCGAAGGCTAGAAACTGCCATTTCGGCCGTTGAGGGTGGAACAATGGAGCAGGCGAGGCGACTTGGTGGCGCCGGGCCAGCCCGGCTTGAGTCCCGTTCGAATTCGGACAACGACCTTCCCCACCCTGCTACTACCCCCGAAGGCCAAGTAGGAAACGCGCGAAGGAGTCAGCGAATGTGACGCGTGATATTAAACACGTGACGACGGAAATGTGTAGCTAGCCAATCCTGAACATTTATTGGGGGCTACAATGCTAATTCCATGGAGTTCTTTTACATGTGGAGTGCAACTGGCCGAGGAAGAGGAAGGAGCCATCTTAGACATCACTTGGGTCCAAGACGAGCTGGTGAACAGACGTGTCAGCCGGCACGCTCTCTGATGATCATTGTGGTTGATCATTTCTTGCTTTGGGAAAGCGAGATGTTGAGTGGCATGCTTGCCATTATTTGGAAGTTATGCTAATAACGCGGTCGTAGCCGCTTATTTAGCTTCCATTGCTGCAGTGGCATTGTGTTTGTCGCTCACCATCACGGCGATGATTCTATGGTAATGTACCAGAAACGACGGTCACTATTCAGTGGATTTTAACAGACTTATGAGCCCTTAAGCGACGCCTGGGTTAAGACTCTGTTCCCGTCACTTAAATTCTGAGCTAGCTGAATTTATATTTCGATTCAATTTTTTTGAGCATCTTGCTGTTTGTTAATTCAATTTTGATGCTTTTCATTCACTTTATACGGCGCCCCCTGGGATTTTCCTTTGTAGTAGTAAATGTTAGCTTCAATTTGATGGCCTGTGTTACCACGTTATTTCAATGTTAACTTTGCTGTTTTTATTACTTGTTTGAGATATTTCATTCAGTTTTGTTTGCTTACTCCGGCGAATTGTAAACGTCGGGTATTGCTTGCTTTTGCTGATCTAATTGTGTTTAACGTAACGTTAATTACTACCCGACCTTGTATGGCCATAAGACTCAATAAATGAGGTTTTATTTTGTGTCTGAAATTCATGGTTCTAGTTAGTAACCTATTAGATCCCCTTATAGCATCATTATTATATGTATCTTTCATTTTTCAGGAATTATTTTAGATTTTAACAATTCCCCCCTCCCTTTTTTGACAACTCACGTTTTTCTTAACGGTAGCCAAGAAATGGTCTCTTTACAAATGGCGCCCCACGTTGGGCGCCAATTGTATTAAATACAATTTTTTGGGTGCTCAGAAAAAGGGAGGGGGGATTTATAATTAAAATAATTCTTGAAAATGGAAAATACATATAATAATGATGCTATAAGGGGATCTAATAGGTTACTAACTAGAACCATGAATTTCAGACACAAAATAAAACCTCATTTATTGAGTCTTATGGCCTTACAAGGTCGGGTAGTAATTAACGTTACGTTAAACACAATTAGATCAGCAAAAACAAGCAATACCCGACGTTTACAATTCGCCGGAGTAAGCAAACAAAACTGAATGAAATATCTCAAACAAGTAATAAAAACAGCAAAGTTAACATTGAAATAACGTGGCAACACAGGCCATCAAATTGAAGCTAACATTTTCCTGTACAAAGGAAAATCCCAGGGGGGCGCCGTATAAAGTGAATGAAAAGCATCAAAATTGAATTAACAAACAGCAAGATGCTTAAGAAAAAATTGAATCGAAATATAAATTCAGCTAGCTCAGAATTTAAGTGACGGGAGCAGAGTCTTAACCCAGGCGTCGCTTAAGGGCTCATAAGTCTGTTAAAATCCACTGAATAGTGACCGTCGTTTCTGGTACATTACCATAGAATCATCGCCGTGATGGTGAGCGACAAACACAATGCCACTGCAGCAATGGAAGCTAAATAAGCGGCTACGACCGCGTTATTAGCATAACTTCCAAATAATGGCAAGCATGCCACTCAACATCTCGCTTTTCCAAAGCAAGAAATGATCAACCACAATGATCATCAGAGAGCGTGCCGGGCTGACACGTCTGTTCACCAGCTCGTCTTGGACCCAAGTGATGTCTAAGATGGCTCCTTCTTCTTCCTCGGCTAGTTGCACTCCACATGTAAAATAACTCCACGGAATTAGTATTGTAGACCCCAATAAATGTTCATGATTGGCTATCTACACATTTCCGTTGTCACGTGTTTAATATCACGCGTCGCATTCGCCGACTCCTTCGCGCGTTTCCTACGTGGCCTTCGGGGTAGTAGCAGGGTAGGGGTAGGTCGTTGTCCGAATTCGAACGGGACTCAAGCCGGGCTGGCCCGGCGCCACCGAGTCGCCTCGCCTGCTCCATTGTTCCACCCTCAACGGCCGAAATGGCAGTCTCTAGCCTTCAATATTTAAGCGTTCTGAGCCATGCGTTTACAGAAAAATTAATTTATAATAAACTATACCTTCGGCCGCCCTGGTTTAAACATACATTTAACCTACTCAGACAAACCTCATTATTTATAATTTATTTACACGTTCCAAGATTAAATAATTAATAAACTTGAATATAATAAAAAGGAAAAAAAAAGAAATATGAATATAATTAATAATGATTTGATTATATTCATTGTGGGTGACGCTGTCACACCACAGCATGGACCTTCCGAATACGGTGCACGAACTTTAAATACTCACCCACCACGTTTAATTTCAATCTACAATTCACTATTCTTTTGTCTTAATAATAATCAATATCAGCCAGTTCAATCATTAAATGATGTGGCCCCTTAAAGTAATGACTTCAGGTAGAACTTGAGCTGTCTTCCCAGATCAAACGATCGGGGCGATCTTGTGCCAGTTAACTCCGACAACACGGTGAATGTAATTGTCCCATCGGTCTGAGGTCATCTCTTTGGCTCCACTCTAACACTGTTAAAGTTAAAAAAAAAAAAAATAACCTGTTTTGTGAATCCCTCCACTTATTGTTGGTACAGATAATAGTTCCTGGTGGCAGTGTCCGACTCTAAACCAAGTGTAATAATATACTTTCCATTATATGGCACTATTATCCCTCAGTACATGGGTTACAAAATGCAATACTACAGTTTAAGAAATAGAGCTCCGAGAGATTTTAGTGTTTTACGAAAAGATCATTAGTGCCAGGAGAGAATTAGGAGCAAGTGACGGTAAGTAATATGACATGCCATTTTCAACAATCCATCCCCTCATTCTGGTGAAATTTCGGAAAACTATCGATTGCAGGACCAAAAATCAAACTGACATCCTTGAGAATGCCAGGAATGAGCTTTGGTCGCTCACCCACCAGACTCGGTTCCACCACAGTAACTTTTATATAACAAACTGGCGAACCTTCATTAGTAGCCCTATCGTCTATACCTCAGGTGGAGATCTTATTTTCAGGTTGAGCACAGGAAAATTTGATGCAAAGCGATGAAACTAGTTCTTTTTAGAAAATAGTTAGCTGTACTTTTAGAGATCGAAACATTTTCGATGTACTTTCGAGCTGAGAGCAGCTCTGACGTTGCTTAATGCTATTCTGTTTAGTGGTCAAAATGCCTCAAAATTTGTCGCCAAAATACTAATAGTCTACACAGAACACGGACTTGTCTGACGGTTTGTAGCGATGAGGAGGGACACTATCTGTTACAAACCGGTTATAATTCGCTAGAACTGGTGCTGGAGATTTCTTGCAGACGTCGTCTGCAGAAGTTGCGGCACCAATCAGCAGGAGACGAGCGCGGCGCACAATGGGCGGCTCTTAATTTCTTGGAGTAGTGATCCGCCGCAATCCGGCCGCCTGGGGCCGCTCATTCAACAGGTCCTCCTCTCACTACCGCTGATGAGCGACTCCGCCCCCGGCGACACACCACACGTGCGCCCCTCCCAAGGTAACCCACACAAGTCTTCTCTACCTTCAATCACACGAGTACTCCATCCTAGCCAGTTAAATAAACGACGTTTTTGAATCCTCATGTTATACCTGGTTCAAAAGTGTCTTTCATATTACCAAGTGTGATCGATGAGCGGTAATATTCTGGCCTCGTGTTCAAGAGAATGTATGTTCGAAACCCAGTCCAACCATTGAGATTTTGATTTTTCATTTGTTCCCCAAATTATTCTAGCTGAATGCTGGGATGGTCCCTTCAAAAGGGCGTGGTCAAATTCCTTCCCATTCATAGCCTCCACTCTTTTCCCGCCTCTATTGTTCTCGAAGTGGAAAATCTTTCATGGTATTATTGATACATATCCCATTTCCCACTGGCGCGGCGTTCTAAAGTTTTATCATGAATATCTGAACACAAATGTTGCAGTTTTGTTGTTAGCTGCGCTGATGAATTGTTTTAATTCCTTCTGTAAACTCACAGAAAGCCTGAGGGGTTTCTAACACAGGTTTGGTGCAAACTTTTCACTACAGATATCCGGTAAAGAAGTTACTTAGGAAATCTGGGCTAAAATTCACAAGAATAAAATCAATTTCTCTCATCTAACTGTGATTTGGAAATTAAATTTGATCAAAAACGCAATGATGATACCAGAATTCACATAGCTGAATTGATAAAGGTGGTTGAGTGATATTGCTGAGTTTCTAAGAACCTGTTTGATCTTAGGACGTTTTTATATTACTTAGATTTATAAAAATTCTGAAATACGATCAAAGAGTCCCGTCCGGAAATCCAAATAATTGTATTGAATCCAACCACTCAGCAGGCGCTACGCATCCTCCATTACAATACACGTGTCCTTAAATGTTTTGGGAAGTTGAATCTTTTACTCAATCCATTTGTCAAGCTAAATTAAAACAGTACGGTATCAAAAATAGTAGTCAGGGTTTGCTGCTTTCATAAGATTTAAATTATAATGATACTCTCTGACAATTTTGATTTAAACAGTTAGTTGATTGTTTTGTAAGGCATAATTAACTAAATTTTATTATTCACAATAATATATACCTCAGCTGATATGAATCATTGCTCATATTTCATGTATTGCAATCCGGTAGAAGCTATGATTTAAAGAGTAACACTTCTCAGAGTTTCGGTCGTGACTGAGGTAAGGAATCTGTAAAGACAAGAAGTAGCATCTTTAACGTTTCTGCTATTAAACATGAAGCTAATACACTTTAGAACAATGTTAAGATAATTTAATGTGAATTTTGTATTGGTCTCATCCCTGAAGTTAACAAACGTAGTGGATATTGTTCTAAAATTAAAAGTGCGTAAGGTCTCCTAGAGTTTTGAGTGATGTATTTACATGTTACACATTTTTACTTACGATCTTCTGCCAATTAAATAATTTTGTGGCATTTCTTTCTATAAAATCCATGTCATATAGTATATTAAAACTCAATTATGGAAGTTGGGGGTTTCAAACACATGTTTATGGAAACTGAAATTCGAAAATCATATGAGTCGATAGGATTGCGAAATTAAACACACATCAACAGCCGAAGGTTTCTTTTTACGGCTGTGAAATGCGGTAACGTACAGTAACTGAAATAAAAAGGTACTTAAATGATTTTTGAAATGAATCAGTTGTAGCTGATCTCGAAAAATATTCATAACAAGTAACATTGATAATATCGTGGAATCAGCTCATGTTGATGTCACTTAGAGTGCTGCGAACGTAATACTACATTCCTTAACATGGTACGATTTTCTTTGGGTAAATACGTTACGGTACGTTCGTAGCGTGACTCAGATGGCTTTATGTATTTTAGTTCATCAGGCTGCCACCAGAGTTCACCACCTTCCTGAAAACTTCGAATATCTAGGAATGGATTACAAAAAGCACAAGGCAGGTGTAGATCTCTTCGACCAGCGGTTATCCTACGGTGCTCTTACACACAGGACAGTTAAGTGGTGGAAGAAACTTGATTTCACTTGATAATTATCAGTTTACCAAATGCATGCATTTTGCACTACACAATCTCAAGTAAGAATATCACAACAACACACTTCATTCAGGAGATATGTTCGGCCTTATTGCTCTCTACTGGTGACACCAAAAAAAATATAATAAAAAAAATGCAAGATTGACACTGAAGCACTTTCCAGAAAGAGTGCCTATGCCAGCTGAAAGAAGAAATCCCAACGAAGGTGCTTTGTGTGCAGTGATAAGACAAAGTAATCCACTGGACAACCCCGCAAGAAAGGACTCTTCCTACCAGTGTGGCGACCGTGATGTAGGGCTTTGTATCGAACCATCTCTACCATAAAGTTGAACACTATGAGAAATAAATGTTTCTACTTATAATCTTAAGCAAAGCACATTACAATATATCTGTTTTATATATCTAATAATAAATGGCACAATGCAAAAAGTTAATCTATTTTAAATTTTTTTGGTTTAATTTTTCCCTGCAAAACATGCCATACCATAAATTAACATAACCTGTGTAAAAGAAAGACGGCAACTTTCAAGACTGACATAAATATTGAATACCCTCAGACAAATAAAATACAGTTTTATTTGTTTGCCCAGCTTTCAACAATTTTATTTTATGCTCAGATGAATGTACTGCAAAATAGCGAAAATTAGCCAGCATACAAGTAGGGAATTGTGCCCATCGGGCCAGCAGTGTATGTGATATATAACATGCAGTTCCTGCATTCTAATTTTATTACGTGTTAATTCCAGATTATTTTGACATCGAAGTCGCAAATTACTAATAAAGAATTCCCGGTACTGCCAGGAAATTTTTCTGTCGCAAAAACTGTTAGTCATATTTGGCAAAGCTTTTCATTCATCTGAGATATATCAACTCGCCCTGCGGTTCAGGCTCAACGGTTAACTGTAGGCATGGATTGCTGCCATGTTATAACTCTATTACCGAGTCATAAGACCACAAGAATTCATTTCACTTTACAATCTTTTACTGCAGGAAGAGTTGGCACAGATTAATGCAGCTGTAGTTTTATTTAATACTGTCAGTTTTGTTTCTGTCGCACTAAATGGTAGATGGAAGAATATGTATTTCTCATTTTGTATTCAGTGTCTTTTAATTGTAGTTACAACCTGGTGCAACCAAATCTGTGACGCTCCATTTTCTGAAAACAAACTTCTTAATTTTATTTTAAATTTCCCACCAATTTCCCGTAGCAAGTGTTGGAACCGTACATCAATTTTAGACAATGTTATTAGCTCCTGAAAACTTGTTACAATTTCAATTTACCTGATAATTTTAGCCTCAGATTTGCAAGAAATAATAAGCCGTAGCATAAAAACAATAACAACATCATTTAACGGTATTCTCAGCATATAGTAGAATAATCGAAGCTGGATGAACTATTTCAATCTATTGTGCAATGAATAAGCAGTCATTTTACGATAAAGATGTTCTAGTTCGCTCGTGAGTTTTAACATGGAAGTCTAATTAGAATAAACGTAGATATAAAGCTGCTTTGGCATCCTATTTCTCATCCTTCGTTTCTTACGCTTGAATTTATGCAATGAAAATCGACTAATTTGTATCTGTAGAACAGGGCTGAGACAGCCACCTGCGTTGAACTGTCCTTATAATTTACTGTAAATGGTCATGGATGTTGTTCGTGAAATTTCTATAGATCTATATATGTTCGATACATGTATTTCAATCGCCAGTAATTTACAAGAACAACCAGAGTTACAACTAGGGACTGTAATCAAGCAAAGCAGGATCCCTCAATTCCGTGTTGTCTCACATCATTTTTTTCACTCAGGCAGAACCCGTGCAAATTTAGGCGAATTGGGAATCCCCGAAAACGTAAGTATGCCCGACTTTTCCATCCCATTGTTGAGCTTGAACAGTCACATTGCCTAACCTGACCGTACCGCTACAGTTGACAACTGATTCGCGTTAACAATGTTTATCTTTTAGTTCGTCGTTATTCGTTAGAAAATGGTTTCACTTTTAAATAGTTATAATAACTTTTTGTCGTATGCATTACTGTAATTTGAATAATGTTGTGTGTTTATTAAGAATTTCTAACTATTTATTCGGGTTATACTGGATCGAGTAACAATATTACTATATATATACAATATTACTATCCTAAAATGTTTAAATCACACATCACATAAATTTCATGAAATTATTCGGTTATTATAAAATAATGATATAAATAAAATATTATTTGCATCAATATAATATGCGTACTTAATTGTGTTAATATAGTATAATGTGTGCTTGTATAGGAGTTCTGAAACAATTGCATTTTCAATTATTTTTGTTTTGTTCCACGCCACGTGAAACGAGAAGGCCCTTCTTCGTCGCTGGCTATATATACAGTTCTTTAAGAAGTAGGCACGGAGACCGAACAATTAATACTATTTGTTTCTTAATATCTTTCTCCCAAAAGCAGAAGATACTGATTGATTTATAAATTGTTTATTTTTTAAAGACTCATTTGAATTTACTATCATTATTTTGATTCCTTACAAACAAAATATCACCTCACCAGAAGATGGTGGCAGTATTTTTGACTGTCGAAATATCATCGTTAACTCGGCTAGTCGTCCGAGAGCGTTATACTAATTCCCAACGCCGATAAAAACTTCGTATTTTTGTAACATGATTATTTTACTGCTTAGTGGGTAGGAAAACTATTTTGCTAACTGATGTGATTTATTGAAGGTATGTACACTTATTAAAGACTGTATACTTGTTTCAACTTTCCTTACATCACTGCCGGAATTAGATTTAAAAATAAAAATGTAAAATCACGAAGTTACTTTAGTGCGTTCGAGATTAATTAATAATTATAGTTACAAAGAATACACTTAATAGAGGAAGACATTTTAAAATTAATGTTGTTTTAAATTATTTTAATTTGATTAATTATAGATTTTTATTATTTACCACTGAAGTTGATTTATTAATTTATAAAATGGACATTCATTATTTAATTTTATAACACTTTAAAAATCTATGCTGGATCCCGCGGGATTGACGCCAATGTCTTGCTAGTTTGAAAACACTGCGGTATTGCTATCCTCAGTTACAACTATCGTCCCGCGAGGATACTTGACAACAGTTTGACCTAATAAAACTTGGTTGAATTCTGTAAGATTACGAGGAGAACAATCGCAATGGTACCTGTGCTGTGCCTGTACTGGTGACACCAGCTGTGGCGATGCTGACCGCAGCGACAGCTTGCGGCGCCCTGGGTTACGACTAATGATGAGACCTCGGGGATAAAAATCGTCTGCCGCCAAGTAATCCAACTTCTTATTACGGAAATTAATTCCCAGGCAACTTGAGTCACAGCAGCGGCCTAATGAATCTCCTTGCTGCGTCATTACTTTCTCGAGAGCAGGAGATTAAAGAAGGCGAAAAAAAAAAAACTTTGAGAAAGTCTGTGGTCCCGCGAGGAAACTGGTGCTCTCCCCAACTTGGGGCATATGTTATGCGTCACCAGCCGCAGATCCCGCCTCGCCCCGCCTTGTTGTGGATTCATACGGCATAAATTAACCTGGAATTCTGCGCGGCTTAACTGTTTCATACAAGTTTCGGTGTGCTGCGACCGCCGACGAGAAGTAAAGTCTTGTTTTTGAAACAGAATTCGCAATAAGAATACGTTTCAGGGTTGGAGTTGGAGCTCAGCTCTTTCACGGAGGACTGCTGTTGCTACTTCTGAAATAACATTACATGGCCAAGGAGAAGGATCGTACAATCCAGGCTGCATTTGCAACCTTTTCACTTTTCTTCTTAGGTAGCCAACTTATACTGCAGCATCAACAAGCGAATACATTGTTAATGCTAGGTAACTATTCGTTGTTATTCGTAAATGTTCATTAATCTGCGGAGAGCTTCAAAAATCCCATTGGGAATGTTAATACCTTCATATTTTATGGTTATTTCTTCAAGATTCTAGGTTTTATCATTAGACTTCAGGGTGAAGACTACGAATAATGTTGCTTTGTACTCTACTGTTATAGGTAGCCGTTATAAGAGCATTTAAAGGCGGAAGAAGTTACTGCTCAGTCTTTCTCTTTGAGGGATCAACGAGAGAGTGGTGTTGGCCAGCACCATATTCTAGCCGTTTTATATCACGTTAGTTTCCTCGCAGGTACTCAGTTGAGAACAGACTGAGGGTTGATCTTCTCCACCGGATTTGAACACTGCTTTCCCCCGCATCCTTATTTGTTTTATAGTCAGCAGCTCTCTGGAATGAGCTTTGTGATACTTACTTTTTGCTGTTACTTTCTGAAATCGATTTTTTCAGTTTTTCTGTACGTTTCTCAGGGTCGTATCATAATTTATTACTGTCTACATATCCTCTAGCAATCTACAAGACTTTTTCGCTTTTATGAAAAATTGATTTACGGTATGCGGTAATGATAAAAAATTTTAGCAAGCTTACTGGGTGAGTGGATAATGTTCTCGATGGACGTTTGCAGAACACGTTTCATAATTACTGTCCAGCCATCTAGTTTTCGGTTTACCATGCTTCTCTCAAATTTGATTTAATTTAATTACAATGATGCGGTTACTCCGGTGGCAATTTCCCAATAAACCCATTTTCCGTTTTCTTTTTAATTTTTGTCTTAAATTCTTTGAGCGTAATTTCACCACCTATCCACTTTTCCTTTTACAAATTTTAAATTCTTGCAATTTATTTATTAAATAATTTAGCACTCTCCTTAGTAATTTATTCCAATACCTGATTCCACTCCAGCTTTGAGGTCATCGTCAACTTTTTCTTTCCATGCACTACTCTTAATTCTTCTGCCAATATCTTTCCAAGCCTCATCATCAATATCGCTTTGTACACTCAAACTTCTTTCATCCTCCTGGTGTCTCCCAATCACTGCCAATCCAGCTCCTTTATTATATCCATTAATGACTGTGTTTTGCGGAAGTTTCCATAAACGAATCTAGTTTCCTTTGCATTCCCTACATCTCCTATATTTGATGCCCTAAATGCGCGTCTTATACAGTAGTACACCACTATATTCAGGTAAAGTTTTGTAACCCAATTCCCTCACTTTACTCGTCACCATCTCCAATAAATGAATGATTTCAGACAAGACGAATGCCGGGTGGTTTCTTCAAAAAGGCAACGGCAGGATTCCTTCCAGATATTTGACCACTTTCTCTACCGGCTGTAGTGAACTTATTTTCTATGAGCCGTAAACCTGCAAAAAATTAAATAAATTTACAGAAAATCGGAATACTTTGTTGTTACACATTTATTGGTCTCCATGTTTTCAATAAAATTAGTTTCGTCCGAGCAAAATGTGCTTTGAGAATTTGGCCTGCCAACTTTGCAGTAAATGTAGGCCTTTACACCTTAGTTTTGGAAAGCAGTATTACTGGATAACGAGATTTTATAAATTTCCGACACCATCCATCAAGTAAAAAGTACATTATTAACTAAAGAATTCCTTTTGACGAATCGTTATTTGGTAAGAGTAAGCAATGATTTTACCCGCATACACAATTAATTATCAAGCTGAGCTGTAGCACATTTTCTTTAACACATTCCGATTCACAGCAGCTTACTTATCAGAAAGTGTTTTTAGTTCTGTTTGTAGTAAAATATGCATCATGTACTGTATCATTAAATTGTTATTTTCATTACTGTAACTAACATTCTTATTACAATTTACTAATAACATTTCCATCATTTTCGCCATCATGTCTGTCTGTAGTTGATGTTTTAGCACTACATTAATGCACTGACAACTTTTCAATTGAAAATTTAATTTTATTATATTTCTAGCTTAGTTTTAAGGTAGTTAAAGTACTTTTTTTTTAAGCGATCGGTAGGAGAAGATCACAATGGTATTACATGATTTGAGGGGGGAAAATGCCAGGAATCGTGTTCCCTTGATGGTCCTCCGTTCGTTTCTCGCGTCTCTTGTGTAGATCCCTTGACGTTTTTGTTTTTGTTATGGATTTGCGCCCCCTCGACGTCGAGATCATTAGGAGCAGCAAAGGACTCGGAGCAAAGACACAATTCGTCCATTGCGTCTTTGAAGGAACCATCCTAGCATTAGCGAGATGTAATTTTGGGAATCCATGCGAAACCTAAATTTAGATGGCCGGGCGAGTATTTGAACCCACGTGCTCCCGAATACGAGACCAGAGCGTTACTGTTGCCCTCTCCTCCTCCCCCCCCCCTTCCAAACTCGGTAAGAGTGTCAACTGTGAATTCAGTTATAATGTATAGTGCATAGCATATTTAAATACATCCTAATTTGACGATGAAATGAAACAGTTCAATATGTTTAGAGGTGTTTGTTATTAACGTAAACATCCCGAAGAAACGGATATAGAGCAGCATTAAGAAATGGCGAATACTACAGGTCCAAACTAAATCTCAAATGATGATCGGCTAGTTAAGTGTTGCTACTCATAATTGCGAGCCAGTGTTTGCATCCCCTTGACCTCAAGATCTCAATACCGAAATATCTTCTCTAAGACTGAATTCCATGTTCGATTGCTCGTCCATAACTTGAATCAAGAACGATTGCTTGCCTTCTAGCTCCGATAAAAATCTATCCCTCTCCTTCTTTTCACTGATATTTCTTGTTCATATAAACAATCGACAAGACTTTTCGGTCAGTAATTCGCCGTATTAGAATCAAAGTGACTAACATTAAGATATATTTCAGCAGAAAAATTCATTCGATCAGCACGCAGAAGTTCGTCATTGTGCCCAGAGAATCTTGCAAAACTTCTGCTGTTGGTTACTTTAGACCTTACGTGGTAGAGTCATGCTCGGAGGCTGCTAATTTGCTAATCCCTTACACAGTATCTTCCACCGCTCGCCACATCTTGTTAGCTAAGCCTCCCTTAGCTACCCTAATGCGGACAAACATTGATTGTTCGGAGCGTAACTCGTAAAGGGTGGTCGGGATTGATCGGAACTAATCGGACGGCTTGGATCGTTGCAACAAGTTTGTTCAAGGGCAGCAATGATGGTGAGTGGGGAAACCGATTATTATTTATTTTTTGTGAAATCATCTTCAAAAGTTTGTAACATTACGGTGGTTTATTTAGGGTTTTATTTGAGCGTTTTGGGCCTTATTTAGGCTGTTTCAGAGTGGGCGCAATGGTTTGAGAATCGCGAAGGGTAAAAGTTGTACTATCAGTGCTTAATGGAAGAACGGCACCATATCGAGGCGTCTGGTGGGGTTGCAAGTTATAAGTAGGGGTGAGCTGGGAGAAGCGTGGCTCTCCATTGCCGAAGGTGAGTGGGAGCGTATATTCCGTCTCCAGGAGTGGAGTGAGAAAACCTGCAGTTCTTCAGCTGGATTGAAACATTATTAGTTTTGTTGTTTGGTAACTGAATTCTGATCAACGTTTTTTGGAGTAAATGATTCGGCAAAATGGTGGTTAAAAGGTTTGTGGTGAGAAGGTTTTGTAACAGCTCAGAATAATTGTCTGCAGACCCATAGATTAAATTAAGTGTTTTGGTTTTGAAATGGTTTCGACTGTTTAAAGTGTTATGAAGGGCCATTCAAGCTTCCGAACTAGAGAAGATTCAGCCAGGCGATTATCATATTAAATTTGTGTAAGTTTCATGGCCAGTGAAATAGATTTGCATTGAGAAGTGTTTAATTTAAGTGTGATGTGTCAAGTTGTGTAATAGGCAGATATAGTGTCGAGAATACATGTAGGTGAACGGGAATGAATGAGAATAAATTTGAAGTTAACCATTTTGATTTGAAAACGCTTCCGTAACTTTACAGTTGAAACAGTAAATGATAGAAAATTTCAAATTTGGTGTTAAGTTTTTGGAATTTTGTAGCGGTGAGGAATCTTCTGACAATTCATATTTAAGTTTACATATTGGTCGGTGGCTTGTTTGCAGCAAAAGATAATTTAAAATAAAGTCTTAGTCTAAACTTTTTTTTGCAGTAATTGAGAAATAGAAACCTTTGCTATTTCTATGTTAATAATCAGAATTACAGGAGGCTGAAGTTCTCTCTGAATTTTAGGTAACATCGCCGCCGCCGATATAATTTAAGATTAGCTGCTCTCTCGAATACAACACTGTCTGCAGGCGTTTGAATGCGTCTTGCGGATTTGGGGGACTGGGCTGTTACAGTCTTTGTAATAATAATATAATATTACAAGTTCCTTCGTAAAATCCGATATTATAATTTTAACGTGTAAGCCTATTTATATTCCTATTTAATTTCTATTTTTAGTTATGTCGATGATTGGCCTTAATCAATGGAGAAGGTGAGTAAGGTGCTTTGTAACAGTATCTGCCGTGTCAGAGGTCTGACCTAAATCCCAAACTTCTCTGCAGTCAATATAGAGTAAGGTAAGGCGACCCGGCCGTAGCATGTAGACGCTAAACCTGGCTGACCCCTTCGTCTCGTTCGGAAGAATAAGCCCTAGCAGCACGGTGACCCGCCTCTAGTCCCAAACTCTTTATTCTTTCATCCTAAAATAGTACACGAACAACCTGTTAGATCTAACATTAATTTTTTACAAAACACTAATGTGCAGTGGCAACTGGGCATAAAAAAGAAATGGTTATCATTTGACCTCGTACGACCTCTAAAGATATCTGGTACCAGCCATTACACAACATCTTGATTATTGAATAATGTGAATCAACATGAGAAATTTTATTGAAAGCTTCAGCTATAACTGTCGTTATTATATCTAATTTTGTGATAATATTGCAATGATAATCACTACAGAGTTTTAATGTATGGAGAAGGTATCATTTGGGAAATCAAGTTATGTTTACGATTCGAGAAATTTCCCATTGAGAGATGTTAGATTTTTTACATAGTAACTCGTTACTTTCAGCTAATCAGAGTCAAATTTGTCACCTTGACATAAAAGATAATGCTGAAAAGTATGGGGATAGTTGTAGAGTTGTTACCTGCGTACTGTGTATATATTTCTGATATGGATTATGAAAGTAGAATGTACAAAGTCCTCGTTTGAATAACTAGTTTCTTAGCCCGCAATAATGACTGGTTGAACACTTTGTTTTCGCAAGTCATTTATTCCAAGTTATATATATATATATTAAATAACACTCATAACCTCGATTTTGTAGAAACGTCTCTGGAATTTGCTCTTCCTTTTTTTTTTTTGTAACTGCTTTACGTTTCTTTTTAACATCGAGGTTTTTAGAGACGGGAAAGGATGGGGGGCAAGGATGGGGGCAAGGAATGGGAAGGAACTCGGCCATGGCCTTTTGAAGGAAGCATCCCGGCATTTGCCTGGAGTGATTTGGGGAAACCATGGAAAACCCAAATCTGGATGCCCGGACGGGGATTCGAACCGCCGTCCTCCCGAATGCGAGGCGAGAAAGCTAACCGTTACACCGCCCCGCTCGGTTTGCTTTTCGGGCAGTGAAGGAATATCGAATGACGTCATCGTTGCTGATACGATGACTAAAGTAGCATTTCTATTAATAATGAAAAACGTAGAAAAAATCTGACATTTGTTAGGAGAAACATAGCTAAACAGGAAACGTACATTCTTCCCTCCTCATCGAGGGCGGAAAGATTTCGCAATAATGCTTTCTTGAATCAATGTAAAAGACGCTTCTTTCACATAGTCAACTGTTTACCTGCAGTTTATAATATTTTTACAACCTTTTTCCTGATGTTCATAATTAAATTATTTGTATTATCCAAGTATCGAAGTGAGGTGTCACGTGTAGGATTAAGAGTATTAATACGCTTTCGATGTATCTTTCGGTATTTTTATCGGAATGAGTTCCAACACTTATGTGTTTTTTCCAACTTTTACATTAATTTCTTAGAGCTAAAGATCACAATGTTTATTCCAATTATTTGACATTCTTTGAAGGATGTTTCACTACGAAATAATCAACACATATTTTAGTATTCAGAAATATTAAAATCTTCCTTATTTCGAAAAGATTTTGAGTTTCAGTTTATTAAAAAATTGTTCTCCTGTATGTACGTCACTGCACCAGATCATAATTCATAGCTAAAAACCATCAGAATATTTTAGCAATTGCATAAAGGAAACGTTACATATTAAATAAAAAGTTCGGCTATACGAGTAAAACGCTAACTGAGACGTTCCCAAGGAGTTATGCATTGCTAAAACTCCACCATGCTCTCAGACTTCAGTAACACCATAAGTTCGGAAATTAAATTTGTGACCATAATGTTTGCTGTTGTTAAAACTGATGACAACCTTCCAACCAGTTTTAACGGTGATAAGTAAGGGATTGTTAATTTTATGAAATTACCGAGTTCGGTTTATCATTACTTTTCCCATCAAGGAAGAAGAAGTTACAAGGAATGACAGGATTCGATGGAAGAAAATTAAACATCGTTCACATACACTTTGACTTATTGCAGCTGGTAATATTGGTGTCGGTGCTTCTTTGGGAAAGACTGGGGCAAGTATTGGAAGAGAAACAGAGCATTACTAGACAAGTGCTTTATTTGAGAGTGCGTGCCGGCTGTGGTTTTGTATCAGTTGAAGTACTGCGACGCGTCGACGAGCTGCAGGCTGGACGAGACGACCGCCTGCAGCTCGGAGTTGAGCAGCGTGACCACGTCGTCGTTGAAGAAGTCGAGCACCCAGGAGGCTATCTGCGACGCCAGCCAGTTCAGCATACCCAGCCCCGTCACATCCATGTCGATGTCACTGACAACAAGATTACAGTTCACCTAGCAGTCAACACTAATTGACAAAATTAAATATAATGATATGGGGAAGACTTATAACCGTAGGGGAAAGTGTCCTATACCGGATCTCTCCCCCTGAAGTGGAATCCCAGTCTCCTGCCTCTGCATTTTCCTGAACTCTAACAGGACCAAGTGTAAATGGTAGTTTGGCCTTCTACCAATCTGTAGCAGAATGCTCGAGTCGCCCGCTTCATTGGTTGTTCACTAAATCACCATTACGTGATTTCACAGTAGACAAACTTTTTACATTCTGCTATTTTTTCTTCAATTTCTCCTTGATATGCCTGACCTATATATATCCCTAAATGATAGGGTTTTATGTTAATGTTAATCGCTAAAGTTTTGTTGAGAAGTTTGGTTAAAAATCTATTGGGTTAACAAAATACAGGCTATAGTGGCGCCAACCGGACCCCTCCACTTGCCTAAAGTGGACCCCTTATTTTTCTATGCTTGCATCTTTACGATCGTTTTATCTACGCCTCATAATACCTAATACCCTATTGATGAAAGTTAAAAGAGCGAAAGAAGACAAGGAAGCTAAACAGCAAGAACGTAACCGTGTAGGAAGATTCAAAAACAGTCGCGGCCAGGAGCTTGGGTCAGCTATAGAACCTCTAGAAAGAGCTATTGAAAAGGAGCCTTAATTTTGAGAAAACTGTGAAAGAATAAATACTGAGGATGAGAAGATTCTCCCTGGAGTGTCGCCTTTCATAAAATGATGACGGTTGGTGCAGGTCTTGTGACAGGAAATTTTTTTGAGGTTTCAGAAAAGAAATTTGGATGATGTGCGTTATATGTTTAGTGTGGGCCCATGCGGATTGTGCTGGGGCTGTAAAGGATGTGTACATCTGCAATTTTTGTCACTAAGCAATTTAATTCTTGCTTGTATTTTCTCAGTCTTATATACACTACATATTGTTTATTGCCAATATAGTTGTGTACACAAGTTTCTAGCAAGGACCACTACATCTTATACAACAAGAATACCTTATAGTATGATGAATTCCATTATAAATGAATTCCATAGCAAGGCCAGGAACTTCGAGTAAGTATATTAACATTAAGTTACAATAATACAATACAGAAATGCTATTACATACAGTTCACAAATCATTAAGATCGTATAAAGCCTTATTACATAGATCAAGTTTTACTTCAGTCTTAAATTCATTTCCATTCAATGATTTTAAATGTGTTGGTAGCTTATTATATTGTCTTGCTCCCATTTCAAATCCACTTTTATCTGCTGCCTTGGAGTTATGTCTTTTGATATGTAAATTAGTTTTGATTCGAGTGTTACATTTATGCATTTCACTATTAGTGTTATTAAACCTGTAATTTTTATAATTCACTTAAAAATATATTTACTGTGAATTAATACCATTTCCTAATTTTGTTTAGTGTTATTTCTTTAATTTTTATGAGTTGTCCGGTTTAGGCAACAATTTTTCATATCGCCAAAGTGTAGGTTTTTTAAATATTTTTTTTGTAATGGTTTTGAATAATATTTGTTTGAAATAAGAATTTAAATGATGCACAACATTCTGAAGTAATTATATCATGCTTTAAAAACAGATACTTTTTTATTAATTTATATTTTTAGAACTAAAAATCCAAATTTTGGTCCGGTTTTGGGCACCTTCCTCTATTATATTTATTCATGGATATCTTTATTGCTTACGTGGGCTACGTTTTTGAAGTTCAATACCTGAAAAAGTTGTTTCCAGTTTTTTTATGTATAAAACCACTAAATAAAATGTTAACGCGATAAATGATTGTTATCAGTAGAATAACATCTGAAAATAAACTGCGGCTCATAACAAAGTAAAATCACTGCTGCTGAGAATCAGCATTGATATAGGTAATAGATCGAAAAATGTTAGTAGATTATAAATTATATAAGAATTCCAAATGTACAAATGCAACGACATAACCAAATTGTAACATATATACGTAGTTAACAGGAGAAACCGCTGAAGATGCTTATGCAAAAGAAGTGGAACGCGTTCGGAAAGTTAATAAAGGAACAAACATTCGATTTCTTTGGAAGAATTTATCAACTAGCCCCAAAGCCCGTCAAAAATGAGGGGCTTAACGGAGTGTTATGGTAATTTATTTCTCTTCAGTTGCTTAACTAAATAGAATTGTTATAAAATAAAACCCATTGTAACTTTCGTCTTTTGTGCTATAGCAAAACGCTTCAGTTGTCAAGTTGGTCCAGGTTGCATTTCAGCCTAACCACAATCTCCACTAATATTGCGGCTAGAAAAGCAAAGTTTCAAACACGCGGGAATCGCATGTCAGTGTCATCATGCATCGCGATATAAACTTGATCCCAAATTTTCACAGGTTCTGACACTTTTCTTTCTTACTACCTGTGAGGTAGATCGACATTTTAA
Source organism: Vandiemenella viatica (assembly GCA_031002005.1). Classification (NCBI taxonomy): domain Eukaryota; kingdom Metazoa; phylum Arthropoda; class Insecta; order Orthoptera; family Morabidae; genus Vandiemenella; species Vandiemenella viatica. The sequence continues at coordinate 295,303,176 of JARYHS010013630.1, forward strand.
CGGCTGAGACAGAATACATCGGCTGAAATAATGAACCCAGTTAAAACGAAGGATGCTTAAAATAAATCTTAACAACTTATGTTATGCCACGTAATATTTAATTGTGGTTTAGGTCACATATATCGCGATCAATTTGGAACTTCTTTCATTCAAACCATGTAATGATTTCAGTAAAAAAAAAAACTGATAATTAATATACCAATTTAAACGAAACACATACTTTTCTTTCAGTGTTCTGACAATTCATATCTTAACAATTGCTTAATCAAATAGAATTGTTATAAAATAAAATTCAGTGTAATTCCTCGTGCCTTGCGGTGCAGGAAAAGATTTCAGTTTCTATCCGGGTCTAGGTTGCATTTCAACCTAACCACATATAACGATAAACTTGCTGCCAGGAGAGCAATACTTCTATCTCACGCATATTAGTACGTGAACAGTATCGCATTTTAGTGGCAATAATGCATAGCGATATAAATTTGATCAATAATCTTCAAGGGTTTTTACAAATTTCTTATTTGTTATCCGTGTTTCATACTGATATTAAAACGTTTGAATGGCTGGCAGTTGCTGAAATATTAGGCTCAGTAATATTACACAGTGGAAGAAATTAAAATAAATTTTATAAACTTACAGTATGCCACGTAATATTTGTTTCAAGTGCAGTGTAGGATGCACAGATCGGGATTAGTGTGCAACAATTTCCGATTAAACGAATTAATAATTTCAATAATATGACACAATTTAAATTATTAAAAACATTATTAATGCCCTCTGTTGTAACGTCAAATGCCAGTTGTAATTCTGACCCATGATAAGTTACAATCTGACCAAAACATTCGCTACATTGATGCTCGAAACACAAAGCTTTTAACTTACAAATCAATGGACAAAGAATTTAAGGAATACTTCTGTATATGAAAATAATATGACATGAATATAAGCATGTAATGATTGATATGTCGATTTTAACTCAATACATACTTTTATTTCAGTGTTCTGTAAGTTAATTAATTCGTGGATGCTTGGAAATGTTATTAAATAACGTCCATTACCAAGAATAATGACGCAAAGCGTGACGTCATTGCGCGACGTCATAGATTGACGTTGTGCCGTGACAGGTGGCTTCATACATGACAGCTTGATTATTATATTAATAGATTTAATCACAAGATTCTGCCTTTCACATCTATCTGAAGAGTAAGACTATTTACAGAACCAATATTCCGTGCCTATCTGTGGCCGTATTTGCTCTAGCATTCCGGAGATTTGCACCAACTTTAGTTGTTTTATCTTACACCTCTGGTTATGCAGTAAGTACGGATTTTTGTGTTTTGGTGGATCTCACCTGACGTACTCGACGTAGAGTTGGTCGAGGGTGGCGGAGGCCCCGTCGAGCAGGTCGACGGTGACTTTGATGAAGAGCGAGTGTGAGCCCACGGTGGCCGTGATGGTGCCACTGGGACCCAGGTCCATGAACTCAGCGTGGTAGTGGTCGAAACCCACCTGCAACGAGGTGATCGTGCAACCTGTCACAATAATTCTAATGACGTATTCAGATATTCAGTTTTGAGAACACTGTATTAGCTCAAAAAAGTATCTCCACTTGCCGAACGTTTTACACTTACAAAAATCATTAATTTTCTGGTTCTTCACCATGTGAAGAGTATACAATTCCTTCCCAAGAAACACCAAAGTAACTAACTAGTCCGTTCGTATTTTTTTTACAACTTTCGAGAAAAGAAGTCTGTGACATGTTAAAAGTAACAACTTTGATTTTACTTGAAATTTTTATACAATTTACTTCCAGCCACGGTGGAGACACCTTCATAGTAGGTAAGCTCTTTGAATTAGTAATTCCGGACTGACCGATGTTACTAATATGTAGTAACTATACCTGTCCCTTGAAATGATGACTGCCCATAATGTTTTTTAAAAAAAAGAAGAATTATTGTGTTACAATGGATTGGGTATAATTCCCGACGTCTACACATACGTATAAGAGAAGACATTCCGTGGTGATTCGTAAGTCGGATGGGGACAATTTAAACAGGCAGCCTAACTGAAACTTTTGGGGGAATAGATTATAAATGCTGGAACTGGTTTCACACTCTCCAAACTTTTATTCACAAGGGCAACACGAACAACACAATAGATAAACATTAATCACAACCATCATCTACACACTTGAAACAATTACGCCACACAGACGCAAGCCACATTGCATTCAAATGATTTGTTCAGTACGACAGCAAGGGGAAAATAAATTAGTTCAACGGCTTCAACTCCCAATAACTATCTTTTTCTAAATGTTGTGATCGAAAGTTCTTTCAAATGTTATATTTTTTACAATACAAACAGTTCATTGTAGTTAGTCTTGTCTCCTGATTTCCTGTCCTTTTAGAATATCTCTTTCTCCGAATCTGTAATTAGTCGCAGAAACATTTAGTGCAACTCTTTATGATCACTTTACTTGTCTTTCTCCGTCTTTTCCTTGGATTAAAAATATTTCGCTTATAGAAGATAACTAGAATGTATCAAAGTTTGTGAGATTTCAGATGATAAACCATAGGGTTTTAAATAGTCTTGCTTCTGATTAAAAATAAAATTACTTGGAGGGAGCAACTGCAGGATCATGAATTAAATCTATATATCTATAAATGAGAAAATGAGAAAGTTCGGATGTGTGTTTGGATGTACGTTGGCAATCAATCACGCCTTAATAACTCAACATATTTAAATGAAATTTGGCATGAAGTCAGTTAATTGCGTGCGAAGTGCAATAGGATAGATTTTATCCCGCAAAAACGCATAGTTCTTTTAGAAATTGCCATTAATATCAATTCGGAAACAACAAAGAGTTTCCTACTTCGTAGATAGCCGTGCCACGTTTACTCTTTGCTTTTTACGTAAATCGCAAACACTACTATTCAGAACCTTCTTACATATGCAAGTTTGTGTGTAGTTTAAAAGCCATAAAACCGACGCACTGGACAAATAATAGTTTGGAAGCAGGAAATATAAATCTGTACTTAACCTTAAATTAAAAAAAAAAGGTAGGTACTGTTGTCAAATTCGCAAGGAGATGTTTTCATTTGCTTACATAAAATAGTATGACATATCAAATATTACACCATAATTTCGATCTTAATATATGCGTCATACAAAATGTAAAAAATCAGAACTTGGAAAAAAAACGTAAAATGCTATGAGTGAGTATACCAGCACGAAAGCCGATTTACAAAAAGTGCAAAATGCCGGTGCCCGAAAGGTCGTATTTATAAAAATGTTACGGATTCCATTCTATCTCGGTTTAATTTATTTCCTGTTTCTTTTTTGTTACTATACAGTCTCTGCATTACAAATTACTTTTGGCGAAATTTAAAACTTAACTAACCCTTTTTATTTTTCGTTCAGAATTTTTGTACGAATAGTACTGCTTTTTACTTTTCTGCATATATCTATCGAATTCTACACTTAAAACGAATGTATTCAATGGGCTCATAAATAAACTTATTGTTTCGTGAAGTAACACTGGAAGTCGTTTACAACACAATACACCTCATTTGCACGGAGCATATGAAAGCTGCATACTTATTACTAACAAAAATCTTTGAGAAGTTGGTACTAAACAAAATCTATCCCATGTTTCGTAACATAATTACTCCAAAGCAACATGGTTTCTCTCCAGGAAAATCAACAACAACTAACCTTGTGATTCTTCAAAATGAAATAATTAGAGCATTTAGTGAGCGAAAACACTCGATGTCATATATCTTGACTTTTCAAAGGCATTTGATAAAGTTAGCCATCCCCACCTTCTTACTAAGTTGAAGGAATATGGCATAGTTGGTAAATTATTGGAGTGGTTTTGTAGCTACCTCAGCAACAGAAGGTTGATTGTAAAGGCTTTTGGCTCATTGTCATCTGCTTTCACAGCAACTTCTGGAGTGCCTCAGGGTTCACACCTAGGACCATTGCTGTTCAATATATTCATAAATGATTTAGTTAGTATTTTGCCAGTTGCCTTTTCTTTGCAGATGACATTAAGATTTTCAAGAAAATCATTACTCGAGATGACTGCTTAGATCTTCAGAATTGCTTAAAAGCTATTGTGAAATGGTGTCAACAAAACAGTATGCAACTTAATGTTAATAAATGTTCCTGCATTACTTTTCACCGCATTAAATCGGCATTACATTTTGAATATGAAATGGAAAATCAGCTACTGAATCGCTGCACAACTGTAAGAGACCTAGGAGTTCTTCTGACGTACAATCTCAGTCCAGAAGAACATGTCCATAACATATGTGCCAAGGCCTCCAAGTGCCTGGGCTTATTGGCACGCACTTCCAGATTTATTAATAATATCCAGACACTCAGGCTCTTGTACTGTGCCCATGTCAGACCCATACTTGAGTATTGCAGCGTTGTATGGTCGCCTCATCAGACCACACTAATTCAACACATTCAGAATATTCAAAATAAGTTCTTAAGGCTTATAGGTTGTCGCATGGGCTTTCATTACAAGACGTTCCGCTGGTTGCTGTTGGAACCTATCTTGGCCTCCATCCTTTGGAGTCGAGACGGAATGTTCATGGTGTCCTTTTTCTGCATAAACTAATCTCAGGTGTTACAGACTGCCCTGAAATTCTCAGACATGTATATTTTCGTTGTCCGTCTGGTACACGGTTGAGAGAACTATTTGGGCGTAGACATCTGCGTACAAACTATGAGGCTAGCAGTGCCATAGAACGGATTCAGAGACTAGGTAACAGAATACCTCCTGAACTTGATTTTTTCTTTGACAGTGTTGCTGTTTTCAAGCAAGTACTCATACGTGAGTGGAGTCAGCAATGATGGGCTTAGTCACGGTCTATTATTCCCTGTAACAATTTTTATTTTATTTTTTGTAGTTGTATGTTGAGTCATATTATTAGTTTTAGAATAATTAATAATTATCTTCTGTGTAATTGTTTTTCTAGTTTAATAATATAAAACTATACTTGCTATTTTTTGTTATCTTCTTGTTTTCACTGTAATTAAATTGTTTATAAATAGTGGTAATTGTGTTTAATAAGTAGCTATCATAAGATATATTAATGTAAAATGGTTTTTTCCGTTGGAATAAATAAAAATAAATAAATAAATAAACTAAATTCCTTATGCTTTCTGCTGTAACAAAAACATTCTGGTCCAGGCAGCAATTCAACCAAACCACTGTTTCTGCTAATATTGCCGCTAGAAAATCAAACGATACGAACACATCTCAGCACATTAAATGCTCTGGAACTACATTTCGAGTAGTAACAGAATTTTCTATATCATAATTAATTTCATTATACACCTTACTAAATCACGAGCAATAAAAGTCACTTTATCGCGATGTAAATTTGACAAGCAATATTAACGACCGTAGAGAATTGTGGACTTTCCGTTGAACACTGTAAGTTAAAAGCATTTTAGTATAATTTTTTTAATTACGTTACCTGAATAACTGTCATGAAGCTGACGACATAGTTCATGCGGCTGAATGTAGTTTTAGATGTATTCAGTATTTAATTTACTGTTTTAATAATAAGTCAATTTCATTTCGCTATTCATGACGTCACTAACATACAATATAGTGAATGTATTAATGTGCGAGTGATAGAAGTTTTGATTTTCTAGCGGTAATTTTAAAACGCAGCCTGGGCCAAAATGAGAACTGAAACATTATTAGTTATTTAAGCTTCTTTCATGAGCACCATTTTAGTGACATCATGTATCGCTTTGTACCGATATTGTATCAAAAGATCTATAGTAAGCTTGGACGATCTATAATTAGCAGAACCATGCGGCGTTGCCCAAAGTAAATTTTTGAAATTTATCAATGTTTTATTCAGATAATGGAGTGGCAGACAAGCGGAGTGGTAATTCGCCGGTTGTCATTCAATTCTGTTTGCAGAGTGAGAAACCAATTATGAAGAAACAATCTATTACTACTTTAACATTGAAATTAGTATTTTAGCGCAGAATTAATGTTCGAAACGAATGAACTATAGTAAACTGGTCTACAGGCAATTCAGTTGTTTCCAAAGATAGAGAAACCATTACCACAATACCACTGATCATTTTGGATAAAAGAATCAATTACTATTATACTTACTACTATAATATGTAAATTTCTGTTGATGGAACCAATATATCCTCAAAAAAAATCAATATTCAAAGAGAAAATTAAGTTCTCTTTTGTTAAAGATTTTTTTCAGATATCCAATGCAAATCAAAATATTCATTTTTAAAATAGCAATTTTACTAACGGAAATGAACGTCTTTGGGCCACTTAAGTTTTTATTTGCTGTTTGGATGTTAGTATTTTGTTGTTGTTGATATTTAGTCGATTCCATCAATGTATTGCTAATATTTTGACGTTTTGAGCTTCCATTAATTAAAACTATATTAATTTTTATTCGCGAGATGAAATAAGTAATTTTAAGAGATGCTGGGTAAACGAAATTCAAATCTTTCAAAGAAATGTAAGAAAACTAGGGCTATGAAAATAGGCAAAACCTAGGAGGCAAATCCTCAATATTGTATATACGGATATATTAAACTGAAAATACTCCTTACAAACAGAATATTTTTACTGTTTTCAAAATTCAATGAAGTGTGGAACATAAATAGATTTTTGTTATTTTATTCCAACATTTATTACTACTATCACTAATAAAAATAGCTCTAAAATAAATTGTATGGTCGTATTGACCTGGTGACAAGGCTTCTTTACGTCTCCGCAATCAGTCCATTTCGTAGCCTCTTAACGTAACCCAGTAATCCTACCGGACATAGAGGACCCACAGTTCAACACGGAATCAGAACCAAGTGAGCATTGTGGCGTAATTCAAGTCACACAACCTATGCCAGATGTGAAGGTCGAGCTAAGGACCTTTGAAAATCCTCTCTGAGACTGGGATTCAAGCTGGGGACTTTTCCATCTTCAGTTGGACGCTCTAACCACTGAGCAACCAAACCTCTCAAGAAAATCTTATATTACAACACTCTTCAACGCGGACGAAGTCGCGGGTAACTGCTAGTATTTACATAAATTTAATTAGTCGTTGTGTATTGATAGTAAATTTAAAAAAAATATTATCCATTACACATACAGCAGTCGTGAATATAACGTTCAAAGACGTACAGTAATATACTAATGCACAGAGACCTAACCAATTAATGGTTTATTTTGCAAACATTAAGAATGTATACGAAAGAACATTAATACTACATCACATGTGCGCATCCTTTACCTACTTTCAAGAAGATTCGTAAGTCGTAAAATATATTCCGTGTTAATATGTGATATATTTGTGGCACGCACATCTACCTGAACGGGTAAGTATTGTAATGATTCTCAGTTTTAAAATTAAATGATGTAAAACAAAAAGATTTCTAGGGTAGAAGATACATAGAATCTACTAAAAGAAATATTGAAGGTAATGCAATATCCGCAAAGGGATTGTAAGGGCGATTGCGCATGAAATCGAAAAAAATTATTTACACGTTTACTCAATCGCTGTGGAAAAAATATGGGACAAGTAATACAAATACCAGAACTAGAAAGAGACAGAATGAGTTCCTACAAAGATTAGATATAAAATTTGGATAGGATTTTATTTGAATAATGAACAGTAGCAGGAAGTAACGATGAAAGATTTGTATCTGGAAATTTTTCCAGTGTATGCAATAAAATGGTCCTTAACATATATACAAAAATAAACAAAAATATTTCTCACCCACTATTTATTTTTTTTTTTCTGGTTTCAGAAAAATTACTCAACCCCGTAACACGTGCCCCAAAGAGAGTGAAAATCTTAAAAAATATGGTTATTTGAATATTTCAGAATGGAATTCATTTAAATATTTATATAAGATTTAAAAATTAATATCAAATTCTGAGTGGCGTTTGTGTGTGGTAGAAGCATCGAATCTCCAATCGTACACTATGTTGGCTGCATCTCGATAGCTGTGTGAATGTGAGAGTTGAAAGTTGTCGACCGAGGGCATTTTCTTATTTCGATCAAAGGTCTCTAAAAAAAAATCTCTAGAATCTTTTAGAATTTACTGGAATGATATTGAATGTATTAAAATGTTCTAGAATGTTCTTGAATAATGTTCTACAATACGACATATTTACAGCTTTTTTATCCATTAACATACATAGATAACTTATATGCAACATAATCAGTGTATGAAGCGATTTTTACTGGATTTTCACTGGCGGGTTCTTGGTGTTGGTTGTTTATCCTGGAAATATTAAAGGACCATGTGACGATACCATCGAACTAACACAGATCGAGAGGAGTATCTGTGAGTGGGGATATCTTTGACGGGGTCAAAGACAAGATGGCAACAGTCGAGAGTACGCGGTAATACCGTGTGGACCTAATGGCGGGAGTT